>CM060088.1:14759368-15061868 GCA_030522485.1 Stenchaetothrips biformis
TCAGCATCAGTCAAACTTGGATAACTACAGCCGCCTTCATGCTTACTTTTTGCGGTATCGTAAATTGAAGCAGTTATCTGACAACCAGACACAATCTCCAAGAAGAAGTAGTGAGTACACATAATGTTCAAAACCGTTCAGAACATAAAGCCTTCAGTGAATAATTTGTTTATTCATTACAGTTGGACTTAGTCAATGTGCTCTGATGATGCTGTTTGACAAACTCCACACTGCTGTTCACAGTAAAGTGAGCAAAAATGTTGAAGTTCTTCAACTAGCCTCTCGAATAACAGTTGCCATGCAGGGTATGTATTCATGAGATTTTTCCTGCAATGTAGGTTTTAATTATACTTTGTTGCACTAAATTTTCTTAATCCAATTTTCTTACATGAAGGCTTGCGGTTCACAAGTTGTAAGAGTGCCAAGGATCGAACTGGAATGTCAGTAACATTAGAACAAGTTAACACATTAACTCATGGTTATGACCTGGCCGAAACTGAAGTTCAAAGAGCCCTTGATTGTATGAGGAGGTATGTGAAGTTAAGATATGAGATAGAGAGGATGGAAACCCATGTGTAATGTAAATGGTTTGATTAATTGTTTCCTTTTGTTTTTTGTGAAGGATGTCGAAGAGAGAAACACTTCCAAGAAACATAGGAATTCGTAAGTTTGCCATTCAGCAAAGTTAGCTCACTTCCTAAACAATATTCCGGTCAACGGCCGGGACCTATGGATCTGGAGAGACTTGATTCACGGACAGAAAATCCTTTTTATTTTTTTGTCATATTTCTATTTTTTTGTGACTTTTCTTAAGATAATATCAAAACTTACCTGCAACCTAACTACTCGGTAGATAATGCCAAATTACCAATTTGTAGTACTTGTTTTTGTAAAACTTAATGTGATCAAAATTGACAACCAGTAACCAGTCTTAATTAATGAGAATTCCAAATCTTGAGAGAAGGCCGGAAAACTTGTCATCATAGTCACCAGACATGAAATTTATGGCCAAAAGTTTTATCATCGCATATTTTCAGTTCGTTCTGATGATATACAAGTAATGGAATCAATATTAAGAAACGTTATCCTATGTTCAAGACATTGTTACTTATTTTATTATTATTCTACTGTGTTACATTTTGTGTTTAAAATACTAGCTTCATGTTGTATGTGATCTATGAAAGGATTTATTCATGTTGATTTTAATGTCTATAGTTGTACAGTATGCTTGCATTCTTTCATTGCTGCTAGCCATACTAAACCTCTGAATCCTCTTGATATCCTTCACTGTATCCCATTGGAGTACTTTGGGTAACCATTAATTTATTCCCATTTGAAATGTGTGTGCGTTGCCATCTTCACTTTAATATTATTGTTACGGGTAATGTCCGGCGGGTGGGAAGGGTCGACATTACCTGTAACATTATATTTTTTTAAATGTTTGAGTGTGGAAGCCATAGTCCTAGGTGGTTCATTGCTTCATGACAGATCCAAATCGTTTTTGGAAACCTCAACAAGCTTCCTTTTCTTGTAGTGCCATGTCCTTGGCCTATGCCAACTATGTTCTCAGTGTATGTAGAATTCTCTGTTTTAGCCGATTCTCCCACTCTTCCTCATTTACTGTATTACTGTGAACTGTTTTAGAGTTTAGATTTGAGAACTATTGATTGCTGCCTAATAGGAATCTATTTATTAGACATGTTAAAATTATTTATATCTTGTTATGCTAATGTGATAAATGAACTGCAGGTCATTAGATTTTATTAATATTAAAAACACCTCAGCTGAAATAAGCACAAATGTACACTTAAGAGATGTTTTAGATTTGGCAGTTTGAAAGCATTTGGATTTTGTCCTGGGTGTCCAGGGAAGGTCTGGTCAACAGTTGTTTCATCACCTCGGAAATGTTCTTGTTGATTAGTGATAGTGACATATCTTTTAAAATTTTGGAACCATTCTTGTGACTTAGTACAGTGCAGTGCTTGTGATTATTCTGTGTGCCAAGTAATACATTCAGTAATTGAGTAACTGTTGTAATTATTTTGATACCTGCTCCATCAACACTCATTCAAGGAAAAGATGTTAAGTTAGAAAATAAACTAATAAGTGCAAATTTCAACAATTTTATTGGTATACTGTCATAACACAGCCCCCACTTCCACCAAAGAAATACGTAAAAAAGAGAAATGGACACAAAGTCATTTTAGTTTCCCATGCACAGTTCATTCATCATGCCTCACAATTCATGTAAAATTCATAAATGTGCTTTAAAAGCATCATATTCAAGACAACGCAGGAAAGTCGCACATTAATCAGTCTCAATTGTGATACATAAGTAAGTCCCTGACAACCATTCATAAAATATACAGCATTTGATATAATTTAAATATAAATTTTCACAATGATTACATCACTATAAAGGTCATACAGGTTCATTCAATACAGGGTGGTTAAAAATTACTGTATTGCAATTGATTCAGAGGAAGTGCTTCAATAAGTTCCAAAACATAGGGCATGTAATAAAATTGTTACGTAACAGATTTAAATAAAAGAAGTTGGTGTGGTCACTTAACAATACAACATTTGTGACGACCAGTAAATGAGTAAGACAGGGTTTGCCCTCAACACATGAGATCAGCTCCAGGGCAGTTAGGGCGCATGTACACAGTAAAGCATTTCTAGAAATATTTATGTATATTTATATATACTCAAATATATATATACATACACATACAAATTAAGGTAAATATTTTTTGTTAAAATCACAATAACCACAATTTAAATGACAAACATGATGCCAGATGAAAATCCACTTTCCAGCAGTGGTGGTAAACAAGCACAACCTGCTGCTGTTTCTTCTTCGATATACTCCTTTGCACTAGATTCCAGGTAAGTAATAAAACAAGCAAAGAAATAACAAACAGGGAACAAACGTATTGGAGATATGATTATGGTAATTGTTCATCTAATTCATAGTTAACATCTTACCATTCAAACTGTACTTCCCTAATTTTTAACTCTTGCACATATCAGACTGCAACTTCTTGGGAAAACATAACAATATTTCAATAATATTGAACACAAAACAAAACACACTAGAACGGAACCATTCTAGTCTTCGCAAATCCTGTCATGGAAAATCAATCTGTGGTCCAATCTTTCATGTCAACAATACATGCTGAGAAAATTCAAGACCTTTGCTAGTTGATTTTCATTTCTTGTCATACGGAAATGATAGTTTATAAAATTTAGACAAGGAATAAACTCTGTTTTATCCCCAAAACCCGCACAAAGAAACACCAGGTGCCAGAATATTGCTGGAAGTGGTATCAGATAACAATAACTCCAGTAATAAATTCAACAATCAATTATTTTGCACATCTCCACATTAAAGAGAGGCGACAACAGTAGGAATGAATCTGATTATCTCAGTTAAGGAAGCATAGGTAGTCATAATATGAAGGACTGAAGTGTATCAAAGATGTGGAAAAACAATAACATCCAACTTATTCTTTAAAAAAACCAGCAAGAACATTTGAGGAATGATGTGTGTGGTGGCACTGGCATAAGAGGTTAATTTTTTTAAACGGATTGGCTGGTTTGATTTTTCCCACAACTTCCTTCACACCAAATGAAAATGCCACAAGTCATAAACAATCCTAGCATTCCATGAGGCACCACTCAACTAACACTCTCAACACATCAGTGACCAGATTATGGTCCAAATCCAAATTCCTTTGCATCATCTTCAGTGATGTCACCATACTCCCAGATTTTTAAGTGGTTTTTGGCAGCTTCACTTTGAGCATTTTTGTAATCATTCAACTGTAAAGCAAAAAGAATGTGATTTAACATTTAAAAAGGTCACTGCAAGGTTGTTGTTTGCATTGAAAAGCACATGCATAGACCCACCAGCTTGTTCAGCGGGCGACGTTCTCTTCCTCTTCTCAGCCAGCAGAAGACCATCCTCAATCAAAGCTTTTCCAATATCCACTTTGGTGGTAGGGTCCTCAAGAGTTGCAAGGGGAAGTGATCCATTAACTTCCACATTGAGAAGAAGTGTACGATCAAGAACGTCTGACCTGAATGTACTGATAGCTTCTTCAGAGTAATCCGCCTATGAATCAAAGCAGTTTTGTGAGATTTCAAGTTTTGAATTCACATGTTATAGAGGATCTATGAGTTCAACATACATCTGGTGGCAGCGTCACACCAAACAGCTGATACTCCGTCGCATAAGGCTTTTCAGAAAGGAAAGCTGAAGGAAGCTGAGCACAACGGGTGGCTGACAGAGTTTCACGATTGCCATAGTCCATGTAAAGGACACTGACATTTCCACCTTTGTCCACCTTTTCTACCTTAGCCCTGTACCATTCATCATCAACAAACTTAGCAGCACACGTATCACCTAAGAGGGGAAAAAAAGAATGTTATATTGGAAGTCACTCAATTACCAATAAAATTTGTTGGAATCAAAAAATTACCTTTTTTGGGTTGGTAGGCTCCTGGTAGGGGAGGATTTGCAGTAAACTCTTGACGAATCTTGGCCATCAAGCCCTCAAGTTTAGGTCCTTGGTCGACAGCCTGAGCATAGAAGTGGAGCTCTGGAGTGGTTTCTGTGACAACCACTCGAGTTTGATTCATGGAACGCTCCACATTCCTGTCTTCATCCCTCTTCTTTTCAACTTCTTGCTCATCTTCCTCCTTGTAATTCTTCCATACCT
Organism: Stenchaetothrips biformis; assembly: GCA_030522485.1. Classification (NCBI taxonomy): domain Eukaryota; kingdom Metazoa; phylum Arthropoda; class Insecta; order Thysanoptera; family Thripidae; genus Stenchaetothrips; species Stenchaetothrips biformis. The sequence continues at coordinate 14,764,093 of CM060088.1, forward strand.
GAGAAAAAAGAAAAGAAAAAAAAACATTGAAGGAAGTTAAAAGCAAAATGAAGTCAACCAAAACTCCAGTTTATAGATTTTAAATACGCACTCCAATGCGTCTTGCTTTAGCAGAATCTTCGGCCTGCTTCAGAGCTCTGAAGTGATCAGACTTTTCAGCAGATCCATGAACTTTAGCATAGCCTTCCTCAGCCAATGCAACAGACAAGTTAACATTGTCTACCCAGAGCCAGCCAATGTAATTTCCAACACGATCCATTGCCTCCACTGAAATTTGGACTTCACGCTGCATGCAACGTTCACGGGTGAAGTTGGTTGCTTCCTCATCAGTAAAGGGCTCTCCTTCATTATACGGAGATTGTCCTTGCCTTGTTTTGTTATAAGTAATACCAGCGAGAAGCAATGTGATCAATCTGGAATCTTTAGGGATGTACAATCGCAGCCTTGATCGGCTTGTAATAAACTCAGCAACAGCTTCAATACGCCCAGATCGTTGAAGGAATGGTAGAAACTGCTTAGCCTTCGCCAAATCCCCAGAAACATCAACTACACGATGTGCTGGAGCTTCCTTTTTCGAGTGCAGACCATGACCTGATTTGGAAGCTTTGGTCTCAGCAGCCAAAAGATTGTCATAGTGTGATGAACGCTGATCATCATCCTGACGATACCGGAGGACTGTGGCAAGACCCTTGCTGACCAGAGCCTCCGCAACATTGCTGAGAAAAACAGGGGAAGACAACAAAGATCAACTTAAGCTAAACATGATCTAAGTTTGTTTATTATTTAAAAAATTCAACCATAACCATGGTGTTCATTGTTGAAAAAGAAAGCAATTTTAAGACTTACACTCCTCCAATAGTGACTGTTGCAGCAAACCTTTTCACCAAAGGTTTGATGAGGTGGTTGGATGTAATCTTCAACAACGTTTACTCTCTTTCCAATTAGCTTCTTCCGTAGAAATTCTCTTGCTTCAAACAGATATGGCACTTCATAAAGAGGCCTTGGTTTACGCTGACCAGGGGCCAGAGGTGCTTTTTCCTTCTCTTCGGTTTTATCCTCGGCAGGCCTGCAATACAAGATAGAAGTAAAAAACAATAGCACAGAATATAGATAGAAATATCCTTAAAACTGTAATTAGGTCACCTTTGCTCCCTTGGGGGCCTAATACTAGACAGGAAAATTTTCTTCGGTGCAGATTGCCCAGAAATCTTGACCATCAGTCCATCACCACCTATGATTTCAACAACAGTGGCTCCATACTCCTTTCCAGGGTTCTGAAAAATTAATATAAAACCCTCATTTAAAATCATGAGTCACCTAAATATTTGTAATTTAGTCATGCTATTGAAAAGAGACATCAATTTAACCCTGGTCACTGTCATACCTGCCGCCTTCCATCACCATGCAAACATGCATCCTGAGCCATGTCAAAATGTCAAGTAAGAATTGTTCAGAAAAATAGGAGTAATGGTCATTAAAACAGGGATTTTTGTTTGCTTGTTTTTTTTTTTTTTTGTTTTTTTTTTAAAGAAATGATTACTGTTATTTTTAAACTTCCACAAGGAGGAGTTTAGATTTTTGGATGCAAAATATTCCCCAACGGGTTGCATCCACATATGAGTTAAAAGTAACAGAGCTCAAGTGCATGGTGCATTAAGAGTAAGCATGAACAAACATCAAAAAACCAATTACAGTTCTTCTATGACTTAAAAACATGTATAATACATACAAAAATTTATGTATGAGATTAATTTAAAAAATGCCACAATTTCTTAGACAGCTATTGCATGATTTATGTACACAGCAATACAAACTTACAGTGTTTGTGGGAGTCCAGTCCTTCCAAATTCGTAGCCTCTTCTCTTTGGCCTCACGCTCAGCAGCACGCAATTTGTCTGCACCAGTCTTCATGTGAGCAATGGACCAGTCCACACACCTCGCAAAGCCTTCACGCAATAAGGCAGCAGCAATATTTCCTTTCTGAAATGCAAGTAAAATAAACTCAGGCCTTGAAAATATTTCAAAACTACCTACATTAGTGGAGTTCCAAATATGTACTTACCTCATGAAGGATAGATCCAACAAGGTTATTATTGTTCGTCGACTCCAAAACTACTTCCACATCCCTGTTGAGAAGAAGGCATTCAACAAAATACTTTGCTTCCTCTGCCAGAGTTCCAGCGGCATTGTCTGGCTGCTTGTTTTCATCAGGCCTTGGAATATTGGGAGCCTGCCAAGAGATACAAAAATATGTAACTAAATGAACAGGCTGCAGAATGAACCCACTCAAACTGCCAGATGGTTTGTTAACTTCAACATTTTACAATGGCTGGAAGAAACATACCCGAATACCAGAGATCATCAATGTCACCGGGTAGAAATCAGGAAGAAGGAATGCATGGACAGTGGACCCATCTCGTACATGTTCAATGACAGCCTTGATAGGTTTTTGACCCATTTTATCGACAAATGCCATGGGGTTTTCTATGGTCCACTTGATGTCACGGATGTGCTCCTAAGGTGTAAGCAAAGAATTCCATTAGTTAACAGAAATGTTCAGAGAGGGTGAAACCTAGGAATATTAACTTACTGATGGATTTCCACCCCATTTTCCTTTACTGGCAGCCTTGGCCGCATCCTCCAATTCGATGAGACGGGCAACTTCTGGAGCACGTCCATCTCTTCGAACAGTTGCAAGACCCTCAGATACCAAAGCTTCAGTAATGTTCTCTCCAGTTTGGATATCTGCAGAAAAATGAAAGGGAATATTTTTTTCATACAGAGGTTGTGCCTTACACAGTAAATCATTTCTAGCTTCTGACATGACTCACCTTTACCAAGGTAAATGACACCATACTCTCGGTTGTTAGAGCTTACTTCGGAAACAAACAGCACAGGCTCACCAATCACCTTCTTCCGGAGAAACTCACGAGCTTCCCATGCATAAGGTTCATCCTTAGTATCAGCAGCACTGGAAATAAATTCCGATCAATGAATCTGGCTTTGTCTTTCCAAAATGGTCAGGTGTAATTAAAATAATTCAATAACAAGAGCAGATAGGGCACGGTAAATTTTGGAAAAGAGAGGCTGAAGTGAAACTTGAACAGCAAATTGACGCGCCTAAATAAATTTTGACAAGATGCATAGGATGGAAAAAGCCACTTGCCACGGTGCAGCCCGGTGACTTTCCACAATTTTGAGGTTAGGGGCATCAGCTGTGTTGGCAAGGTACTGCTGCTCGTTGGCAGAGTACGGCTAGCATCACAGCTGGAGGCCCTTAAGCGCCACCAAACGGACTTAGCACACAAATTTCTCGACACAAGAAACAACAGGCGTCGCGTGAAATTACGGAACAGCACATTCCCTCGGCGAGTGAAAGATCATTCCCTCCTGGACGAAATCAGAGCACATACCTTGCGGTAGCTCGACGACCCAACTTCGGTGCCAGAATGTTAGAGAAGAGAAGGGTCTTCTCAACTGGGGGCCCAACCTTCCTAGGAGGACCGCGGATCACCACAGAGTCCCCTGAAAGGACCTGAAACCAGAAAGCAATTACAGTCCTGCCTTAAAACAGAAGCCGACAAACTCGAAACCTGCCAGCAGACAGAACTGAGAGCTTTCAGATGCGGCTGACACTTCGTCAATTTTTTCACAGAAAATTTTAACTTTGCACTGCCAATAACTCTCCAAACCGACGTCGAGAGCGCCGTTTCAGCGCTGATAAAAGTTTTGAGTAGTTTTCTGTACCTGTTTAACGATACCGCGCTTAACTACGGGTTGCGGTGCTGGGGCGCTCATGCTGATGCTGTGTCCATGCAGAGGTGTGCTAAATAAAGGAAGGAGGGTCTGTCTGGCAGCCTCGACTCGAGTCACGTGACGCTTGTACGACCACGCGGCCACTTCTCGTTGCAGCTGCGCCCCACTGCGCCCCTGCCTCGAGCCTCGCCAGCACTTCTCCGCGGACGGTCGCTAGAGAAACCTCCAACTTGGTGCCGCGATCCGCTTTTAAAGAGCCTCTTGAGAAAACGAAACCGCTCTCCCGCTGGAAGATATTGCCGCTCTTCTCCAGACAGCAAGCTTAACTTGTGGAAGAAGGATGGGACTCGGTGCGCGATGATGTGGCATCCGAGAGTGCTGACGTCGCAAACGGGGAAATATTACCAGGATTATTCATTCCAATATCACATTGGGAAACACGTAAAGAACTGAATCGTCTATAGTTGTCGAATTCTCTCGGCATTAAGAAGACAAATCGGGTACATCATCAGTTGAGGGGGAAAGGGTGAAGAAGGGAAGACTGCAGTGCAGTGGGATAGGATTGGTAGACCTTTCAACTGGAGGGAAATTTGATGTGGAATCGATCGGGGAAAACCGGATATAGGAGCCCCTCCCAAAGCGGTTTGAGAAAATGGGGAATGAGAAAAATTATGCCTGCCACATTTTAAAATCATTTTTTTATTCTTTAGATGGTAAATTTATCACAATAAAAATTAAAAATGAATGTTCATCAAGCTAAGACATTAAGACATTTCATGACCACATAGTACACATAAAATTATTACAAAAATACATGATTGGCTTTTTCTATATTTTTGAAGGAAAAAAACCAAAAAAACAAACATACAGAACATACAAACATACATCTGTAAAAATACAGGATGTTCAAAATCACTTCTTCCCTGCACCCACACATTTTATGTCACACCAATTAAACCAAAGAGCATGACCATCCCCCACACTTTGGTAAGTAACCAGCACTGCTATCATTCTGTGATACTGAAATTGTTCCAGTTTGGTTGGCTGTTGCTTCCCACAAACCTGGGGTTTGAATTATCTGATTAAGGAAAAAGAAAGAGAAAATTAGCTGTAGGAACCATGATTTCTGTTTTTCCAGTGTAATGTCATAACTCCCAAAATGTAGAGCTCTTGAGAGATAAGCTTGACTTAGTTCCAATCAAAAAGAAATTTTAAAACTTTAAGACTTATCATCATTTTGGTAATACCTTTTGCACGAGTTCTTCAAAGGCACACTCAACGTTGTCACGAGTCTTTGCACTGGATTCGATGTACAGTGCTGCATGTCTTCTAGCAAATTTGATTCCTTCTTCTTTAGTCACTTCTCTAGTATCCTGAAGAGAACAAAACAGATAAGTGAATTTCAGTGTATTTTTTTAAAGCATGAATTCAGGATATCAAATTAATACAATACCTGATCAATTTTGTTTCCAACTATCATTTTAACAATATTTCTCTTGGTTGTGTAGGTATCAAGTTCATCTAGCCACAATTGCATTTTGTTAAAAGTTTCTCTTCTAGAAACGTCATAAACCACAATGGCTCCCTGAGCATTTCGATAGTAGCTTGGTGTTAGCGTCCTGAATCTTTCCACACCAGCAGTGTCCTGCCAAAAATGGAGGCAAATCAATAGTTGTTTTCAGTAAACCACAAACATCTTTACTATAGACTTCGTACTTACCCAAATAGCAAGCTTCACAGTATTGCCGTCAACAGTAACCTTTTTGGTCTTAAAATCAACTCCAATCGTAGCTGATACATTAGGATCAAAGTTGTCATTTATGAACCGTAAAAGTAAACTGGAAACAAAATACATAACATGTGAGTTGATCCTTGCTAATTTTTGGCATAAAGCAAAACCATGACATTTAAAACAAAAACAAAATAACAAAGGCAAATCAGTACATAACCAAGACAAGACTTGGTTCCCACTCTTATACACAATAATATTCTAGTCAAGGATATAACAAGAGCGTTTTCTGTACTGCGTCATTGCCGTGTGATCTGAATGACATCATTCTGAACGGACACGAAACGAGAACAAAATTCACTCAACGCGACAACCCAGCATTCAACGAACGTAACACGACACTCACCTTGTTTTACCGACAGCACTTTCACCAATGATAAGTATTTTAAACGTTGAAAGGATATCGGGGTCCATTGCAATAACGTTGCTGCGACAAATCAGACTAATTTGTTGATCATTCCTTCCTCGCCCCTTGCCTGCCGTTGCCTTGCCTAGTTTTGGTTTCAAGTGAAGCTGTTTCCAAAGACAACAAACAGAAGAGAGAGAGAGTACGGGGGAGAGAGAGAGGTCCTGGACTGTATCTGACACGAACGCCCGCAAGCCAGCAACAGAAACAGATTCGGTTTCCCCCACCCTCACAGGCCGGGAGGGGAGGGTGGATGCATGATGGTGGAAGAGTGCGCTTGCTGTGCAGTGGTCTGAGGGCAGCAGCCCAAAGCCGGCGTCAGCAGACGACAGAGACGAGATTCCTGGCAGACCATACAAAGACAACCCTTCAAGCGTGGCAAAACGGAGAAAACTCGACCAGCAGCAGTAAAACGGACCAACTTTGAGGAATTTACGGAATTGTATCAAATTCTTTCGCAAGAACCATACTTGAACTAATGTAGAAAGTAGAAACCATTAAATGTGAAGTCCGCAAGTCTCACCCAGTATAGCCAGTACAGTGGTAGTAAAAGAAATTCATGTTAAATATCCAACGTAAATGTCTTTTTAAAATATCTGCTTCACATTATATAGGATATCTGCTTCAAAATTTATCAACTAAGGCAGTCAACCAAATTTAAGTTGATGATGTAATAATTAGCACTTAACCACCACAGTGAAATGTGACTTATGTGAATCGGTGATGTTGATTTCAATATCCGAACAGGATAAATCAGTTGAGAGCTGGTTACACTGAACAACTGAGATAAGAACGAGTATTGAACCAATGGAAGACGATCCATTCTTATCTCATAGAGACTTGTGACACCGGCCGCAAGAATGTATTACTCATCATAAAAAATTAAATAAAGCAATAAATTTTTTCAAACTGGCTGTGCATCATACATCACATACCACCTTCAAAATTGGGTACATAAATCGTTTTGAGTCACCCACAGGGTTAACAAACATCTTCCCCATTAGATTTCATGCATCTCAGTGTAAAGACAAAGACCCATTATCCAAATCTGATTTATTTTTTATGGTGATAATCCACATGTCAGAAATAAGAGCCTACTGCAGAAAAAAATGGTGCACAACAGAATATTATCTTCTGCTTGTGAGGAACCAAAGATACTGGAATACACAGCATACAGTAATTAATCAAATCACAATTTAAAAAAAAAAAAAAATCAAACAAAGAACAAAAAAAAAAAAAAAAAAAAAAAAAAAAGATGGGAGAGACTGTCTTTAACTAATTCAAATTCTGTGTAGAATTTTCAAAATATATTTAATTATTTACATTCGAAAACTGGGCATACTGGCGCGTCAGTACGTCAATACCCCGCGCGAGAGAGACCTCCAAGTCATGGGCAAAAGTTTTTCCATGTGCATCCGAGACAAAAGATTGTGAGAACTTTTCTGCAGAAAAACGGATTTAAAACAAGTTTTATTTTATGGTGTTTTGCTATATCTTGAAAGGTTTCTTAATAAAATAGAAACCGAAGTTGGATGTTGGCATCATTCCCAGCCCCCTGGCTCAAGCGCTGTTTGTCAGAGAAAAAATTCTTAAAGACAGAAGTGTTTTAGTTTTGTGAGAGGAATCGAGGCGTGCCATCGCCCGAGTCGTGGTTCAAATCTCCGTCGAGAAAAAAAAATTCCATGGGTAGGACCATTTTTTTTTCAGTTCCATTACAAAGATGGCATTTTTCCAAAGCGACTGCTTTTTTCAGGGTGCTGATAGGATAAAAATTGACCAAGATACGGTCCTTTAACCATCTGAAAAGTCCATATTTTCCGATAGTCTAATACTCGGCCTATTGAACCTACAGCGATGAATTTGTGCTAGAACTTATTGTTTTGTGGCGATTTACAAAAATGTAAAGTTTCAGGTCGATATCTCTAACCGTTCGTAAATTACGGCCAAAGTGCAACTTTGAGTTTTGCCTCTGAGGGTCGCGTCGTCTGCACCCATCCAGGATCTCCCGCCTTCCGCTCGCGTTCTGATTGGCTGCTTCGGCCCCCCACCCCTGCCAGTGTGTCATGTGACTACAGCAGCCAATCAAAACGCGAGCGGAAGGCGGGAGATCCTGGATGGGTGCAGACGACGCGACTTGTTTAAAACGTTGTTATTTACGTAAACATCGCTAGAAATACCGATGTGACAAACCTGATGCCAGGTTCTTTCTACTTGGCCCGAAAGTCATTTTTTAGACCAACTTGGATGCTACACGGGATTTTAGTAAGTTTACAAATGCGACTTGAAACACATCCACCCCTGTTCGCGTCCTGCAGGGCCGATCACTGTTGCATTGAACGCCCTCATAGGCAAAACTCAAAGTTGCACCTTTGGCCGTAAATTTAATCCGAAACGGTATAGAGATATCGACCTGAAACATTTACATTTTTTGTAAATCGCCACAACAACAATAAGTTCTAGCACAAAATTTCATCGCATGTAGGTTCAATAGGGCCGAGTATTAGACTATCGGAAAATATGGACATATCAGATGGTTAAAGGACCGTATCATGGTCAATTATTATCCTATCAGCACCCTGAAAAAAGCAGTCGCTTTGGAAAAATGCCATCTTTGTAATGGAACTGAAAAAAATGGTCCAACCCAATGGAATTTTTTTTTTCTCGACGGAGATTTGGAACCACTACTCGGTGCGATGGCACGCCTCGAATTCCTCTCACAAAACTAAAACACTTCTGATCTTTAAGAAATTTTTTCTCTGACAAACGGGGCGGGCGCTTGAGCCAGGGGGCCTGGGAATGAATCCAACATCCAACTTCGGTTTCAATTTTATTAAGAAACCTTTCAAGATATAGCAAAACAACCATAAAATAAAACATGTTTTTAAATCCGTTTTTCTGGCAGAAAAGTTCTCACAATCATTTGTCTCGGATGCACATGGAAAAACTTTTGCCCATGACTTGGAGTTCTCTCTCGCGCGGGGTATTGACGTAACTGACGCGCCAGTATGCCCAGTTTTCGAATGTAAAATTATTGAAATTAAATTTTGAAAAATTCTTACACAGAAATATGAATTAGTTAAAGACAGTCCTCTCCCATCTTTTTTTTTTTTTTATTTTTTTTGTTCTTTGTTTGATTTTTTTTTTTTTTTTAAATTGTGGATTTGATTAATATTACTGTATGGCTGTGTATTCCAAGTATCTTTGGTTCCTCACAAGCATAAGATAATATTCTGTTGTGCACCATTTTTTTCTGCAGTAGGCTCTTATTTCTGACATGTGGATTATCACCATTAAAAAATAAATCAGATTTTGGATAATGGGGTCTTTGTCTTTACAACTGCGATGCATGAAATCTAATTGGGGAAGATGTTTGTTAACCCTGTGGGTGACTCAAAACGATTTATGTACCCAAATTTTTGAAGGTGGTAAGTGATGTTATAGATGCACAGCCAGTTTGAAAAAATTTATTGCTTTATTTAATTTTTTATGAAGAGTAATACATATCTTGCTGCCGGTGACACAAGTCTCTATGAGATAAGAAAGGATCGTCTTCCATTGGTTCAATACTCGTTCTTAACTCAGCTGTTTCAGATGAAACCAGACACTCAACTGATTTATCCTGTTCGGATATTGAAATCAGCATCACCGCTTCATCATAAGTCACAATTCACTGTGGTGGTTAAGTAGCTAATTATTACATCTTCCAACTTAAAATTTGGTTGACTGCCTTAGTTGATAAATTTTGAAGCAGCTATCCTATATAATGTGAACGCAGATATTTTAAAAAGACATTTACGTTGGATATTTAACATGAATTTCTTTTACTATTTGGCTATTGTGTGAGGTGAGACTAGCGGAGTTGCTTAAAAATGGTTTGGTGGTTGACAAATGAGTTCAGGTGTTTATATAGCCAATTAACTGCTGGTGGCCCTGTTTCCTCCGCTTCGCTACGCTTCAAAAGGTATTAAGAAAATATTTCAATCCTAGTGATTTTTACTTTGACCATAACCTACTTCTCAATACCTATCTAAATGATATAAGTGGTCAATGGTAGGATTAAATTTATATTGCGGAGCGGAAAATTAACTTAATCTGTAGAAGAATTTGCAGGAGGCACTGTCCAAATATCGAAAAGAATCCCGATGTCGAATTTCTAATAAACAGATTTAACCTGCAAACGCTTGCTTTCTGCTTTGCTTGCTTACATTTGTCCAACACCCGCGTTTAAACTATACCGTCACTTCCCCTCCAGTCTTGCTCCCAAAATAGAGTGGAGGGGAGAGGATCTGAATCTGTTTCTGTTGCTGGCTTGCGGGCGTTCATCTGACACAGCTCTTAATAACACTCTGAGAAACGTCACTTTTTTGGGTGTGTATGACTCTTTGCTTGTCAGGTAAGCAAGTCGCATTAATTCGTTCCAATTTAAGTTTGTCAATTATTTTCCTCGTCAATTATACCTTTTATGAATGGCGTACTTGAAAACATCCCTAGCATGTTGCTGTTGTTACTTATTTACGTTGGCACTCCCGCTCCGCTTCCTGCCTTCATCCTAACGTTCACAAATCGTACACAAACTTAGCAAACTTGCTCAAGGCTGGGTCTTGTTGGTCAGACTCAGCCAAGATCGAAATGAAGCAGGCGACGGGGGATTTTCACTCATATTTTACGCTACGGCAAGAATTTTTACCTTCGCCGAAAGTCTTCGCTACGACAAAACAATGGACTATATTTCTGGCGGTTTTTATTCCTAAGCTATGACGCTTTCGCTAAGGCTTCAGCCACTTTCATATACGTCAATGGGCTCATAAAGATAATGTGCGTTCTTGAGTGTGCAGTTTAATCCACATTGTACAATTCTATGTGCATAAGCGCTTCCAGGGAAGTCCCAGGACGACCAGCCAGCGAGCTTAGAACGGGCAGCGTTAAGCTGATAGTGAAAAAACTTATGAAAAGAATTATGATTGAATCGTAGTTGCATCGTAACATCACATTATCATAGGCATGATGACCTTTGCTCCTTTCCGCTTCATGTTAAACTGACTGGATTTTGGATTTTCGCGCGCCGCGCCATGGTGCCAGAATGTTCCCGGCCGGGATGAGAAAATAGTCCACGGATATAAGCTTACAGCTAAATAATTTACTGCGTCGTCTGAAAATGTCTAGAATAGTTTCGATGTAGAATCTTCCCCTTATTTATTTGTAACTCCCGTGCTTAACATATTTAAGGTTTTCCAAACTGGCGACTTCATCTGTTGCTTGTGGTGAACGTCGGTGGCGATGTGTCAACAATGAAGTGTCATGGCCGCCTAAAAGTCATCTGGATGTGTGATGGAGTAACTAAATCTAAGGTAACTGGTCCAATTTGTTTTTGCAATGCATTTCGCAACTTGCATGGTCCTATTAAGGTTGTCGGTGATAATTTGTATGGAAATTACGTTGTGAATACTCAACATATGTGTTTCACAACTTATGTACAGAACGTCAATGATCTAGGCCATAGAATTAGTGAATGAAGTCAATCACAACAAATTTACGTAAGAACGTCATCAACTTTTGTCCTCTAATTTTTTAAATTAAACGGCAGTTACTGAAGACTTAATGTGTCATTTGCGCATCGGTCTGCCTCATTGTTCATATTTAAATTAGCTATCTGAGTAGCTGAATCATCATCGTGCATTGAACAATGAAACAATTCTAATGGTGAAGTATTATCAGCATCTTATTTCTTAAGAGTTGTAAATGGAGATTGTTTTTAATCATAATCACTGAAAATATTCAGCCTGACATCATATTGTCATGTGGTTCTTTTTCATTTTATTGGAAGGTTAACTGTTTTGAAGACCTACTGTAAAATTTTGTACCGAACTTGTCTTACTTAGCAATGAATATCTACCACCCATAATTGTCAAATTTTTAAAGACTATTTGTGGGACAGGCAGTTTACTTTTTAGTGAATGCATCATCTCTTCCAGAATGCCGATCCAGGCTCCACAGTGGACTGAGTTCCTGTCATGTCCAGTGTGCACAAATGAGTTTGCACCTGCTCTCCGCAGTCCTATAAGCTTGGGATGCGGCCACACTGTTTGTCGGACATGTCTCAACAATCTACACTGTAAACAGTGTCCTTTTGACCAGGTAAGTTTCTCTTCTAGTTGCAGTCCCATCTGCAACAGAAAAATTCAGCTCAGCTGCCCATTTAAATTTACCTGTTGCCTCCAATTGTACAGTGAAAATGACATAAATCTTTTTGTTGTTAAAGGCTATCATCAATACAGACCTGGACGAACTTCCTGTAAATTATGCCTTATTGCAACTCGTTCTTTTAAATGGAACAGCAGATGCAAGTGAGGAGCAGCAAGACTTTATTCCCAATAATCTACACCCTGAAGATTGCAGGTTCTACCTTCAATCTAAAAAATGCATCGAAGAACTTGCTTTGTACCTCAAACCATTTTCCATGGGTGAGTTTGTTATGGTACCATTTATCTCTCTCACTCTTTTTTTTTTTTTTTTTTTTTTTTTTTTTTAAATTCACTTGACTATGACATGTTGCTGCAATCTTTGTGTATTGTATCTTATATTTGGATATATGGGAATGTTGTAGGAAATGGAAGCAATGGCACGAGTTTCCTTTCTCGTCCTATGCAGCGGAAACTGGTGACACTGATCAATTGCCAATTAATGGAGGCCGAGGGGAGAGCGAGAGCATTGAGAGCAACGCGGTCGTTGGGAGAGAGGACCGTTATGGAGCTGATTCTTCAGCATCAGAATCCTCAGCAGCTTTCCGCTAACTTGTGGGCTGCAGTAAGGGCTCGGGGATGTCAATTTCTGGGACCAGGTTTGTAACTGCTTTTTAAAAATCCAACGATTCTTATTAATAACTTATTTAAGCTTAATGGTATTCTAATAAAAATGCACACAATGTCCTTTTCTTTTACAGCTATGCAAGAAGAAGTCTTAAAGCTTGTCCTCCTGGCTTTGGAAGATGGTTCTGCCTTGTCAAGAAAAGTCTTAGTAATGTTTGTAGTGCAGAGGCTAGAACAGCACTTTCCTCAAGCCTCCAAAACAAGTATTGGCCATGTTGTCCAATTGTTGTATCGTGCTTCTTGTTTCAAGGTTTTTAGAAAAATATCTACCTTTCCTTTAATAGGTAATTTTTTGAATTGTTTTTTTTAATACCCTCTTATTATTGTATCTTAAGGTCTCAAAACGGGAAGGAGATTCATCCTTAATGCAACTGAAGGAGGACTTCAGAACCTATGAAGCTCTCAGACGAGAACACGATGCTCAAATTGTCCAGATTGCTACTGAAGCTGGTTTGCGCATTGCTCCTGATCAGTGGAGCGCTCTTTTATATGGCGACACAGTCCACAAATCACAAATGCAGAGTATTATAGATAAACTTCAAAGTCCACAGTCGTTTTCACAGTCAGTTCATGAGCTAATAATTGCACTCCAAAGAACTGGAGATCCAGGGAAACTGTCAGTCCTGAGGTCCCACCTAGAGCTACTTGCTGAAATAGACCCTAGCCCAGGTAGTTATTTAGATATTTGTACAGATTAGGTATGTGAACAGAATGTGAAATAATTTTTCCATCCATTCCAGAATGTGAGGCTCCTGCCTGGACCGAGCTGTGGCATGCTCTTGATGGAGTACGGGCTGTGGTCAGAGGATTAGTAGAGTTCATCCAATTACATGGTTCTCGCAAATTAACTGATCAAAGTGGCCAACATGGTACAAAGTACAAAATCAGTATGTGTAGGGACTTAACTCTGCGCAGCTCTTGCCCAAGAGGAGCAAACTGCACTTTTGCCCATTCAGAAGAAGAACTTGACAAGTAAGTGGATGTTCTGAAAGACCGAAAGAAACCTTGTGTTTTAGAAAAGGAAAAGTCGTCAGTTACTACTTTGTATTACAGATATCGAGCAAAGAATCGGAAGAATGCTGGAAGGTCAATGAAAACCTCAAGTGACTTAAAGGAAGAAAGAGAAGATGGAGATGGTGTCGCCTCAGGAGAAGAAAATGTTTATGGCAGTCCACCGTTGGAGTCGGGATCCATGAGAAAAAGTAATTTTAACTTGCATGCCACCTATATTGCTAATCAGTTTATGCTCACAATTCATTTTGATACTAATAATTGTTATTTCGATTCCTCAGTATTCTTGTCATCAGGTCCACAAACAGTTAGCTTTAGACCAGTCGTTAGTATGTCCTCCCCAAGATCCGATATGGAGTACACATCGTTTCCAAGTGGAGGTATGGCATCATCTCCACAACTTCTTTCCCCAACTCAGACATCACCCCTTCAGCAGCATGGGCCACCAGTGCAAGTAACAGCATTTCAACCCATTCGTCCAATGCATCAGGCCATTTTTGCACAGACACCTGTATATTCTTCAGATATTTATAGGTATGATCATGTGTACAAGCTAATCTAAACACTCCTTTAGATATCATTTTATACCAAAAAAAAAAAAGTGAATGTTTATCTCATATGTTACTATTTGATTAAAATGTTGATGTTGTTGCAGCCCTTCACCTCATGCGTCTATGCTTGGAGTACATCCTGGCCAACATTACAAAACCATGCAGACTCAGAATGTGGACTATTCTTCACCGCCCTCTCCCTTGCCATGTGAAAACACTCGCAATTCATCAAAGCTAGAAGCATTGCACCAGAAGCATTTACACCCAAGAATAATCCAAACGAACCCAGGGAAAGCCTTGTCATCAAGAGAGCTCCTCATGCTCCAGCAACGCAAAAACAAAATTGTTTCACAACTCGAAAAAGTTGTTGGAAAACAGCTAGCCAATGCCATTTCAAGTCAAGTAAGGGTGAGTTGAGAACTAATCTGTTTCTGCTCAAAATTTTCCAAAATATTTTATTTTTTCTCACATGTATTTGATTTTAGATTTCCCACATGTTGAATGTTGATGGCCAATTGTGTGGTCCACCACCTTGTTGGGGTGCTGGTGATGTTGTCGATGGCCACATGACTGCTCATCTCAATCCCCAATCAATGATCAACAGGTGAGAATTACATCAACTGTAAGTTGAACTGGAAATTTTCTGGCTGTGTTTGATCTTCAAAATTAACTTTCTTTTACAGACCAAACTCCGTATTGTCCGATGATGATTTTGTCCCCCATGAAGGCGCAGCTATGAGCAAGTTTGGGCCAATTTCTCGCATGACTAAAACCTTGATTCAGCCTGGCAACCAGTTCATGGAGTCCTCTCTATCAGTCCCTGGGAGCCGGCAACCAGTTCCATCGTCTAGTCCTATGGCGTCCATGTTGTTACACAATGTTCCAGGTATGTAGTTTTCATCCGTTCTGATATTAAAGGAATATTCTTAATCTATCACTTTGTATTAATACTTTAACAGGCTATCCATCTAATTCTCATATATTGACAGCCCAAAGTACCCAAGGTGGTGACAGTTTTATTACAATAGGTCACAGTATTCTTGATTCAACTCAGTTCATTATGCCTGAAGATAAGTAAGTAATTTGCCGTTGGAGTCTCTTAAATTTGTGTAATGCATCTGTGTTCTAATTTTTCTTACCCCTTTCGTCTCCCAGGCAACAGTTAGAATCGCAGCTTATGCACTTACATATGGGTATTCATAACATGAAGCTAGATCCAGAGACTCATTGTATGCAGGTGTGGAATTTTTTGACTCACAGCATGCTTTTCCAACTGTTAAAATACTCTCTCTTGTTTACCCTTCTTTATCTGGAAACTAATGTATCAATCATTTTTCTTAATCAGGAAAGTGAGAAGCTCACTTCTGAATTATTTGCCATAGAACATGGCATTCGAGAACAAATCAGATTGGTAAGTTTATTGAAATTCAAATGATTATGTGATGGCTCTAAAGTAATTTTTTATATTGGTGTTGGCAATTGAGATTTCTTCTACCTTCCAGAGTCAACCGGTAAATTCTGCAGAGATAAGTTCTTGGAAAGATGGTTCAAATTACAATTGGAATATGCGCCCATCTGGAAATATTCATGTTCAAGGGGTAAGAAACAATATTCAGAGCCCTTTGACCTGCTGAAAAAATTGCCATAGAAAATTTCAGTTTTTAAAACTCTGAGTTTTCGCGTTTCTTTTTGTTGTATTAGGAGGACACCTATGATGCTGTGATTGCCAATGATATGATGGAACAAGCTCTTCGTCTCGAACTAGATCTTGAAGAACAAGAGAAGAGGTGGTGTAACGAAGAAGGTACTACAAAACAATGAAAAGCGAAGGAAAAGGAAATCATGTGAAGGGAGAAGGAAAGTTCTCTCACCTATTTTGTAGTAATAATACTGTGTTGCCGTTAGGGTGCAATCTTTTATCCCATCCTTGGCCAGTTTTGTTGTCCAAATCATTTAGTGATCTGTAGCAACTTAATACTTTTTATAATACTATCATGATAACATCTCAGATATCATGCTACTGAAGGCATCACTGAATTAGTAAGATGATGTAACCAAATGTTATGTGTTATTTGTTTTCTAAGAAAACGGCCTTAGAGCCCTCCATGTATTTATAACAATATTTTTTAAATTTAATGTTTGGTTTATACTTTTAATAATCTCAGCTATGTCTTCTTATCTTCACGCTTCATTCGTGTTGGAAGCAACCATGTGGTATGGTTGAGTTTTATCCTTTGACACTACACATATTTATATATTGTGGGTTTGGATTCATTTGTTTTATTGGCTGACTATAACTTTATGGGCCTTTGGCTGCTAAAGCTAGGGCTTTGTTTCATTCGCTTTTTCAGTATCAAGGTCTACAAGTGTGTCTTGTTTTTAGTTTTTGACTCTCAGTTATTTGAGGGTGATAGAGTAAACATATAGCAATTTCTTTAAATGTGATCTTTTATTATGTGATCCAGCCAAATGTTCATAGCATTTAGCCATATCTCCACTTATTGAAGTGTACATAGAATTTTGACATTGTTTTCCCAATATCTGTTCCTTCTACACCACCTGTGTTTTGATGTAGAATTAGGGAACTTGTGATTGAATGATAAGGAGGGTAATAATTTATTATTCCTTGCACGTCGAGGAATATTGCGATCCAGATGGGTAAGAAAAGCCCGTTCTGTTGGGTGTGATTTGCTCCCAGTTGAGCAGTTATGGATAGTGCAACCTGTGATAATGAGATGCTGTAAGCAACTACTTCTGTCCCTTTGGCATTGTAGCCATTTTAAAACAATGGTTTTAACTAAACTGTTCAACAAGCAGTCAAATTATTTTTATGTCATTAAAAATTATGATTGTTAATATGTATTTATTAAGATGGTTAGGAAATGCATATGTTTATTGAAAGTGTATGTATATATGAATAGGCATTACACATGCACATGTGTGAAATGAATGTTTCAATTGAATGTCTTTAAAATGTTTATATACACCTTGTTACATAGGTCTATTTTATGGGAATAATTGTCCAGGTATAGCAGCAAACTTGTACTTGTACCATGTTGACATAATCAATAACCTTGTCACTTGAGCTTCCAGCAAGCTCAAGGAGCTGGGTTATTCTGTTGACTGTTATCCAGTTCTTAGAGCATTCTGGGCTGAATCAAAAATTTCAGAATATTTTGCCTGGGTAGTTTAGACTTTGAACCCTGAAGTTTCTCTTGAAGGGATGTTCTTCTACTTTAAAGTACTTATAAAATGAATTGCATTTTTTTTTCAAATGTAAACTGCAAGGCTGGTGCAAGACTTGCTGATTTATTAGCTAGTGTCTGCAGAAACATTATCTGTATAAGAACAGGCTTCTAGAAATTAAATACCTGGGAGTTGGTTTGTTCTTTGGTGTTAGATACTTTCTCTGTTCCAAATTAATATTGCTGTTTAGCTCAATATACTCGTTCAGATTAATTCATGATTAGTTTGAGATGATGCATGGTATTTTCGTATGTTACTTTACATCAAATATTTATTTTAAACAAAAAAAAAAAATTTTCTCACAATCATGTCAGAATTAATTAATACTCTTTTTAACCTTCTTCCTTGTTTTTTTAGACTAGTTAGCTGAAGGTGCAGTGTTCAGATTGTGCCACACATATGGAGTAGACAGAAGTGTTTTACATAGCCAGGTTTACAAAAACCACAATGAAGATCAGATGCTGAAAGCTTTTGTAGGAATTTTGTGAGGTACTCTTTGCTTCCGTTTTGTGGTGGTGGTTGGGGCAAAGTGTTCTTTGGTGTAGTTGTGTCATTAGGTGGAGGACAAATTCAGTTCACCTTATTCTTAAATACTCATGACCTCTTAGTAGAAAGAAAACAACTCGCCTTGTACATTACCTGCAAAATCATGCAATTACGTCAGATGTCAGCTTCTCTAGTGTTTGTTCAGATGAGTTATGTTATAAAGAGAGAAGTGCAGAATTTTAATGCATCTTCTATGTCTCAAAAGACAGCAAATTAATATCTAATAATAGTCTTATTCTGTCTATGTTCACTTTGCAACATGTGCTTGTGTATATCTTTTCACATAAGTGTAAATCTGGCTCTTCTTTTGTGCGAAGAGGATCTACACTGGATGTGTTGAATGCTCCAATTATTGTCAGACTGAAACAGCAGTTAGGCACATCTTGTGTTTGTCTGCCTTGCCAGAATTGGCAGTAAGTACCGTCAAGGTTATAGTTATCAACCCAATGGGTTTAGAAACCTTTGTGTAATTGCTTATTTATGGCAGGTTGTGTGTTTGTAAAAGTGATTGTTACTTTGAGTATGATCTGTCACCTATACACTAAATTAGATAAATCATGCTATCATGATGTTTGCTTTAAGTCACAAACCTAATTTCCTCTTGGTTGACAATTACAGAAAGCAGAGATAATTCTGTCACATACTACTCAATTAGTGATCAAAATGATTGTCAAATTACAGACAGTATCTCTGTATTTCCTTTTTTTTAAAAAAAGTTTTTGTTTATTTTCCATAGCATTGCTTCAATCACTTTTTGTGGTTATGCTACACTTGGTTGCATATGGTCTCTCTGCTTTCTTGGTTTCTTGAGATTTGTGATTTGTGACATGACTGATTTTGATATGGAACATTATGTATATTCAACAATTTCATGGGAAATGTCAGTGTTTGCACATATACAGTTGAAATTCAATTTGATAGGGAACAATTAAGAACATTCTCAGTCAGTCTTCACTTCAATATTGATTGGAGGTCTGGTTTAGGTCTTATCTTTATAATTGTGGTTCATTCTTTCATGTCTGTTGTGCAAAGTGTTCCTCATTTATAAAAGTGATTTGTTCACTCAAAATTTCATTATTTTCTTTCATGGTGTAAACTATAATGCTTGGCCTTGAATGCAGCTGTGTTACTGGTTTCCAAAAATAGTTTTTGTTGCACCTCATGTGTTAAACATCTGAAGTTTCACTTCATCCACTGAAGAGTTAAACTACAGTTTTTCTTCTACCTTAATTCTGCTGGACTAGATTATTTGAAAAATGAATGACTTCGTAGTGCCACATGTAATTGACTGAAAACGTAGTTTGGGTCTGTTTCTGGATGGATTGTCAACCCTTTTATCATATCAATTTCATTTCCAAACATGTGACTGTAAAAGGCCATCAATTAACACATCCCTTGACTGATGCTAAGTCACAAAGTATAGAAACAAAAGGTAGTGAAGTTTCTTAACAAAAATGTGGAGCTAAATTAAGATTTTATTTTTTTATAATTCCTGGGAAATTCCTTTGTGTTTACTCCTTTCTGTATCAGAAGAATGTTAATTAATCTTTTTTGTTGAAAAGAAATGCAATGATGAATATCATTGGAATCCCAGGCTCCTTTTATTATCTGTAGCTACAGTAGGTCTGTTGCATCTTTCTCTGCAAAGATGTATGGAAATTGTGCCTGAAACTATCTTTTTTAGGTTGTTTTGTTTTTGTTGGTATTCCTTAAACTTGCATTTGCCTTAAAAAGTATGTGTGTAATAATGATAAGTCCTTCTATCAGTAGTATTTCTGTCTGCTAATTCTACCAACAACATGGACGCATTTCTTGCATTGCTTGAGACATGGATGTACCAGGACTGAATTTTACCTAGCAATCAGTAATCAGCAGTATTTGTCTTTGACCCCAAACTTGTTTGGCTTTCATACAGTTTCATTCTCTTCCTAATTCTTCTTAATACCACAGTTTTCTTGGACTGTGGATTGCAGGCTTTGAAAGAAACATGCAGCGGAACCCTCTTAAACCTTTTGGTAAACTGAGTTCTAAGTGTGTTTTTTTGTGCACCATGAAGGCCCCTTTGCTGAAACCATGATGGATGATGAATCTCTGCACATGACACCATGGGCTAGGCAGACGCTTCATGGTGCAACAAATGGAGCACAGTTAACAAATGCATCGAAGGGACCTGTCCATTTTACCAAGTCGACTTTTGACTCCATGGGTGGAATTCAGTTCTCAGTCCTAGTTCTAGCTCTCTCTTTGTGCTAATTTATCCACTGATCTTTGGTGTACCTATCATTTTATTCTGTGAGAAGTTGAACAAATATTACATAACAAAGTTTACTATCAGTCCATTCTGTTCCTCAATTGCAATTGATAAAGTTTTACATTAAATTTGTTTTACAATGTTAATTTACACAGTATATTAATTTATTATTTACAGCGTGAAGTAGGATGTGTAGGCTTATGTTGTCTAACATGTAGTTGTTTGCAGTGAGTTTTGCCTTTTAGTCTTTTCTGTGATTCTCAGTGTGGGTGAGTCAATGAGCCTGGATTCTCTAGCTGATCTCATCCACACATCCTTTTTTTCTCAGCACTTATTTGATCACAGTTGAATTTATTGACCTGTAATTGTTGCTTGTGAGATGTTGATTACAGTCTTCATTATTATTGCTATGATTATTATTATCAGTGTCATTACTATTATTATCACTATTTTTATTATTATCATTATCACCACTATTTTTATCTTTATTGTTACTTCTATCATGATTTTTTTCCCCTGTAGTCGAGGATTTTGAAATGGACACTGAGCTTACAGTTTTGAGTGGTGGTAATCTAGACTATTTTTGTTTCGGCATATTTTCAAAGAGTTCAGCGCTCTCTCTAAAGTAAGTTTTTATCCTTGTATGTTTTGATGTTTCAATTGTAGTGTCAACTTGGTAAGAGTAAAGTTGCAGCAGTTCAAAAACTACCCTTTTTGTTTCTTGGAACTGATAGCTCAGTGGAACCATTTTACGTAGAGACTTGGCACTGCATTTAGCCAGAGTTTTCATCAGACTGAGCAATTGCAAGCTCAACTGCTGCTTTTGTCTGTTATTTTCTGCTTTATCCCCCTTTAATGTATCGACAAATTTTCCCACAATACACGCGAGATGAGATTTAGTAGACCCCAATGTGTCTTCTTGCCTCTGAAAGTGTTAAAATATGTGCATCCGCCTCTTGTTTTGTTTCATGGTTGAAATATGATTTTATTATGGTTACCAGCGGTCTGCAAGTAAGAAATATTTTCATTAAATGTTATAAAGAAAATTAATAATTGTTTTGTGTATTTTTTTAAACCTTTTAAATGTCCTTGAAACTACATTTTATCGAGGAGAGCTCGCACTTGACTTCGCGTGGAATTCCAAAACGCCCTTGCTGGAGTCTACTGGAGTCAGAATGCAGATGTAGGAATGGACGCAGCCTATTCCTCACGTTTTAATGTTTCCAATATTTAAAATATTTTAAATTTGCTTGAGGCTTATGTCTCTACCTTTTTTTTTCCTCCCCTCGAGATTTTAACTTTTGGTTTGAGTCAGTTGGCTCGGCAATGTTGGCAAGCTATAGCCTCAAACCCAAAGCCTGCCCCCGTTTTTGACTTCGCAAGTTCTATTTCATTATGATTTTAGTTCCTACTCTTTATTTGTCAAGTGGAAATTACTTTCCACTAAAATTAAGGAAGATTTCTAGTCAGTGTGTTCCTTTTCTGTTAAGCTAACTCATAATTACGGAAATGTGGTTTGCAAAGATTCAAATTTTGAAGTTCCTTCGCCGGAAGTCGGAGTTAGCGCAGGCGCATATCGAGCGGAAGTCAAACGGAACTTGTTGAACCGAGTTGTTGGCGGTAACGGTCACTTCGGGTGTCTTGGTTCCTCGTGGTCTGTGAGTGTTAACGTTGTGTCTTCTGTTAATTTTAGGTAGGAAAATCTGAGGTCTAGCTTTTGAATTAACGCCGCATGAGTCCGCGACTGATCTTTGTTTCTGTGGTTTGTTGAAGACAGTGCAAGGTGTAGCACAGTGTGTGTGAAGGCAAGATGTTCTTCTGTCCTGAACTACTCATGAAGAGGGGCCATCCGTTTTTTGTTGTGTGGATCGCTGCGACTCAAAAAGGAGATAGGTTGAATAGGTACCTGACACCTCGAAAGGTGGCGAAGCTCGACGTAGATCATGTGATGTGAGTCAATATCGTCTCATTGAGGCATCATAGTGCTTCACGACCACTTCACATCTGCTCTTTGCCATCTTTTCTAAGTCTTGCTTTTCTGCCTTTAACAGTGAGGACGTGTTAAAGAGGGTCATAGTAACATCCTCCATTCCTAGACAACTTGCTATGCATAATGGATGTTTCAGTTTGTATCTGTCCGCCCAGATTATGTTTGGGTGCTCTGTTGCGTTAAATAGGAAAGCAACAATTCTCATCAGTGAGTACGATACTTTTACCGGGAATGTCCTCCCCACATGGGCTGATCATTTTAATCTATTTCAGATGATTTAGGTAGAATCTCAAAGAATTTGAGAAAGATGAGATTTTGTTCAGATAAGTCTCAAATGGTGTTACAGGTTCCCAAGTAAGTACTCTATGGCTGTATCAAGTTAAGGATTTTGACCCATTCTGACTGATTCAGATTCTTACTCGTGAGTGCGATTTTGGTCATTTAAGGCTCAAATATCACCCAATTTGATGGCACGGATACTTCTTCTCACAATTTGATTGTGAGAAGCATGAAGTGAATTGATTGGGAAACATTTAACTGTGAAAATCTTTCACCAGTCAGAATCAGAGTCAGAATTGGTCAGAATCTTTAACTTGATACAGCCAATGCTTCTATGGTGTTTGAAGTATTTCTTGTGGATTTGTCAACGTTGAAACTAAATGTGTCTCTTTCAGGAAATCTGGTAAGAAAGGAAGTATCTGCATGAAAAACCCATTTGAATTGGCAGGAAGACAGCTGTGTGATATTCCCCATGATTTTAGGAATATTTTGGGTGAGCGTTGTTTATTTTTTAGTGATTTATATTCTATAGACATCGTTCAATTACAATATGTTCTATTCTCTTTTCTAGAAACACTCTCTGTTGGCAATATTGTTGGTGAGCACTACTCTTTTCTTTCAAGAATCTACTGTAACTCGTATTTCAATAAGTCTGTTTTGTTGTCCAGAAATCATTCCTGTTGATGATGGAGAGCAGGAACCTTTAGAATATACCCACTCAGTTCCAGAAGCAACTATCACATTGGAGGAGATACTATTTTTTCCACGTGATGAAGACACAGTAATTATTTTTCCATTGGGATTTTAACATTGAAAGATGTGTCAAGTATGACTTACTCTAACTCACTATTATCCAATTTTGTAGCGTTTTGGTGATGAGGGAGATGGTGGTCGAGGCTTTGTGGACTTCTTAAATGGGTAAATTGATCTTATTTTCTATTTTGAATTGCAGCAAATCTTAATGTATCATTTGCTCTGCAGGGATGAGCCTGGTATAGAAACCGGCCTGGTCAATGCTGATGCACTTCCCCAACATGATCCAGTGGAAGCAAATTTTGACAGACATGCAGCAGACATTGAGGAGCTCCAGAGTGGCAACATCGAAACCTCCTCTCAAATACATGTCACTGGTGTAGACCTTGCTACAAATGACTCTCCTCCCATTGCTTCTCTTGAACTGCAACCAAACGGCACACCTTGGAGAATGTCAGTGGTGCGTCTGGAGCCAGAACTGCAACCCATACCGCTAGACCCAGGACATGATGCCATCACAGGGGGAATCTTAGAACCCCTTTTCGATGAGATTTCTCTAGCAGTGCCTCCAGAGCT
Source organism: Stenchaetothrips biformis (assembly GCA_030522485.1). NCBI lineage: Eukaryota > Metazoa > Arthropoda > Insecta > Thysanoptera > Thripidae > Stenchaetothrips > Stenchaetothrips biformis. The sequence goes on from CM060088.1 coordinate 14,788,113, forward strand.
AGAACAGCCTAGCATTGTAGACAGAATTGATGATGACCATCCAGAAGAAATCGCCCCAATGCCAGATCAAGATGATAAAGCAGGTGGACTTCCTGAAGCCCGTCCGGATGATAATATTCATATCCAACCCACCCTGTTTCAAGGAGACAGTAACATGGAGGTAAATATGCTTATTCATTAAATTTTTGGGGGGAAAATTAAAATGCTGAAGAGAAAACTAAAATCTGGTTGAATAATTTTGCTCTTTTCAGCTACCTGAGTTAAATGAGACGCCAGAAACTGGAAGAAAACGCAAGAGGCCCACTCACCTTATCATTGACAAGACAATCAGGATCCCTGCCTCAGTGATACGGAGACGTATTGATAACATGGCAGAGGATACCTTAAGAAAAGTGGTACTCTCAATTCATGTTTAGAAGTTCAGAAGAAAAATATGTTCTGCATTCCCGTGTAATTGAAAAATCTCTTTCATGTGTTTCTAATTTTTTTAACATTACAGGATAGTTATGAAGACAGTATGTCGATGCTTATCAAAACAAAGTGGCTAAATCTTGATCAATTGAGATTACCTGGTCGAAGTGGACTGGGATGTAGTGGACCTCTGGCTACATTGTTTTCTCGTCATTTCGTCACTCGTCCAGACCCTAGTGATGATGATGACTTTGATTTAGATCAAACCTTGAATCAACCTGGCAGAAGAGTAAGATTATTTCCTGTTTTAAGGATCAATTATTCCTGTACTTTGGTGTTTTTTTGGTTTTTTTTGGTATTTTTTTTTAATAGAAGATACCTTATAAATGCTATGTATGTGTAATCATTTTAGTTTTTTGTGCTCTTTACAGGAGTCTTCCCTTGCTACTCCTCAGGCTCAGGCTCATTTTCCTGTCACTGTAAGTTTCCTATTTATAACATAAGTGTTCCCCAACAATCATTGGTTACCCGTTTTTGTTCTTTTGTTCCTTCAGAGTACCCCATCTTTATTGGAAGGGAGAAATCAGACTGAAACCATGGACACATTAAATTTGTCCCCAGAGAGACCATCTGAGACTGTCCTTATCAAAAGTTCAACACCCCCAGGGGCAAGAATTGATTCTTTGAATGAACCATTCATAATTGGTGGCACCCCCACTGAGCAGGAAAAAGAGAGAAGGCCCAAACGCAGTAGAGAAAAGTTTCAATCTCTTGATCATCTTGAACTACCTACACCTAAGCGACAAAATTTCACAGAAACAGTTGAGGAAGTGTCAGCAAACAAAAAAGTTGCTGCTTTGGAACCCACTAAGTTAGTTGAAGGATTTCAAGATCAAGAAACTTTTAGGAGAGCTGAAGTTGCAGAAAATTTTCAAGATCAAGAAATTGGTATGGGATTAGAAGCAGACTCCAGAGCACAAGATGGCTGTACCATGAATTCATTGGAGATAGCAGACACCGGAGCACAGGATATACCAGGCCATAGTGTCACTGCAAATTTACCAGATAGTTTGCTTGGCCAAGAAACTGTCACTGCCTTCAACTTTCAAGAAGGGACCAATACCGTAGTTGAAAATTCGCCAGAACAGATCCAAAGGAAAGGTGATGAAGATCCAAATGGAGGGACACAAACTAAACCAAAACGCAGGAGACAAGAATCTGGTGTTGATGTGGAAAAAGAGTCTGTTGGTGATTATTCATCGTCAAGTCGAGGGTAAAATTGCTCATAATTTCAATTTCATCATCTTTATGAAATATAAGTCATAATCAATTTTCTGTTTCCTATTTCAGCTCTAATGCACTTCAGAATGTTATGGAAAGTGCCAGTGAATTGGCTCGTGAAAAAGGTGAAAGCACAATTCCGATCGCTGATTTGTGTCCCCCATCGACAAAAAGGCGTCAAGCAGCAGACTTTTTCAGTGCTTTACTTGGTAAGAAGAGAACTTGTAGCATGTTGCTGATTATAGAATTTGATCCTTGGGTTGTAACTTACTATTTTTATTGCAGATTTGCACAAGAAGAAACAAGTGACCATGCATCAGGACAAGGATGAACTACATGTGGGGCCTATTTCAATAACTGTGAATGTTTTGTCCTAGTTCCCTTTTCTAGAGAACCATACAGTATTAGCAAGGTGCCTTTTCTTTTTCAGTGTGATTTTATTAATTTAAAATTGTTAACATCTGTTGGTGTATATTTGTTGCCCACTTGAATTTTAAATTGTTATCTGTTGATGTATTTTTGTTGCCCACTTGATTTTTTTTTTTTTTTGTCTTGTTTTTTGCTTTAAGAGTGTTATTGGAGTCTTGTTAATCAAACATTTTCCTTTAGTGTTATGCATTGCATGAATGTTTTAAAATATTTTTAAATATCACATTTTGTGAGGTCAATTATTTATGTTTCAACTTCATTTCTAAGATTGTTTGCAATGCTTTATTTGATGAGCTGGAATGATATCAGTACCTTCACCTGAACAGCTGCAGTTAATTTTAAAAATAAATTTAAAATAAATTTTTAGTATTTTGTCATTGCCTTTAACCCAACATGATTGCCTGGTTGCAGTCAAGTCCTGTTTGAGGACCTCATTGAGCTGTTGGCCTTCCCTCTGGGGCATGACAGGGGAGGGGCACTTCCAGTAGTTCCCACTGGACTGTCTAAAGGAATAATGAGTCGTCCTGAATAACGCCCAATTTCGATTAGACTTCTCTTGAAAACAGCTCTTTGTCAAATATCCGCCTCCGCCATAATAAGCGTGACACGCCAACGGAACCAGTGTAGTGGCCATTCCACTCCGTGCACTCGGCGGGAGCACACGGCCCACTTATATACTGTAACAAGTCGGAGAGAGTAAACTTATATCACATCAATAATTCGATTAGCCGTCGATAATTGATGGCGTCCAGGATGCGCGGGGCCCTAGGCTCGTCACGCGACGGGACGGGCTCCTCCGTCGTCGCACGCTAGCCGGCAGTCGGCCTCCGAACAGCTCCGTCGCTCGGTCTCTCTCGCGGAACACCCTGTGAGAGGGAGAGAGACAGAGCGACGGAAGGGCTGTTCGGAGCCAGCTTGCTGCGCGACACACGCCCGGCCGGCCGCGCCCACGCCGCACTCTGCCAACTTGCAGATAATAGCGGAAATTATCGCTTGCGAACCCGCGGCCCTCCTCGCAGCACGCGGCACCCCGCCGAATATTTGGCCGGGCAACTTGAGCTGCCGGGCAGCCGAGGCCAAGGTAGCAATTTTCGGCCAGCCGACTCGGCTCCACGGAGCTCTTAGATGGTTTCGAAGTTTTGTCAAAGTTGCCGGCCGGGCTGGTGTATTATACAGGGGCGTTTAGGAAGAGTCGGGTCGCTGCTGTTCCTTGTTATGGTGTCATTTTCCCGATGGGGGAGGGGCCAAGTCTACTGGCCGCCATTCGACAGCCCAGGGCCCTGCGAGGGACAGCCGGGAAAGACAGAGACAGGGGGCGGCGGAGACAGAGAAGGGCGCACAGTGGGTCAGACGACCGTTGAGGCGGCCAAAATTCTAGACGCGTTTTGAGCTCCAGAGTCGTCGAATGGGACTCGAACCGAACGTGTGACCCCACCAATGGATTTCCCTCGGCCCGCCAAACGAGGAATCCATTGGTGGGGTCACACGTTTGATTGGAGTCTCATTTAGCGACTCTGGAGCTCAAAACGCGTCAAGAATTTTGGCCGCCTCAACGGTCTTCTGACCCACTGTGGGGCCGTGGGCCGGCAAGAAAGGGAGGGGCGGGGAATACGAGCGGCAGCGAAAACGCAGTTGGCGAGGAGAAAATAAAAGCCGTTATGTGCGTTTCTGGCAAGAATATGGCTGCCCCGAGTCCCGAGCCAGCTCCGGGGGAAGCACGGGGTGGGCAGGGCAGGGCCGGCAGGGCTCCCGGAATGGGGGTGAGGACCGAGTCCCATCGCGTCCCCCAGTTCCCGAGTTCCTGCACGATGCCACAAGGATTTCCGCCAGCGCCACATACATTCCCGCTGCTACGTGGTTATATCCCTACAGGGCTAGAAAAATGGGGGAAGAATGAAATGAGTCGCATCGTGGGCGACTCTGCCGCATGATATTGTACTCACGCGCCAGTAGATTCCTCCGCGAGACGTGGACGGCCGGCCCTATGCTGCTCCGACAACAGAGCTCCGCGGTCCGTTCAGACTGACTCATTCAGAGTAGTCGTCGCCTCGCGTCGCTCTGTCTCTCTCGCACTCGTGGGGCATCGCCAAGGGAAACGGAGAGAAACAGAGCGACAAGGCACTGACCGGAGTCCGCTGCCTGCACCCTCCCTCCAGCCTTCCCGCGGTAGCCCGGCCATGCAATAAGGACACACGGTCTTTCTGATTGACGTGGCTGCGGTGCAGGTGGGCGAAGGGGAAGGGCGAAAGGGAGGGGGGGGGGTCGACGACGGCGTGGACGTCACAGTCCAAGGGCCAGCAACAAAAGGCTGGCGGAACCGGTAGGCGTGCTCAGTGCAGTGGGTAGTGGGTGACGTGCCCGAGGGTGAGTCTGGGCACCGCCGGCACCGCACCGCGGTAGAGCACCACAAGCTAGATGAGGTAGAGCACCACAAGCTAGATGAGGTGGAGCACTACAAGCTAGATAAAGTGGAGCACCACAAGCTAGATGAGGTAGAGCACCACAAGCTAGATGAGGTAGAGCACCACAAGCTAGATGAGGTAGAGCACCACAAGCTAGATGGGGTAGAGCACCACAAGCTAGATGAGGTGGAGCACCACAAGCTAGATGAGGTAGAGCACCACAAGCTAGATGAGGTGGAGCACCACAAGCTAGATGAGGTAGAGCACCACAAGCTAGATGAGGTAGAGCACCACAAGCTAGATGAGGTGGAGCACTACAGAGGTACAGCACCACAAACTAGATGAGGTGGAGCACCACAAGCTAGATGAGGTAGAGCACCACAAGCTAGATGAGGTGGAGCACTACAGAGGTACAGCACCACAAACTAGATGAGGTGGAGCACCACAAACTAGATGAGGTGGAGCACTACAAGCTAGATGAGGTAGAGCACCACAAGCTAGATGAGGTGGAGCACTACAGAGGTAGAGCACCACAAGCTAGATGAGGTGGAGCACTACAAGCTAGATGAGGTAGAGCACCACGAACAGGATGGGGGAGAGCACCACGAGCAAGATGAGGTAGAGCACCACGAGCAAGATGAGGTAGAGCACCACGAGCAAGATGAGGTAGAGCACCGCAAAGAAGGTGCGGTAGAGTACGACGAGCAAGATGAGGCGCACCGCGGGGCGAGGCGGCCCAACCGACAGGTGGAAGATGGGGCAGCATTGTGGGTAAGACGGGACCGCCCTCCAGCCGGTAATGAACGCGAGAGCCAAGGTCCAGTATTACCGAATTAGGCTGATGAATATTTGAGAGAGCGGCGCGCGGCGCTGGCCTGTGCGAGGCTAGCGGCAGGACGGTCAGCGAATCCACGCCGGCGCAGCCGCAGCCTACACAGCACGGCCTGAGCGTAGCGACAGTTCCGTGAGGAAACGTGCGCACTGCCCACAAAAAGACGTGATCACTTATTGGAGATGGCTTCGGGACCTCCCAGGTCCTGGGGGCCGGGGTGCTCGGCGTCCTCGGGCACCCGCAGCGTCCAGACAGCCGTCATTCGACCTATGGCTGCACACCGCGCCACGACTCGCCCCCGACTCGCCCCGTCTCCGGGGAGGTTTGCGACTCATAAACAAAATTCCACGCAGGGCTGACCAAATGTTATGACCTCACACGTATGTGCCTGCGGCGCCTGTTGCCTGCCTGGGAGGCGGGGCGGGGCGGGGCGGGGCGGGGCGCTGGGCGTGTCGGCGGGGTCTGCCCGGTCTGCCCGGGGCCCGGGGCCCTCTGCGTTCCGACGCCCCACGCGGGCAGCCCGCTGGGGCGCGGCGGCGCACAGTAGGCAAGAAGACCGGTGTAGGCAGTCAAAATCCCGAACGGGTTTTTAGCTCTACAGTCGCTAAAATCCGAACGTGTGGCCCCACCATTGGATTGCTCTCCGAACGAGGAATCCTTTGGTGGGGGTTCCACGTTCGATTTGAGTCCCGTTTAGCGCCTCTGCAGCTCAAAACGCGTCTAGGGTTTTGGCCGCCTGCGCCGGTCTTCTGGCCCACTGTGCGGCGGGGGCTCGGCGGCGGGGGCTCAGCAGGACAGGCCCAGGGTCCCCAGCACGTAGGCGCAAGGCGTCGCCCGCACCACCCTCCGCGGCAGCCAGGACGCCGAGGGCAAGGCCCCCGGGGCATACGCAAGCACTCTACGGCCATGCGCGGGGACCAGCGGGCTCCGCCGTGGGAACAACTTGGTGAGGCGGGCAGGCCGGGCCGTGGTGCTGGCTGAAGCTGAAGGGGTGTAGTGCTGGTCGCGAACTCACCCCAATCATCATCGTCGCGGTGTCTCGCGTTGCCAGACCGCTGGGGAACCGAGGGCCTGTCACCGAGGCGCTACCGGTAATATTACTTCGCAACAACTGCCCAACAACCCTCACAACATATGGTCCTGGAACTAAGTCGGCCTGTGTGAGGCACCCCTTTGTCCGCTCATTGCTCCCCCTCCCCCACCGCCTCGCCGACACATGTGCCGCCGTGCTGTCCACCTGCGCAGAGGCGGCCTTCGCCTTCGCGTGCTTGCGGCCAAATGCTATTCTTCCCTCCGGGCCGCGCTGGCCGCGCACAGTGGGTCAGAAGACCGTTGAGGCGGTCAAAATACCGGACGCGTTTAGAGCTCCAGAGTCGCTAAATGGGACTCGAATCGAACGTGTGGGCCCACCAATGGATTCCTCGTTTGGGGAGCAATCCGTTGATGGGGTCACACGTTCCATTTGCGTCCCCATTTAGCGACTCTGCAGCTCAAAATGCGTCTAGAATTTTGGCCGCCTCAACGGTCTTCTGACCCACTGTGCCGCGCTGGCCACGGGCGGGGGGAGCGCCGCCGCCGTGCGCCGCGGCGTGGAGGCGGAGGCCTGGCCGAGGGCCTGGCTTGCGGCCGAGTCGCGGACAGTCCGGACAGGGCGCCGAAGATTACAGGGGAGTCGCGTGAGCCGCGGTGGCGGGGCCGCTCTCTGGCCACGGGCCTCCTCGCCCCGCCCCGCCCCGCCACGCCACTCCCCGCCATGCGGCAGACATTAAAGTTCCATGGACACACAAGGAGACTACATTAGGTCTTACACGCGGAGGGCCCGGCGCCCGGCCGCTGCGCGGATAGAGGTGGTGCGCTACAATGCGCGGCGCGGCACGCTCGGTGCGGTAAGTCCTGCACGCCGTTGGCCATCCTGCCGGCCGGCCGCCCAGCCCTGCGGCATGGCGGCCGGCACCCTGGCCCGGCCAAAGCAGTTCGGCCAGCGCTGCGGCCAGCGCTGCGGCCAGCCTTTCCCAGAAAGGATTTTGATTCGTGGGCGGCGGGGGGCGGAGGGGCGAGCGGGGCGCCATCGCAATAAGCACGATGACTTTTCACGACACCGCCGCCCTGCCCTTCCGGCGACGCCGTCGAGGTCGACGCCGTAGGCCGTCGCCGTCCTCCGCGTGTGGCTATTGGCCATAACACGATCACAGCTGTCTGTCTGTCTGTCTGTCTGTCTGTCTGTGTATCTGTCTGTCTGTCGGTTTGTCTGTCCGTCCGTCTGTCTGCTCTTTCCGATCTCGGTCTGTGGCCGCGTCTATTTCCCGCCACCACCGTCCCAGCGCATTGGGCGCCGGCGGCATCCCGGAAACCAATCGCCTTTTTTTTTTCTTGTATTTTTTTTCTTTGTTTCAGACATATTGCACACTGCTTGGCTGTCTTGCGCGGGCAGCCCGACGGCGCTGCACTTTGTCCAAATAGACGAAGCCCAGTCCAGCGGGCGCGGCGGTGGCTCGCAAGGGGTTCGCGGAGCGGCGCGGCGGCGGCGGGGCCCTTGTTCGCCTCGTCCCGCCCCGCCGCTCTGCCGCCCGCGCACCTTCTCAAAATAACAAACGAATTCACTTTGAAGATACATGCGTGCCATAAAAGTACGTTCTCCATTGAATAGTAATGCGGGGGCGCCCAATGCTGCAGAGCGCGGTGGCCGGGGCGTGGCGGCGCGGGGCGGGGCTGGGCGGGGCGGGGCGTGCGGCGGGGTGGGGCGAGCGGCGGGGCGGGGTAAAAGTGGGGCCTGGAATCGGCCGAGGTACTCGCAGGCAGGCAGGAAATGCAGCAAATGGAAGCGCGTCCCGTCTCGGCGCACTGTGTGACTGTGTGATTGTGGGCGGGGCGGGGCACAGTGGGCCAGAGGACCCGTGGGGACGGTCAAAATCCCAGACGTGTTGTCAGCTCCTGAGTCGCTAAATCGGACTTGAACAAAACGTGTGACCCCACCCATTGACTGCTCTCCGAACGAGGAATCCATTGGTGGAGTCACACGTCCAGTTCGAGTCCCATTTAACGACTCAAGAGCTCAAAATGCGTCCAGCGTTCTGGCCTACTGTGCGGGGGTAGCGTTCGCCTGTTCGCCTCGTTGACTTGGTTGTCTGGCGCTCCGCTGCGCGCTGCGCCCTGCGCCGCGATGTCTCGGCGTCGCCTTGCACAAAGGCGCTGCCTGCTTCCTCCCTTTGAAGCGAAAACCGAACGCGAATCTCGATATGCCGAACGATAAACTTTGCATAAAGGCGCCAAAAGACACGCGAAAAGATGCCCGGCCCGGCGAGTCGCAGAGACTCTTTGGCCGTATTGGTGGCTTTCCTTGCCTTTCCCCGCTTTCCCCGCCACTTTTCCGACGCTTTTCCGCGTTCTTGCTCTCCATCCATCGCGCCTCGCCCGCCTATGCCCGCCCGGCCTTTGAGGCTCCACCGAGGGGGAAACGACTTCGGTTATCCGGTGTACAGCAAAGTGGTAATCCGTAATCCGGATAACCAGAAATTTCGAAGTAATCCGGTGGTTATCCGGAGAAATTCTGAGGTAATCCGGGGTTATCCGGCGTAATTCAATGGTAATCTGGGAAATTTTTCGATGTTATCCGGAGGTAATCCGTGGGTTATCCAGGGTAATCCCTATCCGATGTACGCTAAATTTCTCAGTCGTTTCCCCCTCGGGCTCCCCGCACGGCCCGGTCGCTCCGTCTCGACCGAGCTCAGCCCGAAGGGAGTTCCCTTTTACAGCGGATTGTTGATTTTTTGTTCCTTTTCTTCGCGGAGAAGAAGGAGAAGAAGAAGAAGAAGAAGAAGAAGAAGAAGGTGCTTACCTCCTCGGCCGCGCCGTGTGATTAGAGCAAATTATGGCGGCGGGGGCGTGTCATTAATTTTTCTTCACATTAGTCGGGAAGAATGAAGCCGGCAGCGTCTTTGGGAGCAGCTAAGGCGCAGCAGCAGCCAGGAACATGGCGCCCCGGCCCGCCCCGCCCCGCCCCGCCCCGGCCCGCCCCGGCCCGCCCCACGCCGCCCCGCCTCGGCCGGTCTGGAAGTCACAGATTAGCGCGGCATGGCGTGGCGTGGTGTACACTGGTGCGTCCCCAGGAGGGGATCCTTTCTCCGTTCTGCCCGAGCGCTGCAGAGACGCGCCGTGTGAGGGTGGGGGCGTGTTTGACATCGGCCCGAAGGGAGAGGAGGCGGAAGGGGTAGTAACGTGGATCAGGGGAAGGGGGGGGGGGTGCTACTTGGCCCGCGGCATCAATTACCCTGCCAAATTGCAAAGTAATACAACAAAGTCTTTCAACATCAGCGGAGCCGGGACCAGCAGCCGGGAGAACCAACCCCGGGCCGAGCCGGGCCGGCGCGGGGCAGCCAGGGCAAACCCCATTCAATGGACTTCCCTCCCCTCCCCCACCGCCTTGCCGCAGCGGTGGCAGCGGCACCGTTCAGTGTTCAGTTTACATAACACAAACTTCGGACGGGAAACGCTATTCAAGTGAAGCCGAGCGCGCGGAGCGACCAGCAGCGCCCCTCCCCTTTACCCTCTCCCCTCCCTCCCCCCCCCCCTCCTCCCTCCCCCTTCCCATTGCCAGCAGCAGCAGCAAGCGGCGGCGCTTTCTCTCTTGGCCGCCGGGAAGGGGTTCGCCAAATAAAAAAGGTAAACACGACAGAGCCTCCTGTATGGATAGGCAGTGTGTGTGGCGGCCGAGGCCCCTGGCCGGCGGCCTCCTTGCATGGCCGCGGCCGAGGCCCGCGCGCGCAGCCAGCAGGGCCTCGGCAGGACGGCGCCGCACCGAGCGCCCGCGAAAGTAAGCCAAAGTCAACACCGTGGCGAAGGGGGCGGGGAGGGGGTATTATTGGTGCAGACGGCGATGGACTCGGCAGCAGAAGGGGAGTGTGCGGTTTTCCAAAACGTGAACTGAGAGAAAGTTGGCGGGGAAGTTATGCTTCTGCCCGCGCGCAGACCTATGCAGCAGTGAGCTACTGCTGCTGCGGGAAGGGGCTGTGCGGGCGGATAGAGCCTGGCAGGTAGGCAACGACCCGGCCGCGGCGCACGGGTGCCCAACAGCGGTCTACCTGCCGGGCGCTAGTCGCCGGCCGGGCGCTGCTGCGAAAGACGGAGCCGTCCCACTGGCCGGGGATCGAACCCACGACCTTCAGATTAGGTGTCCGATGCGCTATCCTGCAGTACTCTCCACTGTGTGTGAGAACGCGCTCGTGCACAAGCAAAAGTTCCGTCATGGCTCGAAATTTCTGAGTACTAGGATGCGCCCACCCAGCTATTTGGGGCGCTTTTGTGCTACATTTTTAGCATTCGTGCTCGTGAAAACTGTTAGTGCCGCTGCTAATTGTTTCAGCTGCGATCCAAATGACTCTCTCGCCGGCTGTTGGTTTGGGGTTTGATTAGATTTTTTTTTTGCGTGCAGCTGGAGGAAGGCTGGGTGGGCAGGGCGTGAGGGCTCCAGAGTGCTATGGTCGTATTTGTGGTGGCGGTGCCGGGGCGTGGCGCACACAAACACACGCAAACGCCCCCTCGCACACAACCGCCCTCGGAACAGAGCTAGCTCTGCAATTTTTTTCTTGCTTGTATTTAGGATGGAGATCCGGCAGAAATGTGGAGATGAAAAATTCAGGTCCAGCGAATGTAAGCTGCGCACAGGGCCCGGGCTGGCCCTCGGCTGGCCGTGGGTTGGCCCCTGCGTTCCCCGGCCATCTCCTCCACCCTCCAAAACCCCGCGTCCCGCGCCACAGTGGGTCAGAAGACCGTTGAGGCGGCCGAAATTAGGAACGCGTTTTTACCTCCAGAGTCGCTAAATGGGACTCGAATCGAACGTGTGACCCCACCAATGGATTGCTCTCCGAACGAGGAATCCAGAGGTGGGTTCATACGTTCGGTTCAAGTCCCATTCAGCGACTCTGGAGCTCAAAACGCGTCCCGAATTTTGGCCGCCGCAACGGTCTTCTGACCCACTGTGCGCGCGCCGCCCCGCCGACCCGCCGCGTTCACCCTTGCCCCTTTTTCTACCGCCAGCGCACGGTACCTGAGGCCTTGTGCTTGTTCCACCGCCAAGCACCCCACAAAAATACACACTGGTGTGATGCCCTCCCTGTCGCCGGGGCGCGACGGCGGCGGTGCTCGGCGGTGTGCGCTGTGGGACTCGCACCTCCGCGGCGCACAACGTGTCGCACAGCGTGTCCCCCGACACGGCACGGCACGGCTCGTTCGTCATTCCCCGCCGCGCGTCCACACGGGCGTGGATTCGGCCAAGACGATAATCACAATAATTTGGACGAGGAAGCGCGTGGCGTGGCGCGGCGTGGCCGGCACACAGTGGGTCAGAAGACTGTTATGGCGGCCAAAATTCTAGACGCGTTTTGAGCTTCGGAGTTGCTGAATGCGACTCGAATCGAACGTGTGACCCCACCAATGGATTCCCCGCTTGGAGAGAGCAATACATTGGTGGGGTCACACGTTCGGTTCGAGTCCCATTTAGCGACTCTGGAGCTCAAAACGCGTCTAGAGTTTTGGCCGCCTGAACAGTCTTCTGACCCACTGTGCGGCAGTGCGCCGCCCGCGGACCGCAGGGCAGGCAGCCCGCAGCACGGCGGGGCGTGGCGGGCCGCGCCGCACGCCAAGGCAAGGCGCTCGCCCCGCCTTGCGCCGCTCCGCCTCCGCCGCCGCGTGTGCGTGTCTGCGTGTCTGCGTGTGGAGGGACGGTCCGAGGACGCCGAGCAGCGGCCCCGGCCCGGCCTCGGCTCTTCAATATTTGAGCGCGTAATTTGAGAGACACTGAGACACGCATGCGGGTAGTCGTGCGGCGCGGCGGCGGCGGCGGCCTTGCCGCGTCTAAAAACAACCCGGCCGGTTCATTTGACCAGACGAGGCGAAATTCGCGGGCAGAGGTGAATTCAGGGAGGGACGTGGTGACGCCCTCCGCGCTGCGCCGCGCCGGTCGCGAGACCTCACCGCTCGGAGCGACGGGAGCGCCGCGTCGTATCGCCGCCGAAACGTCTCTCTGGAAAGAAAAGCCTCCACGGAATAATGTGATCGAAGTGCCCGTCATTTTGAAGGGGTGTGTGAAGGAAGACGCGGTATACAAGCCTTACTGTCTATTTTTTTCAAATCTGATTATTTTACCGTTTTGTTTGTTTGTTTGTTTGTTTGTTTGTTTGTTTGTTTGTTTGTTTGTTTGTTTGTTTGTTTGTTTGTTTGTTTGTTTCTTTCTTTCTTTCTTTCTTCCTTTCTTTCTTTCTTTCTTTCTTTCTTTCTTTCTTTCTTTCTTTCTTTCTTTCTTTCTTTCTTTCTTTCTTTCTTTCTTTCTTTCTTTCTTTCTTTCTTTCTTTCTTTCTTTCTTTCTTTCTTTCTTTCTTTCTTTCTTTCTTTCTTTCTTTCTGTTATTGTTGTTTTTTTTCTTTTAAAGTGGAAACAACCAAACTATGCAGCAACACCAAACGAAGAAGCCAACCTGGACTCCACATTTATTTCGACTTGAAGTAGAGCCGAGGGGGCGCAACCACTCAAGAAATTATGTGTCCCCTTAAGCGCAAGAAATCTCTGGAAAACGGAAATCTTCCCCCCTAAAAGGCAAATACAAGAAAATTTTGGGCATAAAATCGGTCGAAATCTTGCGAAATCCGTAGAAATCTCTTCTCTTCAGAAATCTTGTGTCCCCACACATTCTAAGTGGTTACCCCCTCGAGTAGAGCAAAGTCCTTGGAGCGCGCAGGCTCGGCGAGTGTGCAGCACGCTGGTGAACAAACTGTTGTCCTTCACGACCGGAGTGGCCCGCTGCGACGACGACGTGCACGTCAACATGTGCCGCGCCGGGTGTGACGCGGCGCCCCTCCGCCGGTGTTGTTCCGACGCGGGGCGCACCCGCCTTGTCTTGGCCTCGCCGCCGTTGTCTTGCCGTATCGGTTCTCGATTGTCCTAGAAATGGAGGCGTCTCGCCGTGTAATGTATGTGCGGGGTCGATCCGGGCCGCCGCCTCGCAGTGCCGGACCCCGGCCGAGGAGGCACCCCGCCCCGCCCCACCCTGCCCCGCCACCCAGCGAGGAAGGACACGATAATGCCAAAGGGAAGCCAGTTGTAGTGAAGATGTTGGCCGTGTCACGCGATGGATACGAGTGTGTGGCATTCCCTCACCACCACCACCACCACCACCCCCGTCAACCCCCTCACCACCACCACCACCACCACCAAAGAAAGAAATGGGGAGTCGGCCTCTCACTCTAATCGAAAGCCAATTACCGAGCCGCACCGAGTCATCATGCAATCAGTCGTTCTTGGACTAGTACGTGAATAACGGCCGACCATCGTCACTTTGGTGACGTCGGCATGGCCTGGGTTCAAATACCGCGGCCGCTCGCGCCATTTTTTATTTTTTTTTTCTTCAGCGCCGCGCGCTTTTCTCCTGCAAGTCGCATCCATTGTGCTGCTGTTCCTGCAGGAGAAAGGGGAGACCGTGTCCGGGCAGGGTGGGCACGGCACGGCACGGCACGGTTCGGCACGCGGCACCTCCTCCAGGGACGAATCCAAAACTCGCGCTTTAAATTGCCCGCTTGTTTCTTTATGCCGGCTCGCATCCGCCCTTGGCCCTTTCTTACCGGCAGTCCCCACGGCAGCAGCGCCGCGCCAGCGCCCGGTGCTAACTCTTGCAGCCCCCTGTGCAGCGCCCCGCCCCGCCCTTTCCATTCAAATGCAGTATATCACGCCCAGCTCAAAAGAAAGAAAGAAAGAAAGAGAGAGAGAGAGAGAGAGAGAGAGAGAGAGAGAGAGAGAGAGAGAGAGAGAGAGAGAGAGAGAGAGAGAGAGAGAGAGAGAGAGAGAGAGAGAGAGAGAGAGAGAGAGAGAGACTACCAGTGGAAATTGGCGCATTCTGAGGCGATGCATAAGGAAGAGCAGTATTGGTAAATCAGGGAGTGGGAAGACGCGGGCTTCGCTACACTGTCTCGCCGTTGCAAAAAAAAAAAAAAAAAAAAAAAAAAAAAAAAAACGAGACCGAAACAACTCAGCCTCGCAAAACACGGACGGATGGGTGTCTTCCGTCGAAGGATGCACAACACAGCGCCCCCGGCCAGTAACAGCGTTAACGAAGCCGTGAATCTTGACGGCCGTTTGAAGACCCGAGGGGCCACGCACCTGTGTGGCCACACGCGGCGCCGGCGGGGTGGGGCACAGTGGGCCAGAAGACCGCGCAGGCGGCCAAAACTCAAGATGCGTTTTGAGCTCCAGAGTCGCTAAATGAGACTGGAACCGAACGTGTGACCCCACCAAAGGATTGCTCTCCGAACGAGACATCCAGTGGTGGGGTCACACGTTCTGATCGAGTTCCGTGTGTAGCGACTCTAGGGCTCAAAACGCGTCAAAGAGTTTTGGCCGCCAGCGCCGGTCTTCTGGCCTAATGTGCGGTGCGGGGCGCGGACAAGTGGAATGAACAAACATATGATGGTGTGGTTGCGTTCCGTTCGGTTCCCCTCCGCCGGCCCGGCTCCCCTCGGTGGGCCACGAGCAATACGGCCACCTAATTAGGGGCATCAGTCTCACTGGCCAGCGCGTGCGTGTGCGAGTGTGTGTGTGTGTGCGTGCGTGTGCGTGTCAGTGTGCCGGCTCGCGGGTGTGGCCGCTGACTCCGCGGGGGGTGCGTTGCGGGGTGCTGCAGGGAGGCCTTGTGTGTGCCATCAGCGGTAATAGCGACATATGTAATGCAGTAAGCAGTGCTCTGCGCGGCTGCAGGCTGCGAGCTCCTCGCGCGGCCGAGGTCGTAGCGTCGTCGACCCACCACGCGGAAGACGAGCGTTCGAATACCCCCGGAAATCTTCGCATTGAGACTCTCGGGGAAAACTGGAAGCAAAAATGATGCCTTCTTGACCGAAGCACTAGAGATTTGAGTCAATATTTTGTCCATTCTAAAGTAGAAATGACATCATTTGTGCGACATTTTCAACCAATGTGACTTCTCTGACGGAGTCACACGTTCGGTTCGAGTCCCATTTTAGCGACTGTGTAGCTCGAAAACCCGTTCGGGATTTTGACCACCGCCTCCATTCAGCATCGGTCTTCGGGCCCACAGTGCACTCGGCAAAGGCCGAGGCGGTGAGGTGCGAGGTGCGAGGCGGGCCGAAGTGTCGACGAAGTGGCCCATTACGGCCGACAAGCCGGTCGCCCCGTCGCAGGGCCTCGCCGTCGCACAACGCACCACCCCGTCGTCCGTCCACGTCACCGACGACCCCGCTCCCCGCGTCGCGCGCCGCCCTCGCCCCGCCGCCTGCTGCTGCGCTGTGGAGCGCGAGCTGCGCCGCGGGCCATGAGGGCCATGGTGGTACAGGGCCTGTCAGTGTTATCGAGCTGCTGAACTGAACAAACACCTCGCAGCAAAGCGGTGCCGCGCGCTCGGCCGAGTCCGCAACAGAGGCGCCGTCGCTCTGTCTCTCTCGCACTCACGGGGCGTCCCGTCCGGGTGCGAGAGAGACACAGCGACGATCCGGAATGGGGCGGCTGGCTGCGCCGCGCCGCGTCCTCAAACTCCGTGTAATAGGCGGGTGCTTTTGCCTGGGGGCTGAGATCACTCCTCGTTGTGGAGCGCGGCGCGGCGCGGGGCGGGGTGGGGTGGGGTGGAGGCTGCCACTGTTTTAGTTTCTCTTCTCTAGCGAATTCCCTCTCAACCTTGTGCACCGCGCACACACATGCACGCCCACACACACACACATACACACGCGCGCGCGCGCACACACACACACACACACACACACACACACACACACACACACACTCTCTCATGCAAACACAGCGGCGCGAGAGGCACTTCTTAAGGCACACCAAGGTTTGTACTGGGCAGAAAATGTCGACATTAATTGCTAAAAGAAAGAAAGAAAAAGAAACTGTACGCGGTAGACCGCACAATTTTTAATCTTACCCTTAAACTAGTACTAACCAACTACAGCGGCATCCCCCACCCCGCTGCCGTCCGAGTCTTTGAGCAGCCGTGCATATTTGATGGCCCCTGAAAACGCAAGCGCAGGAGGGGCAAAAAAAAAAAAAAAAAAAAACCTTGTGTAAAATAACATAATGAAATAATTTTTGGGGCGCGCCTATTTGCTTTGCGCATGTGGCGCGTGGCGTTGGCCGGACGGACTCTGCCCCGAAGTGATGCCTGCGACGCACAGTGGGCTAGAAGACCGGCCCACGCGGCCAAAACTCCAGACGCGTTTTGAGCTCCACAGTCGCTAAATGGGACTCGAACCGAAAGTGTGACCCCACCAATGGATTCCTCGTTCGAAGAGCAATCCATCGGTGGGGTCACACGTACGTCCGGTATGAGTCCCACTTAGCAACCCCTGAGTTCAAAATGCGTCTAGAATTTTGGCCGCCTCCAATACGGCCTTCTGGCCCACTGTGCGACGGAAACAGACGGGGGAAGACGGACGGAGACGGAGAAGCACTGCGGACCACTCGGCGGAGCAAATAAGCTGCACCAAATTAAGAGGGGCGATGTTGCGGACTGACTGGGCGCGCGCGCATGCCGTGCATGTGCGTGTGTTAGTGTGTAAATGCGCGCATGTGTGTGTGTGTGTGTGTGTGAGTGAGTGAGAGAGAGAGAGAGAGAGAGAGAGAGAGAGAGAGAGAGAGAGAGAGAGAGAGAGAGAGAGAGAGAGAGAGAGAGAGAGAGAGAGACGTAATACCCGAAGAGCGTGCGGTGGTGTACCGGTAGGAAGTACGAGCTACCCGTGGGAAGTCGCTGCCGTACTGTATGGGTCGCCGCCTTGCGGTTTGCGCTCCACCAGTAATGACAAGCCGTGCCCAGGGCGGCGCGGTGCGGTGCGGCGGCGGCGGCCGGCCTGCGTGCGGTTGTGCGCTGCGCGGTGTGCGGTCTGAGGGAGGGCGTGGCGGCCCGCACCGCACCGCGCCGACGCCGTGCCGCGCCGCGCCTTGTTGGCCCGAGGCGGTTCCCAGTGCACGCCAACGCGAACCGCAATAGACGCTGTTTTTGTAGCGTAAGGAATCATATTAGTATTCGATACAACGGCGAAAAGGGCGCGCGGCGGCGTGTGCAGTGTGCAGTGTGTGGAGGCTTGTCGCCGCCGGGGGTTGGGAAGCAGAGGGGGGCTGCCGCGGGCGCGGGCGGGCAGCAGGCGGCGAGAAGCTTGGCAGTTGTTTTGAATTGGGGATGACTTGATGACTGGCTGCCGGTGAATTTAGCTTGAGCCTCGCGTTCACTGGTATTTCTAATGCGATAAGTTTCATACGATCAGCTGCGATAAAAAGACTAATGTGATTCCTTCAAATTATCGCATCCGTGGCAGTAATAAAAAATTATCACATTAAAAATTCAATGAGTTTCTCACGTTTAAGCCGGTTTTGGTCCAGATTCGGTCCAGACTCGGTCCTACCGTGCAAGGAACCTGCTGGACAAGTTTCCCCGGCAGGCTGAAGCAGGGTGCCGGCGATGTGTCGGTGAGGGGGAGAGGGGAGGGGGAAGGGGACGGGGGAAGGGGCGGGGTCGGGTAGGACACGATGACTACAGGGAAAGCACTTTGCCGCCATGTTGGCCCAGGGGCGCTCCGGGAAGCCGGGGGGTGGCGGCGATGTTCATAATCACTACGATCAAGAGGCTGGCACAGGCCAGGGGAGAGGGGGCAGAGTAAACCAGTCGCCGGCTGATTAAGATTGTGGCCTGGAGCTCAAACTGCCATTAATCGAGTTTGTTGCCAGGCGAACGGCTTCCCTGAGGGGAGCCTGCTGAGACTCGCAGAGACGGCACAAGCGCCGCCCGGCTGCATAACGCCATTCCGGAAACTAGGATTAAAATGTTCCCAAGCCAAGAGCCTGCTGGTAAAAACCGGCGCCTTGTCCAAAGCGGTGGAGCAAAGCGGGGCGCTCAGGCGGCGGCGGGAGCGCTGGAACGTTCCAGTGCTCCGCAAGGAAAGTGGAGCGAAATCCTCGGAGGCCACGGAATCCACGGCGGGGGCCCCACGGCACGGCCGGCAGTGCCGCCATCTATTCAATAGGGGCTGGATTTCCCGCACAGCGAACGCTGCAGCGCAGTGCCACGGCGCCGCCATGTTGGCCGCCATGCCTGCCGGCCCGCCGCCAGCGCGGCCCGATGGGGCCCAGAGGAGCCCCCGCCAGCGCCCCCCGCCAGCCCCCCGCCAGCCCCCCGCCAGCCCCCCGCCAGCCCCCCGCCAGCCCCCCGCCAGGTCGCAGGGCTCCATTCGCTCTCATTGTGGGCCCGCCCCGCCAAGAATGTACCGAGCCGCCTTCACCATAGCGCCTGCACCAAGGCCAAACACTTCTCCATAGCGCCTTCACCAAGGCCAAACACTTCACCATAGCGCCCTCACCAAGGCCAAACATCTCACCATAGCGCCTTCACCAAGGCCAAACATCTTCACCACGCCTGTGCGCGCGGCAGGGCAGAACGAAGAGATTCGCCAAAAGCTCCACCTCCGCCATGGTGCGGCCAGCCCTACGCTCTCACCAGGGCTAAACACTAGACTTTGGGACTTCACGAGGAGCTTCACCAAAGGCTTCACCACCAGCATGACGCGGCCACCCGCGTTGGCCCCCGCCGCTGCCGAGCTTGCACAGCTCAGCGTGGAGTGGAGCGCAGAGTGCGCGCGGTTCTACCAACGAGGGGAAGGGAAAAAAATGCACGAGAGAAAGGAGGGGAATGAAAACAAATATATAAAAAAAAGGACGAGGAAGAGACACAAAAAGGAGAGAAAGGAAAATCTCGCGGTCTGCCTGCATGCATAGAGGTCTGCGAACATGTTCGCGTTCGAACGAACTCGAATGAACAGGTGGACTGTTCGGTTCGTTCGAACCCGAACTTGCGGTGTTCGACCCCGAACTGTTCGAAAAAATGCACAGATTATGTTTGTTCACGAACACGCGAGGTGGTTGGGATCGAATCTGAACAAAAACCTTGTTCGTTCGGTTCGTTCGAAAGCTTTGGAAGTTAGAAGTGTTCGTGTCCGTTCAAAGTCGAACTTGTTTGTTCGCACATCTCTATGCATGCAGTGACCGTGGCCCTCCCGGCCGGTGCAGGGCCTGATCAGCCAGTCAGTGCCGCGCGCCGCGCGCCGCCCCACCACTCAGAGCGCCACGCCACCCCGCGGGGCTGCGGCTGCGGGGCACAGACAATTTCCATTCGTGCCATTGCTCGCGTCATAGGCCGCTCCCCTGCGCCGCGTAGCGCCGCGCACTGTTCATTCGTGGACCGGGGAGTTTTGTGTTTCGCATGACAATTCTGGTAATGCACCCCAGGGAGGTCGTTTTACAGGGAAAAGGAAAAACTCAAGGGCTCCCTCTGCTGCATACGCGCCGCCAACCAACCCCCACCCCTTTTCCTCTGTTTGTCTGTCTGTCTGTCTGTCTGTCTGTCTGTCTGTCTGTCTGTCTGTCTGTCTGTCTGTCTGTCTGTCTGTCTGTCTGTCTGTCTGTCTGTCTGTCTGTCTCTGTCTCTCTCTCTCTCTCTCTCTCTCTCTCACACTCTCTCTCTCTCTCTCTCTCTCTCTCTCTCTCTCTCTCTCTCTCTCTCTCTCTCTCTCTCTCTCTCTCTCTCTCTCTCTCTCTCTCTCTCTCTCTCTCTCTGCGTATGCGTGTGAGCGTGTATGTGTGCGCGCGCGTTCTGTTTGGCCTTATAGGGCTGAGCCTCCACTACTCTGCAACGCCTCGCGCGATTTTCCTCCTCACCTCCGCGTTAGCAAAGCCAGTAGTAAGGCACGGCGGGGCGTCAGGGGAAGGGGGAGGGCTTTGCGCCAGAGGCATCCAAGGCATCCCACGGGGGGCCATAAAGGGCGCTACGCTGCAGGGAGGCCAGCGCGGCGTGGCGCAGCGCGCAGCACGCCCGGCGCCATGGCCAGGGCCATGTAGAGCGAGTACGGCTAAGATATTGTGCCTTCTCTCTCTCTCTCTCTCTCTCTCTCTCTCTCTCTCTCTCTCTCTCTCTCTCTCTCTCCCTCTCCCTCTCCCTCTCCCCCGCATCCCCATGCCCATATGACTGCCTTGGTCTTTTCCTTGACGCATGGCTGCATCCCTCTCATTTTTAAGCGCGGACGTGATCGTCAGAACGTTAAATACGGTGCCGAACGTGTGACCCCAACCAATGGATTGCTCTCCGAACGAGGAATTCATTGGTGGTGCCACCCGTTCGGTTCAAGTCCTTTTTAGCGACTCTAGGAGCTAAAAACGCCTGTAGAGCTTTGCGGCCGCCGGTCCTCTTGCCCACTGTGCCTCGCAGTGCTTGGCGGTCGCGAGCCACGTCGTCGTCGTCGTGCCGCCGCGGCGGCTGTAGCGGCAGTAACCACCCTAAACAAGCGGTAACGGTAATAGCACGGTGTCGTCCTTGTAATTGGGCCGAAGAAGCAGGATGACCGTTGGATCGATGGCCGCCGGGCTGCCGTCACTCGGCGTGGTGGCTGACTGCCGTGCCGCCGTGCCGCCGTATGCCGGTCACTTCGCCGCGCGTGCGGCACGCGTGCGTAGGGCCCACGCCGTAGGGCCTTAAGCCGTAGGGCCGGGCCGCCTCACAGTGGGCTAGAAGGCGGCCAACAAGACTCAAACCGAACTTGTGACTACCTCACCAATGAATTCCGCGTTCGGACAGGAATCCATTCGTCGGGTCATACATTCGATTCGAGGTTCCATTTGGCGACTCTGGAGCTCAAAACGCGTCTCGAATTTTGGCCGCCTGTGCCGGTCTTGGTCTTCTGGCCCACTGTACGCCGATCCTTGAGCAATAGGGACGGGTGGCAGGCACACCATAAAAATTGAAAAGAAAAAAAAAACAAACAAGAAAAATAACATGTTACGAAATCCTGGCAAAGTCACGAAGTTGCTTATTTCACGTATATTTTGGTTAAACAAAAACATGTGAGGCTACGCAGGCTGCACAGGCACACCAATGGTACCCATGTCTAAAATTCCCGCTAGAGCTACCGGGATCCCGTCCTACTTCACGGGATCCCGGCCTCCTTTACAGGATCCCATTTGCTCTCCAGGGATCCTGTGCTGCTGTCGCGGGATCCCGTTAGCTTCCCAGGGATCCTGTACCGCTGTCGCGGGATCCCGCTAACTCTCTAGGGATCCAGTACGGCTGTTGCGGGATCCCGCTAGCTCTCCAGGGATCCTGTACCGCTGTCGCGGGATTCCGCTAGCTCTCCAGGGATCCTGTACCGCTGTTGCGGGATCCCGCTAGCGTTCCAGGGATCCTGTACCGATGTCGCGGGATCCCGCCAGCGCTTCAAGGATCCCGTAACGCTGTCCTAGGGCGATATGCGCTCCGATCCGCTAGATGGCGCTAGTATCGTTTTTACGGACTTACTTCTCGATGGAAGCTACGGTTAGGAATTTCGTTGGGTTGAGAGGCACGCGCTCCCCTAATGTGTGGGATAGTCGGGTCGCAATTCGACTGCCTACATCTTTTGACTATGATACGTCCCCCTTCACCATGGGAGGACAGATAGTGGTCTGACTTCGCCAGATTGGTGGACCGGCTGCACCTCAAGTCATGCCTATCAAGCGGCACGGGATCCCAATTCGCCACACGGGACCGCTCTGGACACGGGTGCTCCTTTAATGGAAAAAGTATCCCTTGTGAACAAACGGGTACTCCTTTTAGGGGAGACGGATCCCTTTTCGTCTTACAGGTACTCCTTTTAGGGACAGGGGATCCGGTGTCGCCACACAGGTGTCCTTTCTGATTCAGGGGATCCTGTTCCAACGGCCAAATTTCGTTACAGGATCCTGTCCGCAGAGGATCCCGCAACGTGCAGGATCCCGTACGGACAGGGGATCCCGCAGTTTCGAGGATCCCCTCTAGCACACAGGATCCAAAGCCATCGGGTTCCCGTAACAAAGGGAAATCCCTTAACGAAATTGACCCGGTCACCCGGGAATCTTAGACATGGGTACTCCGGGGCCCTGTGAGGACGGGCCGCCTAAAACGTGCGGGCGTTCTCGCCATCACCACTTGGACCGTCTCCCGCCAGACACCTGCCTAGCCGCCCGGCCCACTGTGTCCTGTCCTGCCGTCCTGCCCCGGCCTACCACGCTGCCGCCGCCCCAGCTGGGGCTCCGCGGCGCTCCACGGCGGGCTCGGTGGCTTCCCGAACACGTCCCAGCAGGGTCCTGAGGGGCCGTGGGGGCGTGGGGCCCCGAGGGGAGCGCCGGAGGTCGCCACGTCGCACAACGCGCGAGGCCAAACACTATTCCGGCCTTCCGGGGCGTGTTTTGGCAGCAGTTCTCGTCGCACACAGGTCGAGTGGGGGATCGCAACGCGCTCCTTGTAGGAGAGCGGCGGACAGCGGCCCGGCAGTAAACAACGGTCCCTCCACCAGTAAAACCAAAGAAGAGGGGAAAAATGAAGCAGCAGAACGTCCTGCAGGACGTTGCACAGTGGGCCAGAAAACCGCTGAGGCGGCCATAATCCCGAACGCGTTTGGAGCTCTAGAATAGAGTCGCTAAATGCGACTCGAATCGAACGTGTGACCCCCCCCCCCCAATGGGTTGCTCTCCAAATGAGGAATCCAGTAGTGGGGTTTCACGTTCGAATCGAGTCCCATTTAGCGACTCTGGAGCTAAAAAGGCGTCTGGAATTCTGGACCGATACTGCGCGATGCATCGAGCCTACGCGGCCCAGTCAAATTTAAGGAAAGAATATAGTGCTCGCTAAAAATCTGGAATCTTGCTAAGTCTCGAGGCCGGCACGCTTTGCGCTCGGTTTGACAAAGAAACATTAATTTGGTGCCGGGATGTGGCCTAATCCCTGCCGTGCTCCTTCCTTGGCTGGGCTGGGCAGGGCCACGCGGCGCCACGGCACCACAGGGGCTGAACGCGCAAATTGCCGGGCCGTCCGCCTGCAGACGCCCTATGAGAGGGAAACAGAGAGAGAGAGAGAGAGAGAGAGAGAGAGAGAGAGAGAGAGAGAGAGAGAGAGAGAGAGAGAGAGAGAGAGAGAGAGAGAGAGAGAGAGAGAGAGAGAGAGAGAGACAGAGACAGAGACAGAGAGAGGGAGAGAGAGAGAGTCCGCAGCGAATGAAACAATATCCGCAAAAGAGCGAATTAATCTGCCAACACTGCAGTTCGGATTACCGCTAATGCCCGGCAATGCCGGCAGTGCCGGATGATTACCCCTTTTGGCCCGCCCGCGTGCGTGGCCCTCTCTGTCTCTCTGTCTGTCCCTCTCTCTCTCTCTCTCTCTCTCTCTCTCTCTCTCTCTCTCTCTCTCTCTCTCTCTCTCTCTCCCCCTCCCCTCTCGTTGCGCGGGAAACAAAGACTCGTTGCAGTGCGGCGCCAGCACCGGAGTGCGATTTCAATTTTGTTTCCGCTTCCACTTTGGGCGAGAGCAGGCCGCCGCGTCTCTAGTGATTGCGGGCACGTGTCGGGGAGGGGAGGGGAAGGGAGGGGAGGGAGGGAGTGGAGGCGGGGACGCGGTCACATCACAAGTGTGTCGAGTCGCAGAGGCGAGAAGTGGACCAGGGAGGGTAGGGGGCCGTCAAGACCGGCGACAGTTTAACGAGGACGGTCGGACAGTCGGCGGCCAGTCGGCTGCCAGCCGCGGCAGCCAGCCGGACTGGCAGTGCAGGCAGACAGCCAGGTGACACACCGCGCGCCACGCCAGGCACCGCGCGTCCAGGAGTCACGCCGGGACTTCCCTTTCACTCTCTCTCTCTCTCTCTCTCTCTCTCTCTCTCTCTCTCTCTCTCTCTCTCTCTCTCTCTCTCTCTCTCTCTCTCTCTCTCTCTCTCTCTCTCTCTCTCTCTCGCGCTCTCTTTCTCCTTTCCTCACTAGGCGTACAAATAATGCACACGGAATGAAAGAGCTAATTGAGTTGTCGTTTTGGGACGCAGCCCGCGCAGCCCGCACGTCCAGAGGAGTCCAGAGGAGCGCGCGCCGCTGCGCCTTGCCGCGCCTCGCCGCCGCGCGCCGCCACGCCCCGCTAAATAATTTCCCAGGCTCCGATGAAATATGTAGCGCCGGCGTGCTGGCGCGCGAGAGCAGGCCAAGCAGGCCGACACCTTGACACGCCGAAGCGGGACGGCAGGACGGCAAGCCAGGGCAGCCGGACGCCAAGGTGTCGCCAACTAGACGCCCCACTTCGCCTCGCCTGGCGACACCTCGCCGACGGCCCGCGCGTCCACGTGGACATTTCCCCCGCGCCGTCCGCGCCGGCGCCGCCCGACCCGCCCACTGCCGGCTCCGAGACGGCCGCACGGCCGCCGCGCAGGGAGCAGGTTTATTTAAGAAAAGCAGGGTCTTACAATGACCCTCTTGGATTTCGCTGATTTTTTGGTGGTCAGTAGTCCTCCCAGGTGAGAGTTCAGGGCCAAAATTTCAGAGCCCAAAAAAATTTATTTTGGAAGATATAGAGATCTTAAGTTTTCTTGGGACTTTTTGCATTGAATTTGGGATTTTCTTATAGCTTCGCGACTTTTGGTCCGATTAGCTTCAAATTCGGGTCCTAGCATCAAAATTGAATGAGGAACACGGTCGTGCCCTCAGATTTGGCCTGCGACGTTTTTTTGATAGTTATTTTTCACTTTTTCTCGAAAAAATGACCAAAAAGGTCCCAAATCTTGGGATTTTGGACTTTTTATTTTTAAAATGTTTTAAAACCAGCCTTATCTGATGGAGAAAGATCCGCTGAATCCAAAAAACTCAACCCCAGATTTTTATCACTAACCGTTCCGGAGATATGCCACTCCAAAGTCAGGCAATATATTTTAGGTCCTAATTTCTGTGAGATTTTTCCGAGCTGCTCACTCCTCTCCTATGTATTGGGCGGTCAGTTCCAGCGACGCAGGCCTTGTGCACTGGTTGGTTGTCTCCAGCGTGCCTTTCTAGCGCCTGCGCCGGCACAGTTGGGCCAGATAACAGGTAGAGGCGGTCAAAATCCCTGACGCGATTTGAGCTCCTTTACTGCTAGAAAAAATCTCGGATTTATTACGGAAAAAGTACCGCTAATTATTTTTCGGCCACTAGCGTTATAATTACGATTTAGGAACGGTCTAAAAAGAGGAACGGTGAGGTCAAAGAGAAGGCACGGTGAAATTGTAAATCAGAACGGTGAAAAGGAATCATCATATCATAACGGAAACCTTAGACCGGCAGACTGTTAACACCACCGTGCCTTCTGACCTCACCGTACCTTTTTTAGACCGTTACCAAAACCAACGGCTGAACCGTTGTTTTAAAATATATTTCCGTGTTTTGAGTCATGGAGAAGACAGATCTGTTGATACGGAAAGACCTTTGCAGTCTTCCGCTAATGCAAACCTGTTTATTGAGACGGATTCATTTTTTATCCCTTTTCTCCAGATCATTCCTGAATTGTTGTTTTAAATTTGGTGAGTGGTGAGTTTACAAGATTGGGCTAGGCAATTTTCAAGGTCATAATATTTGGACAAAATCTTCTGGCATTTTAAGAGCAGATGGCGAGCAAGCGAAAAAGGGGTTAGCAGAAATGGATCGGACTCAGTGTCGTTTCAACAGAGGGTAATACTACGCTTTAGTTTCACCAGTGCACAGTGGGCCAGAAGACCGCGCAGGGGGCCGAAACTCTCGACGCGTGTCGGTTTCCTGAGTCGCTAAATGGTACTGGAACCGAACGTCTGACCCGACCCTTGGATTGCTTTCGGAACGAGGAATCCATTAGTGGGGTCACACGCTCGGTTCGAGTCAAATTCAGCGACTCAGGAGCTCAAATCGCGTCCGGGATTTTGACCGCCTCCACCTGTTATCTGGCCCACTGTGCCGGCGCGGGCGCTAGAAAGGCACACTGGAGACAACCAACCAGTGCACAAGGCCTGCGTCGCTGGAACTGACCGCCCAATACATAGGAGAGGAGTGAGCAGCTCGGAAAAATCTCACAGAAATTAGGACCTAAAATATATTGCCTGACTTTGGAGTGGCATATCTCCGGAACGGTTAGTGATAAAAATCTGGGGTTGAGTTTTTTGGATTCAGCGGATCTTTCTCCATCAGATAAGGCTGGTTTTAAAACATTTTAAAAATAAAAAGTCCAAAATCCCAAGATTTGGGACCTTTTTGGTCATTTTTTCGAGAAAAAGTGAAAAATAACTATCAAAAAAACGTCGCAGGCCAAATCTGAGGGCACGACCGTGTTCCTCATTCAATTTTGATGCTAGGACCCGAATTTGAAGCTAATCGGACCAAAAGTCGCGAAGCTATAAGAAAATCCCAAATTCAATGCAAAAAGTCCCAAGAAAACTTAAGATCTCTATATCTTCCAAAATAAATTTTTTTGGGCTCTGAAATTTTGGCCCTGAACTCTCACCTGGGAGGACTACTGACCACCAAAAAATCAGCGAAATCCAAGAGGGTCATTGTAAGACCCTGCTTTTCTTAAATAAACCTGCTCAGGAAGACGCGGACGTCAGCGCCGGGGGAGGTTTCGAAACAAGGAGCTCGACCGGCACCGATTTCTACTGGGTTTGGCCGGGAAAAGAAAGAGGCCCCTGTGGTGTTGGCCTCGGCGTCTGCCTCGGGGTTGTACAGTGGACCAGAAGACCGGCGTAGGCGGCCAAAACTCTAGACGCGTTTTGAGCTCCAGAGTGGCTAAAGAGGACTCGAACCGTGCTTGTGACCCGAGGGGGCAACCACTCAAGAAATCATGTGTCCCCTTGAGCGCCAAAAATCTCTGGAAATAGGAAATCTTTCCCCTCGAAAGGCAAAAAAACAAGCAAATTTTGGGCGTAAAATCGGTTGAAATCTTGCGAAAAACGACGAAATCTCTCTCCTTAGGAAATCTTGTGTCTTCGAACATACTACGTGGTTGCCCCCTCGGTGTGAACCCCACCAATGAATTGCTCTCTGAACGAGGAATCCATTGGTGGGGTCACACGCCCGATTCGAACCCCATTTAGCGACTCTGGAGCTCAAATGACCCGTCCGGACGGGACTTTGACCGTCCCGGTCTTACTGTGTGTTGGCGGCCCGTCACGGCGGGTCGCGGCGCGATACCCCCCTTGTGCCTTACTGCCGTGCGTCCCGACTGAGGCCGTAAATATTAACAGGCCGAGGCCCGGGCCGGCTTTGAACCGGCGAGACCCTAAGCTGTGCACCGAGTCGCCGCGCGGCACGCGGCCTGGCCTTGTGAAATTAACCCCTTTAGTCTGTCGTCGCTGCTTAATTTCTGTCGCGAGGCGCGCGAGGCGAGGAGGAGGAGCGGCCTCCGCGAGATGACTTTTAAAAACACAGTAATGCAGTTAGTTTTCTTCTGACGCTGCTGCGCGTTGTTTTGATCGCACGAAGAGCACGGAAAAAAAAAGTTGGCGAATGAGTGTAACCAGAGCCGAGATTCGGGATCAGCGTTGCTAGGGTCGCGGACACGGCGCTCAAACATGAAAAATGAACAAAAGTGATAGAAAACGACTACGTTATACATTTGGACGCAGTGTATTACACTTGCAGCAACCGCCTCTGTTTCTGCCGCTATCGACCTAAATGCCCGTCCTCGTGTTCGCAATGCATATTAAACACACTCGCTGAGCAAAACAAGGCAGTGGAAGTCAGCGGCAGGTTAGGCCCAGTTCAGTGCAGGCCCATAGGAAGCGCGCACTCCCAGACTAAAAAAAATGCAAAGATAAAACCATCCTCTACGAAAGATTATGAGGCTACTGCGATTCAAAAATACCTTATCACGCAAAATTTTTGCAAGAGGAAGGTCATTTGGTGCGGGGCCGATCCCCAAACCGGAAATGGCTGTGGTGCTTTCCCATGTTCTGCCTCCCATCGAACCGCCGGCGAGCTAAGCTCGAGCACTAGCCACGGCGCACAGAGGCATCCACCATCACCAGGTCATCGGGCCAAATTGCGACGTTTCCCATGCAAGCGAGAGGGCTACAACCCTCTGCTCGCGTCCTTGCCCCTCGGCAGGCCACTGCGTGGTACAACGGAGTCTCGCCACCCATCTCCGGTTGGACGGTAGTGGAACGTCGAGAGGTTGTATGTATTACCTCATATGAGTAAGCGAAGTCACCACCGCCGACACAAAATTTGGCGGTCGATTCCCCGAGATAGCTTGTCGAATATGACGACTGCACTGAGTGTCGAACCGAGGTCCCCCGGACTCTGAGTTTCGACGCCTCTACGCTCTCGGCCACCGTGACACTTAAGACACAGCGGGTAAAACGGTGCGTTTGACGGGCTGGATCCGTACAGAGTGCGTGTCGAAATGAGCACAAGACATGGCAGGATTCGAACATCAGCTCTCGGACTTTGAAGTCGGCGCCCAGACGCTCTCGACCACTGGGAGGCTGGACCTTCGAGCGGCTTGGCCGTCAAGCCATTCAATGACGTGTTGGGAGCGTCCCGTGTGTCTCCAGCCGGGTCCGCCCGGGTCCCCGACGTCCCCGATGGCTCGGCGCCGCCACGCGCCCACCGCGGCCCGCCAGGCCCACCCCGCGGCCAGGCAGCCGTGCGAATCTCCAGCGGGCTGATATCACCACGATATCGCCCCGATATCGCTCCGATATCGGCGACGCCACCGACAAATTGAATTTGTGCGGCGGGTTTACGACCGTCGGTGAGGAAGGGCGGCGTGATGGCACCCAGGAGGACGGCGCGCCGCGGCGCCGAGGACGGCGTCGTCTCCCCTCCCCTCTCGCGTGCGTCTTGCCGTGCGCAGCGGCGGTTTGTGTGTGCAAAGCGGCGAGCCCGCTACGCTACAAGAAGTGTCGATTCTCGGCGAAGCAATTTTTTTTTTTCGCCCCGTTGCTGCTGTCGTCGTTTGTCGTGTACCTCGACACGCCGCCGCCCAGGCGGTGCGGATTCGTTGCGAATCGGTCGGCGGGCAAAGCAGGAGGCCCTTCGCGCAAAGCCGAGAAATGAAAAGGCCTGCTCACCTTTAAAAAAAAAGTTCAACTTTCGAAACCTTAAAAAAAAATCTTCACTACCATGCGCTGGGCCTCCGCTCCAAAGAGGTAAAATAACCTTTACGGGAATGCGGCTGGCCTCCGCACAGTGGGCCAGAGGACCGGCGCAAGCGGCCAAAACTCTAGGCGCGTTTGTGCTCCACAGTCTATAAACAGCAGGACTCAAACCCGAGGGGGGCACTTCAAGAAATCGTGTACAGACTACTCGGTAATACGCTGTATTACGGTGGTATTACACGTGTATTAGGGCATTAAAATGCTAAATTTTGCCACATTTGACCCTAAAATGGTATTACAAATACGTGTATGACGCGTAAATACACGGCTTTTTTAGTACAGGACATTACGAAAGTGTTTACCCCTCGCTCAAACCGAACGTGTGACCCCACCAATGGACTACTCGTTGGGAGAGTGCGACAGTCGTGTTGTGTGATGCGCACCACCTCTGCAGATACAAATACCATCAGCCGTGGATGGCCGTTCTTTTTTCCACCCCCCGTATTGGCACTATAAGTATGCACGTTCGATAAGACGAAGAGAGACACGAGAGCCACCCCTGACGTCATGGCTCAAGTGGAGCGCAAGAAGAGGGTGCGCGCAGCCATCTCCATGATGCATCGCAAATCTTTGTCGCAATAACATTCAAAAGCCATGTATTTGACATCGATGTCGGCGACTCTGAAAGGCAGCGGCGCGGCGGGCAAGGGGAGAAGGGAGGATGGAGAGGAAAGGGGGGGGGGGTGAGGGGAACACTGCCGCACTGCCTACATCGGAGGGTCTCGGGATTGCGAACCAATGTTCCAATCTTGCGAATATATGCTCGGTTATGTTGTATGCAAAACATACAAACACACGCTCACACTCATGCAAACGCACACACACGCGCGCGCGCACACAGAAGCGCGACAGTCTCGCCGCCGCCGCGACGCATAACACACGTGCGCACTCTGACACAAACAAAAGTTCATTGCCTGTTTGCTCATTTAGTCAAATTAAACCAGAGTTGTGCCGCGCAGGACAAGACAATGCCGCGGTGCTCGGCGTTTCCATACAATCTTTCCGAAAGCTCTTCATAAAATGGAACTGCATCGTTCAGTCGTAGCTTAAGATTTTCCTGAATTCAATTTGACGGAAGATGAGGCTTATTTCTGGCGGATTCTCCTCCGCAAAAAAAAAGACGAATAAAAAGAAAAGAGTCTTGGTGATTTCGCGATGCGCAAAACTGCTGCAAATTCGCGTTCCTCGGGGACACCGAGCCGCGCGTCTAATCGCCATCAACAATAACGGCCGCCATCCGTTTTGACGCCAAAACGAGAACCCGCGCACAGTGGGCCAGAAGACCGGCGCAGGCGGCCGGAACTGTAGACGCGTTTTGACCTCCAAAGTCCCAAATGGGACTCGAACCGAACGCGTGACCCCATGAATGGATTGCTCTCCGAACGAGCAATCCATTGGTAGGGTCACACGTTCGGTTCGAATCCTGTTTAGCGAGTCTGGAGCTCAAGACGCGTCCACAGTTCTGGCCGCCTGTGCCGGTCTACTGGCCCACTGTGCCGCGGTGCCTGCGCTGCCTGCGCTGCCTCGCGGCCCAAAATAAAGGTGTAATGGGTGAAATCGAATTACAGTGGAGACCCGCAGATCGCGAGGCGGGGCGGCGCGGGGCGGCGCGGGGCCGCGGCCGAGGCGGCGAGTCCTGCAATATAAATGGATTCGAAGGCGACCGAGGCGGCTGAAGGGGGTTGGGGCCGAAGGGGTGGGAGCGCTAGGCCCGCGATGCCGCCCCGCCCCGCCGCGCCGCTCGACTGCAATACGTGCCAGATAATGGCCTCATATACTTGCCGCGGCAACGGCACGGAAATTGCTTCTTCTGTTCTTCTTCCGCGCGCAGTTCCTTCTTTTTTTTATTCGCAAAGTGCGTCCGGGTAGGCCTTGCCGCTCGGCCGGCTCTCGGCGCTGCCTCTCGACGGACAGCGGGATGGTCCGGCCGGTGCGGCGCGGAGCCACGATGACGGGGTGCTCGCGGCCGCGGCCGCCCGCGCACAGTGGACCCGGTGGAGGCGGTCAAAATCCCGGACGGGTTTTGAGCTCCAGAGCTCTCCAAATGAGGAATCCCTTGGTGGGATCACACGTTCGGTTCAAGTCCTGTTTAGCGACTCGGAGCTCAATACGCGTCGTCTTGAGTTTGGGCCGCCTGCACCGGTCCTCTGGCCCACTGTGCCGCCTAGCTGCGCGATGACGGTTTGGGTCACGATTTGACGAGCATGGAATGCATAATGCACGAGCAGCATTCGCTATGCATCGCACGGACATCGCGGACAACCGAGATTCCAATTACAGAGGGCCGACAATCACGCGCCGCCGGAGAGTCTTGACAATCACGTACTGTTAATTCACAATTTTCTGTCTAATTCAGCCGATTCGATACCAAGTCCAATCCATGGATATCCTTGAGCAGATTCGGACATCAAATCAAGTCAAACTCACCAAGTATGGAGAAAATAGTAAAAGGCACGCCGCCGGATGGTTGTATTCGAAACTGTGAGCAGAAAGACAGTCCTTGCAGTGGAGCGAAGCGTAATCAATTACAGCGCGCCCCATGACTCACTATGACTCATTAACGGCGTCTTTCAGCGGGAAAGAAGACATGTGGATCGAAAGGCTCGACTGGGCTCCGCACGCCAACAGGCCACTTTTGCAAGTTTGATGCCGCGGCTCGGAGACGCCCTGCCCCGTCCCGCCCCGCCCCGCCCCGCCTCGCCCC
Source organism: Stenchaetothrips biformis (assembly GCA_030522485.1). Classification (NCBI taxonomy): domain Eukaryota; kingdom Metazoa; phylum Arthropoda; class Insecta; order Thysanoptera; family Thripidae; genus Stenchaetothrips; species Stenchaetothrips biformis. The sequence goes on from CM060088.1 coordinate 14,820,129, forward strand.
GCCTCGCCCTGCCTCGCCCCGCCCAGCGCGGCGTTGCGTGGCGGCCAGGCCCTCTCAATGGCGACTTGGGTGGCCGGTCACTGCGTCGTATTCGCTTGCCTATTATGTCCCCCGTGAGCCCCATTACTATTCATCCTCCTGGGAGACTCAAGGTGGCCTTCCTCCTATAACTATTTCTAATTAATTTTTTTCGGTCGAAGGTCTGCACCTGCTCGTGACCCCCCCCCCCGAAACAAAAGTGTATTGAAAAAGAAATTATTTGATGAAATTTTAGGGCAAGGTCACTTCACTTTGGTGCATTAAAGTCCCTGGCGGCCAATCCATGCAAAAACAGCAGGCACCAACAAGAAGTGGCTGGCTATTCATCCGACTAAGTTTTTCCTCGTATGATAATCTTTTCCGCAAAAAGATTCGTAATATAAACAAATTAAGTCCGCATAATGTAATTATTACAATTCAGCAAAATTCACTGTCAGACTTTTTGAGTGTACTGCACAATTTTCCCCTCCTGTCTTGAATTCGATCCCCGGCGTGCCGCCGCCGTCTCCAGGCACTCCTCGTGAGAATCATTTATTGAAATGAACTACCTCCTGTGTCTATGGATAGGACGGCAGGCCGTTCGCGTTCCGCGAGTCTGACGTCATTTCACGACTGACAACGACGGGTCGGTTGCGTATTAGGGCGCGTCTAGATATCTTTCGTACACGCGAGTCAGTTGACCTGTTTGGTTATTTTGGTCAACTGACCTCTTCGTTGTTGCGCGACACGACCAAACCCTACCTAACGTAGCACAGTGGGCCAAAAGAGTGGTGGAGGCGGCCAAAACTCTACACGGAAAAAAAAATCATTTGTTGTGATGATCAGCTTTGTACGATAGGCTGAATTCGATAGCTGCAATCGAAAAGTCGATACCTAAAACCAAAAGCTGGTTGCTACGACCGGCCACTTGTAAGAGACAACTGAGCTGGGGGTTTGTTATCCTCTTACAAGTGGTCGGTCGTAGCAACCAACTTTTGGTTGTAGGTATCGACTTTTTGATTGCAGCTATCGAATTCAGCCTATCGAACAAAGCTGATCACCACAACAAATGATTTTTTTCCGTGTAGACGCGTTTTGAACTCCAGAGTCGCTAAATGGGACTCGAACCGAACGTGTGACCCCACCAATGGCTTGCTCTCCGAACGAGGAATCCATTAGTGGGGTCACGACGTTCGATTCGAGTCCCATTTAGCAACTCTAGAGCTCAAAATGCGTCTAGAGTTATTGCCGCGTCCACCCGTCTTCTGGCCCACTGTGCGTAGCCACCACCGGACACTTCAAGCACTATGCCAGTCTCTTCCAGACACCAGCAGACACTGCGCGGCGTCATTCGGCGGCGCATGACGGGGATTCGAAGCCAGCCGCCGGGAAGCAGTTACAAGTCGTGTGGGCCTCGGGCCCCGGGGAGGCGGAGGAGAGGCGGCATGCATAATGCAGGGCCAACGCGGCCCGAATGGCCACCAGAAGGAAGAGAATGAGGAGGAACTCGGGGAACTCCAAGAACGCCGGGCATAATAAAGGGGGCGGCGAGTGGGGCATGCCGTCGTAGGCCGATCGGAACGCCGTCGACCAAAAACCAACGACGCCGTTGACCCGGGGACGCCGTCGACTAAAACACGCCGCCGTTGACCCGAGGACACCGGCTACCAAAAAACGACGCCGTTGACCCGCGGACGCCGTCGACCCGCCGCGGACGCCGCTGACCATAGGTCGCGCCGTCAACCCGAGGACGCCGTCGAACCGAAGTCGCCGGCCACCAGAGGACGCCGTCGTCTGCAATTAAAGGTCCGTAGATGAGGTGACGTGCACGGGGGCAACATGGTGGTGGGCTGGGGGCCGTTGGGGGGGGGGGGAGGGGAGAATGGGGGCTGTCGGTCGGAACCTGTTTGGCCGCAATGTCATCGTCGAGGCGCTCGAGGCGCCAACGGGGTGCGTGCACTACTCTACGTGACTGCGGCAAAGGCGAAGGCCCTCCCCTTCCAGGACGACGATATGACTGCGCTGGGAATCGTTTACCCGCCATTTCATTGCAGTGTGGCAGGCGGCCGCGGACGGCGCGGGGCGAAGGTGAGTAAGGGGGCGTTGCGGCAGTGACCGCACCACGTCCACCGCGACGACGAGGCCCCTGTCATCGTCGTCGCCGCGTTTCTGCGGCGAGGATTGGCGGGCGTTCGTCTCACCCCATTGGGAGTGCGGCGCGCCACACAGTGGGCCACAGGACCGGCGCCGTCGGGCGTGCCGTCATTTGCGGGCTCATCTTGTTTCCATGCGCGTTTTTCTCCTCGGTGAGCAGCCTGGTCATCCTTTCGCTTCGGGCGAGGGCGCGGCGGGGCAGGGCGCGGTGGGGCGCGGCGGGGCGGGAAGGGTCGGCCGGACATCAGACGGCGCCCCGCGGCCGCCGCACCCCACCCCACCCACCCACCCACCCCGCCCCGGGCCGGGCGCGCGCCGAGGGCGGCCGAGGGAGGGGGAAGGGTGGCTCGGGCGGCGCACGCGCACTGGCCCGGCGCGGCCGCAGGCCCAGCCCACCGCGTCACGTGGCCTTCCCCCTCCAGCGCGGCCTCCCCTATCCACAATCCCAATAAAATTACTGATTCTCCGCCTCCGGCCTGCAGGAGGCAGCCAACCTGAGCGGCCCCCACTCCGCCGCGCCGCGCCGCGCCCCGCCCCCGCCCACCCCGTCGCGCTGCCTCGCGCTGCCCAGCCCGCCGAGGCGTGCGCGCTTTTTATCAATTTCTGACAATAGTTGTTCTGCTGGCGAGCGCAGACGTCGTGCCCGACCGCGTCACCGCGTCGCCCCGGCTGCCCGCGGCCCGCACTCTCGCGCCTCGCTGCGCGCACCGCCCGGAGGCACCCGGAGGCACCCGGAGGCACCCGGAGGCACCCGGCCCACGGCACAGTGGCACCGCACGGCCCGCCTGGACAACGCGCGGATAATGTTGCTCACGCCGCTAGCCTCGCGAGGGGCGCGCCGTCACCAGGCCGCCTAGGCCGCCTAGGCCCAGCCTGGGCCCCACCGCCGCCACGCTGCACCATGTCGTGACGCCGCGTGACACGCTTCGTTATTGTGGTAGTGCGCCGTGACACGTGTGTGTGTGTACGCGCGCGCGTGTGGTTTGTGTTTGTGTTGACGCGGTGTGTGTGTGTGTGTCTGCGCGCGTGTGTGTGTTTACCTGTCGCCCTCCTCCCACGCTCCCGGTCGCGGCCCTGCTCCTTGCCGCGGCGGCCGAGGCGGCCGAGTTCGGAAACACCAACCGGATACGGCGCCGTCTCCAGCTGCGCCCAAGTGATCGTCGCGGCGGCCCAGGCCGGGGCCTGCATCGGGGCCTGCAGGGCCGTGCACGCGTTGTGTGCTTCCAGGATGCCGCCGGAGCGCGGCGATGCCTCCGCGACCACTAGGGGCTCTCGTTGACGACGACATGGCCGCCATGTACAGCCCCGACAAGATGATGAACGGCAAGGGGCACGGCCCGCTGCACCCGACCTCCATCGCCCCCACCCCGTGCTTTCCCGGCAGGTACTCGCCGACGTACCGCGGCCAGGACCCCATGCGGCGGTGCGTCGCCAACCCCTCGGTGAGTAGCCCCGCACCACTGCGGCCCCCCGCGCCCAGCACCTGTCCAAGTGTTACGTCACGTCACCCCGGCAGAACAGTGCCAGTACCCCCCCCCCCCTTTCCCCGATGGACTCATATTGTCGCGTTCCCTAACACACAATGCCACAGAATGGTCACGTTCGTCCAGTCTAAATGAGAGTCAAAATGAGTTGTTTTTATGTCGAAATGTTGACCTTAGACACATAGTCACCACCAACAACAGGACACCATCGGCAGTGTTTTGTGTAGGGTCATGAATGTCTCATTCGTTCATGTGTATCTGATGAGCGCAACGTTCACCTCGGGCTGGTAAAATCCATGAAGAAAATACACGTGCTCCCATAAAAGAGGCCGTGTTAAGAGTTCCCTTCGATGTCGCCGACGGCAGTGCGAGGTGGGGCCTTAGTCTTATTGAGCTGCTTTGCGAGCATCCTTTTGCTGATTGGCTTTAAGTCCCTCGGGGACCTCATGTGAGGAGAGGAACAAACTTGGCCCGTGGCTGTTGTCCTTGCTGAAGCGGGACCTCACACGTCCCAGCGTATTGAAAATTTTCTCCGAATTAGCGTTACATGTATTGCTATATTTCGGTTTAATCTGCACAATAATATCCATGTTATTTTCCAGATTGAACTAATAGTGCGGGGTCAAATCTGCTGAAGGTAGAGAAAAGGACCGATACACGGGATGAGTGACTACTAACATGATATCTGCGATATGCGAAATACCGAGAAACGAAGTATGGCAAGTAGGGTCAATTGAATGCTAGCAGAAAACGCTGAGGCAGTAGTCGCAGGTTAGTTTTCAGAAACTATTTCGGAGCAATCTATTATGTCCGCTGAAAGAAAAGTGAAAAAACAACAACAAAAAAACACCTTACTGTCAACAGCAAAAGTTCTATTTCATGTGAGGGACACGGGGTGCTCTTTGATTTGAAATTTGTGGCGCTGGCTGCTCTGCTGTCCATCGAGTTCCGAGCGCGTTTCTTCACCCGGCAATGACCTAACGGTCCGCTATTGCTCGCACCCTATAGAGAAATATGTTTTCTTCCGCGGCGATTGCACTGTACTACGCACGAAGAAGCCCTAGAATTACTAATACCTTTGGCTTACTCCGTGAACAGCAACAAAACGTAGCGGCTGGGCGTATAGGATCAAATCCGTGCAAGCAGTGACGAAAACCAGACGAATCCTGGATATCGTGTCCTCGGCGCTGCGTCCTCAGTGTCGTGTCCTCGGCGTCGTGTCCTCGGCGTCGTGTCCTCGGCGTCGTGTCCTCGGCGTCGTGTCCTCGGCGTCGTGTCCTCGGCGCTGCGTCCTCAGTGTCGTGTCCTCGGCGTCGTGTCCTCGGCGTCGTGTCCTCGGCGTCGTGTCCTCGGCGACGTGTCCTCGGCGACGCCGTCCAGCACCACGCGGCTGCACACGTGACTGGGTCGCGGCAGCCGGCCGGCTTGTTTACCTGTTAATATTTGATCGCCTTCAACACTTTAATGTATCATGATCGGCCCAGGCAGCAGGCAGGCCCAGGTGGGAGGGGCACCGGCCGGCACCGGCCCAGCAGCAGCAGGTCCTGGCGGCCTGGCAGCATGCCGCCTTCCGAGCAAGAATTGCTTTTATTTTCAGAAGAAGGAAGTTTTGGAATCGCAGTTATATGAGGCGGAGGTGGTTATAGAATAGCTGGCATAAAAGGTAAAAAGACAGGTCCCACAGAGGATCATTTTTGAATCTCGGAATGCTCGGTTGGCCCAAATACCGGACCTGTACTTCGGGGGAAAGACATCTACCGAACTCCTGAGGTGCGGCATTCCTACTCATTGCCCTGCGCCATTCAATTTGATCCTCATTTTCTTCTTGCCGGACTTGAGTTCGAAACATTGTGGATATTCGGATAGTTTATTTATTTTTGGACTATTATTACAGAATGATTTGTTCGGTTTAGAAGAATTTGAGACTGGCGTCAAGTTATTTGTGAACGAGTACTCGAAACTCATGGTCCTTGTAACGCTAGCTTTTCGACTTTTTTACCTTCTTCTTCATCTGTTTCCACGTTGGAAGCCTCTCGAAATACGACTTCCTTTATAATCTGAGAATAAACTAAGCACTGCTTGGGACCGGTGAATTATAAAGAGGGCAACAAACAGGAGACCTTAACGCGGGACGCAGCCAATTTAAAGCCCTGCTCAATTATGCTCGTCGGGGTAGACTTCCTCTTGCTCGAATTAGAACACAACAAACAACGAACATCACGTAAATACAGTCATCCTCGACGCAAAAAAAAAAACAAACAAACCAAACAGCATCAAATGTTCCAAGGCAAAAACTGTTTGGCATACTCCCGGGTCTGAAACAGACGAGTGTCCGGTTCACCTAACAAAAGGGGGTTCTTGACCTCGTAGAAACGCTTGGAAACGATCATGAGTATCGCGCACTTTCATAAAATAAATTCTCTGAATCCCGGCAAGCGCGCATATATCTAAGATGACACTCTTTGGGCTGCGGCCGCGAAGCAGGCGGCAAGCTCATCGAGCGGAATGGGATGTTGGTGTCAACAAAGTCAACAAATATGCTGCGCGTCCGGGCCCGTGGAGGGGGGGGAGGGGGGGGGGCGGTGGCACTGAGGTGGGCCGGGTGGGCCCCACTTCACGGACATCGACCGCGAGAGCCCACCCACCACACACTCACACATGCCCCCACCCATCCTTGCGGTGAATCATTATCTTCATCATCATCAGTGGCAGCAGCGGCACGGAGCATTCGGGTATCATAACCTTCAGTCTATGGTTCTATTCTACTCCACACTGAATGTTTATATGTACTTTTATTGTCCGTAACCACAGTATAAACTCGTTTGTGCAAGCTACGTACAATTTGATACGTAAATTAGGGACAATGTTTCTTTATTGTACTTGAGTATTCATGAAATTGTACCCTATTAATGTTACAAATTTGTACATAACTTACACCTGCACAAATACGTCAATACCTACGTACGAAAAGTCCACAAGCATTTAGTGTGTAACTTCGGTTTCTTCGGCGGGTACATAACGAGGACAAAAGTGGTCTAAATTTAAGAGCGTTCGGTCGACTCCTTGCTTCCTTTGAGAAAACCTCGGCGGAGCTCCAAAATTCATAAAGCCGTGGTGGGTGTGAGGACCAAACCGGGGCAATTCACCGGGGCGCGAGTGGAGCCGAGCCGAGCCGAGCCGAGCCGAGCCGAGCCGAGCCGAGCCGAGCCGAGCCGAGCCGAGCCGAGCCGAGCCGAGCCGAGCCGAGCCGAGCCGAGCCGAGGCCGGAGCATGCTCAGAAATCAATAGCGGTGCCGAGCCGAGCCGGCGCGCCAGAGGAGCGCGTTGTGGGGCCCGGCCCGTGGGGCCCGGCCCGAGCCCGGCCGCCCTGTCCGTCACTTTCCCGAGCAGGCCTACCCTCGGACGACAGGAGCGGCGGAGGGGAGGGGAGGGGAGGGGAGGGGAAGGGTTTACGCGAAACAAAGCACGGTCCAGCAAGCCCGCCGCCGCTGCGGGAAGACGCTGTGGCGCCTCGCCAAGTACAGCCCGCCAGCGCACAGTGGGCCAGAAGACCGGCGCAGGCGGCCAATAATAGCGACTCGGGAGCTCAAAACCCGTCCGGGGTTTTGACCGCCACCACTGCGGTCTTCTGGCCCACTGTGTACAGCGGGGTCCTTACGGGACCTGCCCGGCGGACATCCTTCTTTCGTTGTCCAGCTCCAGTCCGGCCGGCCGCGCTAACGACCCGCTGACATGCAGCCTTTAATGGGGCGGCACGCGCGTGTAATTGGGATCCTTCATTGCCGAATGAATTGGGCGGGACGCTAATTGCGGCGGCAAACACTCACACACACACACACACACACACACACACACACACACACACACACGTACAGACACACGCACGCACGCGCACATACACACAATGATGCGCCCTATCAACTGGCCAAATCACTACTCACGTAGCCGTCAGCTGTCCCCCGCCACCCCCTCCGCTCCCCTTCGACGACTTCGACCCTTGGCACGACGTCTGGGAGAGGGTGACACTCACACACACTCACTCACGCACGCACACTCACACACAGACGCACTCAGGCAGGCCGCGTGGGCCCGGGGGACACCTGGCACTAGCCCTCTCGTTGACGAGTGCCCCTGGGGAGGCACACCTCACCTCGCACTGCTGCTCGCCACCGTACTGGTCAACTATCAATGAGACACGGGCCCCCCAGTGCCTCCTCGCCACGGACATGCGACGCTCTGCTTTACCCGATGAGAGCGGGGTTGTCAAAATCAGGTCTAAACAACGTCAGAAGAGACAAACATTTTGACTGAAATTGCTCGTTCTTTTTGGAGCTTGAGAGTTTTCAGCCCTCCCGCCCCTCCACATTGAGTGGTCCCTGGGCACAGTGGGTCAGAAGACCGTTAAGGCGGCCAAAATTCAAGGCGCGTTTTGAGCTCCTCTCGAGCTCCTCTCGATCAAAGTCGCTAAATGGGACCCGAATCAAACGTGTGACTCCACCAATGGATTCCTTGTTCGGAGAGGAATCGATTGGTGGGGTCACACGTTCGATTCTAGTCCCATTAGCGACTCTGGAGCTCAAAACGCGTCCGGGATTTTGGCCGCCTCAACGGTCTTCTGATCCTCTGTGCATGGGAGGGCCCAGGCAGGGCCTTGGGCCCCTGCGCAGCAGCGGGCGGGCCTCACGCCGGCCGGCCGTGTGCCGCGGGACTGCCTACCCTCTTGATGGCAGGGGCACTGGCAGGGCGTCCACAAACCACGTGACGCGGCGGAGACGAACGCAGTGTGCAGTGCAGGCTGATGCCGGAACGGTATGCTCGGTCGCTCCATCTCTCTCGCACTCACAGGGCGCTCCGCACGGCCCGCACGGGTGCGAGAGAGACGGAGCGACCGAGCACCGGCGGCGCCACCGCCTCGGGAATCAAGCTTGCTGCAGGAATTAACGTCAGCCGGTTCGAAATCCGGCTTCCCCAATCCGTCCGCGATGCCCCCCCCCCCTTGCACGCTCGGAAGGACACTGCGACACCTGTCCGGGACCTCGGCACCGCCGCCGCCGCACACCACGCCACGCCACGCCCCACCCCGCCCCGCCCCGCCCCGCCACGCTCGCCGTCGCTCGGTATTAAAAATGGATAGGGGCCTTTAGCGTCACAGCGTTGGAGCACCGAAGGAAAGGCAAGAGAGACGCCATGAATAATTTGCCTGCCAATTGGGGGAGGAGGCCCGAGCTATTGTGCCGACATCTATTGCCTTTTGCCTTCGCTTTCTTCATCAAGGTGGCCCTCGTCTTGACGCGCGGCCTAACAGTGCGGCGTGGCCCGCACGCCGCGGCCGCCGCATTGTCTCCGTACAACCCCTCCCCCCTCCCCCTCTCTGCCGCCCCTCTCGCATTTTTGTTTTCGCCTTAGTTAAATTGGCGTGACGTAACACCTGGACGAGCTGCTCATGACCCTGGTGCTCCGCGGAGCCGCCCTCTCGCATCACAGTGGGCCAGAAGACCGGCGAAGGCGGCCGAAACTCCAGACGCGTTTTGAGCTCCAGAGTCGCTGAATGGGACTCTCGAGTTTAGAGCACGATTTACGTGTCCGCATGATAACTGGCCCTCCGGCTCACTGTGCTCCCTGGGCCGTCCACATATCACGTTACAGTGCCCTTTGTCACTTTATGACCAAATTCTGGATGACATTTTTAATCACTTAGGAATGATGACAATTTCGTGACGAGTTGATGACATTTTTATCAAAGCTCTACACTCATTGCATAGACAGGCGTGACAAAAATGGAAAAATGTCATCAACTGGTTTGATGATATTATGGCGAGGAAAATTAGCCTCGAAATTGTCATCACGAGACAACTCAAATTCTCACAGTGTCGTGGCAGCATCAGAGGAGGCAAAGCGGGCTGCAATGTGACGTGGACGAGCCCCTTGTGCGTGTTGAGTGTCGTGTCGTGTACACTGTACCACCTGCCCAAGGATCTCACTATCTCGCTCTGACTTTTGCAGTTGGCCGATGTGACTGACATGAAACCATCCCTTGTTGCATGTCCGCGGGACGATCAGAAGGGCTCCGAGTACCTGCCATCAGTTCACGAGCACGACTACAAGGTAAGCCCAACATGACGTAATTAGTTTGAGGTTAAGTCAACCTAACCTCAAACTCCCCAACCTCAAAAGGTTAGGTCGACCTGACCTCAAATTCCTGCAACCTGTCGGTCCCGGCAAGCGGAGCCTTCTCGATCAATGAAGTTCCCCCGAACCGTCGCTGGCGTCGGGACGTTTCGGACGTTTCGGCTGCAAGGCGCCGCGACCAGGGCTATTTATCTTTGGTGTAGTTAGTCCGGGGGGAAGCTCCACCTCGGCTCGCCGCACCGAGCAGTCGGATTCGGCCGCTGAATGAATTGCCAACAGGTTGCCGCTTAATCATTTGCTGGATGGCGAGCCCTGATTTCCTCCTCCGTCTAGAGCGTACGAGCGAAAACAAAAACAAAAATAAATAAATCAGGTTTCATTTAATTGCTGTTAGCTGGCACTCCTGGGTGAACTAAACGCTAAACGAATTGCGCTGGTGAAAAATTTTCTTGCTGACTGCTTGGCCAGCAGGCAATTTTATCCTTTGCTTATCGTGTGATTTCCTGATCTTGTCCTGGAGGGTCCCTGTCGTGTGACTCGTGACCCCTCCTGTGCTGTTTTTTTTCCCCCGACAGTTCGCAGCCAAGACTTTACTTTCAGGTCATAATCCATTCGACTCACTTACTGCAGGCAGTCATCATCTTTAAATGCTGTTTGGAATGTTTTACTTACACCAAATAAGATTCGGTCAGAACGCACACGAAGTTTCTTCAGCAAGCTAATTTTACAGCATGTGTGTTGAGAAGGGTGTGCGGCGGTGGCGATTTTCACTTTTAGCGAATTACACCACGACTTTTCCGTGAGGTATCCGTTCCAGAGGCTGGCTTTCCCAGCCTCCTAATTTCCAGCCCGCCTCCCCCTGCTTGTCACTGGCACACGGAAGTCCCCCTCCCCCTCCGCACTCCGCTCATGCCGTTCATTTGACGTCGGAGCAGACGACGTCTGAAGCGAGCGGCGCCTGATTTCAGGATCAGTGTAGCACCACTCTGCGGGGCGGGGGCGGCGGTGGGCGGCCATTAAGGATGCATGAGCGTCTTCAGTGCAACGCATGGGGCACCCTCAGCCCCACCCCGCCCCACCGCGCCCCACCACGCCCCTCAGCCCTCCCGGCCCGAACTTACCCGCCGTGTAAAGATGTAAACTGTGACATCGACCGTTGACGCTGCGCGCTTCCGGCGCCCTGGCCGGGCGGCCCGCGCCACCCCGGCGCGCTGTGCGCCCCCCCGGCCCACGGCCTAGGGGGCCCTAGGACGGGCCCCACAAGGCGCCATGTGTGTGGGAACTCACACGAGAGCACAGTGTTATAGTGACGGCGGCATTGTTTCAACCGGACCTTTTGTTCGGTCTTGTGCCCCCCCTCCCCCGCCCTCGTGAGGAGGCCCCCCCGAGGGCTCACGGCGGCGCAAAGGGCGCCGGATACTGGCCGACAGTCTGCTGCTGGGCTTCGCGTGGTCCGATGATGCAGCCCCCCCCCCCCCCTTCCCCATTTTCTCTTCAACCTCGCACCACCCCACCGCGCGCATCCCCACCGAATATCGGATACAAGGAGCCGTCCGCTATGCAAACAGACATACACCCGGAGCTCGCTCTCTCTTCTCTCCTCTTTCACCCGCGCCTTCCCCCCCCCCCTTACTGCCTTGCGCTTCCATTTCACGTCCAGCACCCCCCTTCCCCACCCCGGTCCACATGCCGCCCCTGCAGCACGCCACCGCATACAGACCGCACAACGGCCTTCGTTTCGACCGTTCGAGCGGTGAACCGTTATTCCGGACCGCCCAACCCGTCCGCGCCAGCCCACCCGCTGGCCCACCCGCCCCCCGTCAAGCCCTGCTGAGACAAGGCCGGGCCGTGGCGAGCCGGACCGAGCCCCACAGCCTCTCGTTTGGGGAGGGGGGGGGGGGTTCGGACACACGGCGGGGAGCAAGATGGCGACCCAATGCCGCCCCGACGCGGCCACAGCATCCGCAGTTTTCCTTGTCGTCAAGATGGTTTTCATTTTCATAATTTTCTTACAAAGGTGCACTGTTGGAAATAAGTTGGGAAATCCCAAGAAGTGCGATCCGAAGCTCCCTCCGGAATTTCCGGAGGCTTCGTTTTTCAAAATGATTTTTTTTTGTAACGGTGCTCATTGAAAACTCAATCAAAATATGATCATGGGAGTTTTTGTAATTTTCTGAAGACCGGGGGGCAATATTTTATCCAACAAGTTCTTTGGGAATTCCCGATATTTTTTTTAACAGTGTTTGCGAGACAGGATGCGTGTTCCACGATTTCATTCATTCATTTCGCCATGCATTCATGACATTCAATCACTTTTCCGACCTTGCACACTCTCCAGGTCACACACACCGTGCAGACAGCAGGAGCGAAATCATTTCAGTCCAACACCGCAGACGCCGCAGACAGACAACACTACTCTTCATCATGAAACCTGGACATTGTTTTGTAAATCAGTAGTCTTTGTCCATGTATTTCCTCTCGCGCGTAGTGTGTCGGAAAGGAACGGAACTTGGCAACTACATTTTTGGTCAACTTTCAAGATGAAAAAAATGTAAACGATTATTTTGTAAAGTTTGTGCATTCAAAGCATATCGCGGAATCCAGTCTTAAGGGCAAAACAAAACAACAAAAAAAAAACAAAAAAAAAAAACAATGACAATTACGCACTGAAAAGTATACCATCTTAAAAACGAGCAAAGCAAAATGCTCGGAGCCACGACAGTGCTTTTGCCAGTCTCCGCCCTGCGACACGCTGCCGACAAGCTCTCCCCCCACCCCTCAACCCCCTCGCCCGGTGTCGTTGCGACGGGCCGAGGCGCTGCGTCCCTCCCTGGGCACCATCAGCAGGCTGATTCCGAGCGGGTGGACACGGTGCTTCTCTCTCTCTCTCTCTCTCTCTCTCTCTCTCTCTCTCTCTCTCTCTCTCTCTCTCTCTCTCTCTCTCTCTCTCTCTCTCTCTCTCAATCTCTCTCTCTCTCTCCCTCGCTCGGAGGCGGTCTGCAGGCGCAGCGAGGCTCCGGCAAATCCAGTTTGTCCAGCGACGGTCCCCGGCAACGACGTGTAACCCTGTCACGGCGATCAGACCGCACCGGCCGGGCAGCACACAGTGGGCCGGCCGTCCCGCACTCTGTCACATGCACCAAATAATGTCAACACACCACGACACCATGAACCCCATGGCCGAGACATAAGGCATGGAGGGGAAGGGGGGCAAACGTTAGCGTTCCCGTTGACGTTGTTCTCTTTTCGTTTCAGATGGCAGTCGTGCCGCACGCGTTTTACGGTGTAAGTGTCCCTCGACTGTGAAAATTTGTTGTCACTTTATGAACAATTCGTGGATGATATTTTCATCAATTGTCATCAAGTGACGACTCAAATTTTCACAGTGTGGAGGAATCCAGGCCAACTAGTTATACGTGAACCAAATAAGAAGGTTGTCGCGGCAAAGTCACACCTTTTTTTTTTTTTTTTTTTTTTTGGCGGGACGACAAAACTACTCGTTTAATAAACAAACAGTTAAAGACAGACAAAAGGAATACATTTGTTTTTCTTGTTCAGCACATAGCGCACGGTCAGGTTAGGTCACACCAGGTGGGGTTGACCACACCGCGGCGGACACCGCGATACGCCAGACTTGTTGCTCTGATAAGGCTATACTCTCCTCAGCACTGCGCGGCGCGAAGCCCTCCGTGGAACAGTGCACCCACCCAGTGTCTGGCTCCTGGTGTGCCTCTGCCACTGCTGGACTGCCAAGCCTGGGCCTTCACCACCACACAGGTAAATACCAAACAACACAACAACAATGACAACAACACGCGCGCCGCCGTATGGAAACAACGCTCAGTAGTATGACACATTTCCTAACTGAACCTAACACGTTGTTCCTCACATGCTATTTTTTTTCACCTGCCACACTTTCGACAGACTGGTACCTTACCATCCATGCATGCTACAAGTGCTTTTTTTCAGACGAAAGCGTGTTAGCGTTTTTTAGAACTTTTATTTCACCCCCTTTTTTTTGGTGATTTTGTTGTTGTTGTTGACCGGGTGGGCCGAACGCCGCATTGACTGGAGCCGACACTAACGCAATTTGCGGCTGCTTTGAACGTGGAGGGGGGAAAGAAGGGGGGTGGCATCGCCGATACAACTTCTCCCCCTCACTTCGTGTAATGAATCTCTTCCGATATAAGTTCGATTACGGTGGGAATCGGGGCGCCGCGGGTTCGATTCCCCCTCCTTTGTCGCGTGAATTTTTCATCGGTCTATAACCCGGGCTGGCGACGGCCATCACCGCCGGCCACCCTCTGTCCCAGTGTTGCCATGAAAGTATTCGAAAATTTCCAAGGATGCGGCCGCGGTGTCATTAAAATGGTTGCCAACATGTGGCTATGGCGTGTGTTTCCAACAGGCATGGGCACGGTACTCCACAATCGGTACCGCAGTACTTTACCGGTACTACCGAAAAATATGGTACCGCGGTACTTTACCGGTACTACCGAAATGGTACCGCGGTACTTTACCGGTACTACCGAAAACTATGGTACCGCGGTACTTTACCGGTACTATCGAAATTTTCGGTGCCGCGGTACTTTACAGGTACCTTCGAAAGAACCGACGGTACTTGACGTACCCACGGGTACCACGGACTCCATGCGCTGCAAACCGCTGTACAGCAGCGCATCCAACAAAAGAACTTGGAGGAAAAAAAAGAAGAAAAAATGGGGGCCCTTCTCCCACCTCCCCACACAGTAGGGAGGACCGCCTGCAACTTCGGTGGATCGGGGGAACCGGTGCATTCCAGGCGGCGACCCCAGGGGTTCTCATCTGATGTGGGCCGGGTGAAGGGCGGGGGTTGAGAGCCTTTGGTTTTCGCGGGGTGGTCAGTGGTACCCACAGTGGTACCCCCGCTGTCCGGCGCTCTCTACCGAACATGCAGTGTGAAGGGCCAGCTTCAAAGGACTTATCATCTCCAAACCGACGAATCAGAATGGACCCACTCGCGACCAATTGCGAGTGGCTGGAACGACCGGGGATCGAACCAGTGCCGAGGCCAATCCGCCGAAGCGGACTGCTTTTTAGACACCCAAGCATAGTGGACGACAAATGATCCAGACCACTACGCTATCACGACTGCACGCCTGCCGAGTGTCGGACGACGGGTTTGAGTCGCATTGGGATGAGGGAGGCAGTCGTAAAATGTATTGACATGTTGGGATTCGATCCCCGGACCTTACTGTTCAAGTCCGACGCCTTAGCGATCTCAGCCACCACGGCTCATGGTAGATGCGGGGTCAGCCGGGCTCTAGACGCGGCAGGGATGGAGCCGCAGTGAGCGGGTCATTCGAAAAATGTTGAGAAAAAGTGGGACTCGATCCGTCGACCCCGGTACCGAGAACCGACGCCTATACCACCTCGACCACCACGGCCTATGATTAGGCCAAGTGATGTCATGTCTTTTGAGCCGCACTCGGAGTGCGGCAGTGCGGACCGCACTCCCAGTGCGGTTCAAAGGCGTTGACATTACCCGTCCCCAATCATGAGTCGTGGTGGTCGAGGTGGTATAGGCGTCGGTTCCCGGTACCGGGGTCGACGGATCGAGTCCCACTTTTTCTCAACATTTTTCGAATGACCCGCTCACTGCGGCTCCATCCCTGCCGCGTCTAGAGCCCGGCTGACCCCGCATCTACCATGAGCCGTGGTGGCTGAGATCGCTAAGGCGTCGGACTTGAACAGTAAGGTCCGGGGATCGAATCCCAACATTTCAATACATTTTACGACTGCCTCCCTCATCCCAATGCGACTCAAACCCGTCGTCCGACACTCGGCAGGCGTGCAGTCGTGATAGCGTAGTGGTCTGGATCATTTGTCGTCCACTATGCTTGGGTGTCTAAAAAGCAGTCCGCTTCGGCGGATTGGCCTCGGCACTGGTTCGATCCCCGGTCGTTCCAGCCACTCGCAATTGGTCGCGAGTGGGTCCATTCTGATTCGTCGGTTTGGAGTTGATAAGTCCTTTGAAGCTGGCCCTTCACACTGCATGTTCGGTAGAGAGCGCCGGACAGCGGGGGTACCACTGTGGGTACCACTGACCACCCCGCGAAAACCAAAGGCTCTCAACCCCCGCCCTTCACCCGGCCCACATCAGATGAGAACCCCTGGGGTCGCCGCCTGGAATGCACCGGTTCCCCCGATCCACCGAAGTTGCAGGCGGTCCTCCCTACTGTGTGGGGAGGTGGGAGAAGGGCCCCATTTTTTCTTCTTTTTTTTTCCTCCAAGTTCTTTTGTTGGATGCGCTGCTGTACAGCGGTTTGCAGCGCATGGAGTCCGTGGTACCCGACGGGGCATGCACTTGCGTAATATAGTCGTGTCGCTCAATCCGTAATAGTGCGCGGCTGCGCGCCCGCTGACAGGACCGACGGTACTTTTCGTTACTTTACTCGCAAATCGGTACCGCGGTACTTTACCGGTCCCTTTCGCGTCATCAGCACTGCGGTGCCGGTACTTTACCCAAAAAAGTACCGCGGTGCTGGTACCGCGGTACTTTACTTTACTTTCCTGCCCATGCCTGGTTTCCAAACGGGATGGAGGGCGCAGTGGGCGCAGTCCTCTCTACCGGCGGGGCGTGGTGGGGCGTGGCGGAGCGGGGTGGGCGAGGCGAGGTGGAGTGGGTCGGGGCGGAACGCCGCCAGAGTCTTGAGTTTGATGCGAAGTGACGCGCCAGTCAGAATCCGGCGAGGAAGGGAGGGAGGGCTGCTGGAGGAATCACGCGAGGTTTGCGGCGAGGTTATGAGATATCTCGGATCAAGCGGCTGGCTTCGACTGCCGCAGCGACGTGTAAGCAGGGAGATGTGCAGCAATGGGATCAAACGGGGCGCACACTGATCCTGGAGAAAAAGACAACTCGGAAAATGTTTTAAAGATTTTTTGCCCAATCTTGCCATCAATGTCGTGTTGATTTAACCGCTAATTCGTCGTGAATGCACTACCGCGTTCAAGGTGGGCCATCCCCCATCATAATCAGTATCACTTTATCCGGAAACAGAAAGTGAAACGCCCGCCGGGGACTCCCTTGCTGGCGCCGGCCGGGCCCGGACCACCTTAAACAACAAATGGACTCGCATTTAAACTTCCGGGCATTGCGTCACATTACATAAACCGCGCGCGCCCCAGCCAGAAGAGCAGTTTCACGGAGGGGAAAAAAATTAAAACGAAACGAAAAAAGGTAAAAAAACAAGGAGTGGGAGAGAGAGAGAGAGAGAGAGAGAGAGAGAGAGAGAGAGAGAGAGAGAGAGAGGAATAAGCAGTGCGCGCTGCAGGGTAGATTATGAGGGCTGAGGCAGGCCGAGCCGCCACTCTCAGGAGGAATTCCGGCAAAGCGCAGCAAAGCGGCATAAACGAGACGATCCCGTTCGCCTCCCTCCCGGCAGGGCTGTGGCTCCCCACCCCCTCCCCTCCCCCACCACGGACCGCGGACCAATCAGGAGCCTCCTCGCTCTGATCGATCTAAACGTGTATTGCTGGTGCCTCATCCTAGGCTGGCTGGGCTGGCTGGGGCCTCACCGCGGCGCGGGGGAGGGAATCAGCGTCCCGTGGTGAGAGAGAGAGAGAGAGAGAGAGAGAGAGAGAGAGAGAGAGAGAGAGAGAGAGAGAGAGAGAGAGAGAGAGAGAGAGAGAGAGAGAGAGAGAGAGAGAGAGAGAGAGAGAGAGAGAGATGGGATAAAGTTTCACGGCGTTGCAGGTTTTTACTTTTGCTCGTCAGGCGGAGCATTTTCTCTACCCCCTTCCTCAAAATAATTACATTATTCCGGAGCCTCGTCCAAAGCTGGTTGAAGTTTGAAACCAACAACGATATCCGAAGGGAAGTCACAACCAGCTATACTTGAATCAGGGAAACACCACAGTCGGCATATACGAAAAATATACAAAAAATGCACAGTCACAACTTACAATTGCCTAGTTGAAAATAGAGCCAAGAAAACAGCAAAACAACAACAACAACAACAACAACAACAAGAGACTGATAAACAGAAAGAGCGGAGACTGTGGCAGTGTATGTTTGTGTGGCGCTGTCGTGCGGCCGGTCTATGCCAGGTAATTAAAACGCCATCAGCCATCGAGGGAGGGAACGCGCGGACGGCCGGTGCGGCGCAGTACTCGCTGCTTCCTGAAAACAATGAAAACATTAAGGGATGTAACCGAGTCGCAATCAACATCTTGAATCCGGTGCTACTGCTTACAGGTCCTTGGGTCTTCAACTACTTACTTTTTGTGGTTTTGTCCCACGAAGGAGCGCCGAGCACGAGGACTTGGCGCACAGTGGGCCAGAAGGCCGGACGTTTGACCCCAACCAATTGATTGCTCTCCGAACGACAAATCCATGATTGGGGTCATACGTTCGGTTTGAGTCCTGTTTACTAACTCAGGAGCCCAAAACGCGTCGTCCAAGAGGTTTGGCCGCCTGCGCCGGTCTTCCGGCCCACTGTGGGCGTCGCGTTGTCCTGTGCGCACTGAACGGCAAACACGGGCATTGGCGTGGTGACCATACTCCGCTGCATTATTGAGGCGCGCATCGTATCGATGCAAGTCGGTCGGCGTCTTCGCCGCGCCACCCGGCCTGCATGCGCCTGGCATGCCGTGTGCTTGCAGTGCCACAACCACGAGCACGCCAAGGGGAAACTTGTCGATGTGATGCGTCGTTGATGTTATGACAGGGTATGCCCGGTTAGGCGTCGTCCGTTCCGGGCCGCGCAGTGGGCAACCGGCCCGAGCACAGTACATTAGTCCAGCAGTCCTGCCTGTGACATGCAAATGAGCCAGTTTCGCGCCTAGCCGTGGTCCGCTGGGCCGAGGCAGGGCACAGTGGGCCAGAGGACCGGTGGAGGCGGTCGAAATTCCCGGCGGGGTTTGGGCTCCAGAGTCGCTAAACAGGACCCGAACCGAACGTGTGACTCCACCAAATGGTTTTTGTGGGTTTTTGCGTTCGGAGAGCAATCCATTGGTGGGGTCACACGTTTCGGTTCGAGTCCCATCTAGCGACTCTACAGCTCCAAACGAGTTTAGTTGGTCGCCTGCGCCGGTCTTCTGGCCCACTGTGCAGGGCCGCCTAGAAGCGACTCGGAGGAATACCCCCCGCCTGATCCAAAGTGCGACGCCGTCATGACGTCTTTCACTGCAGACCCTTCGGACTGACGGAAAGGGGTGGGGGACGCAGTGCCTCGGGTTGCCCATTTCCTCTCTCCTAAAGACGCTCACGACGATAGATTGCAAACACAAACTCAACAATTTTATTTTTTAAATGACATTTTCTTAATTTTAAAAGTGCTTTTTGGCGTTTCCATTTCAGGATGCGTGGATTACATTCAACTTTGAGACTCACCGCCCTTTTGTTTTGTTTGCTTCCAGAGTCGGATTTTAGAGGATGCATCAATAATGTGCAACTCGTGGTCGCCGAGGCATAATGTAAGTAAGAATGACTATTCAAAACACAAATTTTTGCACCTTTCGTTTGTTGGGGGTGCAGCAGCAGCAGTCCCGCAACAACAGATCTCTCTCCAAAAAATTAAAAAAAGTTCATAAATAATTTAATGCACCACTTATGGAGGGGGACTTGGCGCATACCAGGCGCTCGCGCGGTCGCAGTCTCTGCGCACTCTTCTTTCGTTTCTGCCGCGTGACGGTTTTACCAAGCAGCCGATGGATTTTCGGCCGAGTTTAAGGACGCACCCGGAGGACGTCTGTGAACGCAGCGCGGCACAGCGGTGAGGCCTGGCTGGCGATGCGGCACTCTGCCCCGCCCCACCCCGCCCCGCCCGCCGCGCCCCGCCCCGCCGCGCCCCGCCCCGCCCCGCCTCGCCCCGCGCCGCACGCCCTCTTCCCGTGCTTCACTCGGTTACCACTGATGCGCTGCTTACGAGCCATCTATTATGTATGGGGGCGGTTTTAAAGCTCCACCCCACCCCTTCCCTCTCCATAAGGGCCGGTTTATGTTGGCATCGAGGACCACCTTTCGGCCGGCCGGACTCTGCGGCCCCTGGCCGCTGGGCCTGCCTGGCCTTGTCTGGCCTTGCCTGGCCTTGCCTGGCCTTGCCTGCCCTTGCCTGGCCTTGCCTGGCCTTGCCTGGCCTGCCTGGCCTGCCTGGCCGGCCTCACAGCCTCCTTGTGCGGCCCGCTGATGCCGAGGGTCGTTGTTGTCGTCGCTCTGTCTCTCTCGCACCTGTGTGCGACGACCCGTGAGTGCGAGAGAGACAGAGCGACGACAATGGGATCAGTCTGCTGTCGGCCGCGGTATGCCGATCAGTCATCGCCACGCCCAGGTCCTAAAGGCCCCGCCAGCATTAGCGCCGCGGCGTGCGGCGGCGTGGTGGGGGTGGCGGTGGGTGGGGCGGGGCGAGGCGAGGCGAGGCGGGGCGGGGTGGGTGGCGTTCTGCAGACACCTCGCCGCCGCCCCGCCCCGCCGCGGCGCCTCCCAGCATCACGCGCGCAACCCAGCGCGCAGCCCCACGGCATGTGCCCCAGGAGGGGAATATCATTTAGAAACATAATTAAACCAAAATGCTCGCATTTAGAATGCATGGAAGTCGCAACCCTTCCTCCCGACACACGGGGAAGCCCTGGCTGCGTTGCCTGCGCGCCCAGGCCGGGGCCCCGATGGCGGGGCGGTGGCGGCGCTGGTGGGGCGTTGGTGATTATGCTCATGCCGCGATGAAACTGTTCTGTTGTTTTGACTTGGTGGCGCGGCGGTGCGGCGTGGCGCGCTCCTCCCGGGGGACGACGTTTGCTGTAGTGTTCAATTTTACGCCAACGGGCGGAACAGCAGCTTCAGCAGCAGCAGCGCCCCGCGCCCCCTCGACTACCATCACACTAGCGCCGCTAACTTCCCGAAGGCCAACCGACATGCTGGAATTCCCTCTAGCTTACACAGACTCTCCACAATCAGCCTCGCTCTCCCTGCACCGAGTGATCGCGGCATCGTCCGCCTCGACGGCCTGCTCTGCCTGGCTCTGCCCGCCGTGCTCACGCCGCCGAAGGACTCCTCCTTCCCCGTCGTGTTTTACTTGCATAACCACCCGCGCCGCCCCGACTTGCCCAAGTCTCGACACACGGTCTCATAAATTATTGACTGCCTTCCGGCTCCCTGAGTCAACGACGGACTACGAGACGAGCGGCTGCAGCAGCAGCACCTCCGCGTCGCTATGCGTCGCTATGCGCTGCGCCGCCCCATCCCCTTTTGTCTCACCCAGAGCCCCGGAGCACTCGTTTTCCGCGTTCGTCCGCCTCATGTCACTATCCGTCTGCTCGCTGTCTACCTGTTCATGGTCTCCTGTCCGCTCGCCAACCCTGCCCACTGTGGGTCAGAAGACCGTTGAGGCGGCCAAAACTCGAGACGCGTTTTGAGCTCCAGAGTCGCAAAATGGGACTCGAATCGAACGTGTGACCCCACCAATGGATTGCTGTCCAAACGAGGAATCCTTTGGTGGGGTCACACCTTTGGTTCGGGTCCCACTTAGCGACTCTGCAGCATAAAACGTGTCCGGGACTTTGGCCGCCTCAACGGTCTTCTGACCCACTGTGCTGTGGATCGGCCTCGCCGAAATGCGCGGAAGGCCGCCGAGGCGCGCTGTGCGGTGGGACGGGGCTCAAGGACCTCTGCACGGCGGAGGGCGGCGGCGGGGCCCCGCTGCTCGCGCGGCCCCGCCCGGGATAGAACACACACTACACTGGATCACGAAAATATACCGCCCCGTAATGAACTTGCCGTCGGGGCCGTCCGTGCTGTCACGTCGTGGGGACCGTGTCAAGAGTCCTCCTCGCCAGCCTGTGCCATTACAGCAGCGGGTGAGGGGAGAGGGGGAGAGGGGAAGGGCGCACGCGGCACATTGGGTCAGAAGACCGTTGAGGCGGCCAAAATTCTAGACGCGATTTGAGCCCCAGAGTCGGTAAACGAGACTCGAACCGAACGTGTGACCCCACCATTGGACTGCTCTCCGAACGAGGAATCCATTGGTGGGGTCACGCGTTCGGTTCGAGTCCCATTTAGCGACTCCTGGAGCTCGAAAAGGTGTCCGGGGCTTTGGCCGCCTCGGCGGTCTTCTGACCCACTGTGCGCGGCAGGTAGAGTGCCGGACTCAAGTAAACATGTGATGTGCTGCACGCATGACTGCCTCCCCCATGTCGTCACCTGTGCCACCTTCCTCCCCCTCCCCTCCGCGCTGCCCGGCGCTCCAACCGCCAGGACGAGTGTTCGGACGAAGACCGATGGGCCGGCCGGCGTGGCGGCGGTGGCTGCGGCGGCGACGTGCCGGCCGGGCCGCGCGCTAGCTCTCAAGGCCAGCAGCGCGTCGGTGGCGCCTCCACCGAGTTACGTGACGCCGCCGAATCGCGGTCGCAGCACGGCAGGAAAACGTCGGCCGTTGGCGGTGTACATAATGTTCCCAAGTCGTTTCCGACAGCCGGCCGGCCGGCCGGCCAGGCCATCTGTGTCGCACCGCCGCCACACAAGTCCTCGTCGACGAGTACGGCACGCCACCGACGCATCGCCACCCGCCTGCATGTCCAGCGGCGTCGTGCACTTGTCCGCCGCCCTCCGCGCCGGCCGCCGCGCCGCCCTCTCCCCGCACGCACTTCCGGGCAACCTGCTTTTATCAATCACACAGCCTTGCACCCTCCCCACCTGTGCTCGCGGCGGACAATGGGCGCGTCGTCCCTTCCCCCTCCCCCTGCCCACCCCGCGCACCCCGCCGCGCTCGAGGCCGCCGACGAGACGACGCCTGTCCTGCGGTTTCCGGCTGACCGCTACACTGGAAATTGGGGAAATTGCCTGCCACCGCGGGCCGACGACGCCGGCGGCGCCTCGCCGAGGTGCGCTTCGGAAGGCCGGCAGACCTGGCAGGGAAGGCCGGCGCGGCGGCGTCGAGGCTGCGCCGGTCTTCTGGCCCACTGTGCGCCGAGGCTGCGCCGCTGACCCAATATAGAACAAATGAGGGTGGAAGGCCCATAAAGAAGCTGGCCGGCGCCCCTCTCCCTCCCCCGACCGGCCGGCCCAGCAGTCACTTTTCTTCCCTGACCCTCCCTCGGTACCCACTCCATCTTTTCCCAACACGCGGGCCGCGTCGCACAGTGGGTCAGAAGACCGTTGAGGCGGCCAAAATTCTAGACGCGTTTGGAGCTCCAGAGTCGCTAAATGGGACTCGAATCGAACGTGTGACCCCACCAATGGATTCCTCGTTCGGAGAGCAATCCATTGGTGGGTTCACATGTTCTATTGGAGTCCCATTTAGCGTCTCTGGAGCTCAAAACGTGTCCGGGATTTTGGCCGCCTCAACGGTCTTCTGACCCACTGTGCGTCGGGGAGGGTGCCAGGCCCGACGAGAGGGCGAGGGCCGCGACGACGACGCGTCGCCCGCACCATCGCAACCCTTCTTGTTCTTGTTTCATCCTTCTTTTCTTCCTTTTTTTTTTCTCGCGCTGAAAGTGGCAGTGATCCCGTCTCGTCACACCCTCGTGTCGCGTCTCTCTCCCTCACCAGTCACTGCTGCACTCACTCCCGCGCGCCGAATCGGGGCCACGGCTAGACTTGAGGTAGGCTCGCGTCGCGGCCCTGAGTTCGATTCCCGACCAACCTGCTTGATTTTTTTTTGAATTTTTTTTCGGATCCTGCTTCGATTTTTTTTTCATCGGGGGAGTCCGCGACGTACTTGACGTACGCATTGACACGAGGGGGCGTGGCGCAGCATGGTGTGGTGTGGCGGGGCGGGGCGGGGCGAGGCGGGGCGGGGCGGGGCGGGGAGGGGCTTCCAATAAAACCGCATGGCAGGTGGACATGTCGCGTGGGGTGGGTATGCGGTCAATAGATACATGTTGTGCGTCCTGCGTGTGTGTGTTAATGTGTGTGTGTGCGTGCGCGCGCCGTTTGTGTGGGAGGAAAAGAGCGTTGGCCCTTGCGGAAATAAAACGACAAAAAGGAGTACGTCAAAACAAAACACGGGGTCGAGAGCGTCGCCGTGTCCGTTTGCGTAAGGGGCCGCAAACACCCAGAAAAATGTTTTCGTGATTCAAGTAAAATTTACTTGCTGCAAGTAATTTTTTGCATTAATTAATGTGCCGAAGTAAAGTTCTGCTTTGAGTGAAGTAGAAATATTCTTGATATGGTTAGAGTTGAATGAATGCAAAGCCTATTAGTATTAATCTGACACTCAGTTTGGCTTCAATCAAGTATTTTTAATCAAGAAAAGTATTTCACTTGATTCAAGAAATCATTTTTGGCCCGCCCATCTATTCAAAAAATAGGGGGAGGGCATATGCATTTGCCTTTGTGTCTGTGTGTCGTTGTCGTCTGTGTACAAGGAAGGAGTTGAGCTGGAGTGACCAGATTTGGAGGGTACTTCAGGAGGGCCGTCCGAACAAACAATCCGGTGGTGCAAATCCCGTCCGACCCGCGCAAGGCCTGCAGCAGCTGCATCATGGTTTGCATGGGCGGGAGGGGGATTTCCGCCATTATTGGTGCTAGCAGGGCACATAGGGGTATTTTTGGAATCAGGGCGACGAGACAAGATGAATGGACCTGGTCCCGACCCCATCGGCCGCTTTTACAAGTTGGCCAGATCAGGATCTTCAAAAAGGGGGTCGACCGACTAAAAAAATTTATTGCAGATTTCGATTGGTCTCAGCAAGACCTTTTCAACGAGGGGTCGGAAAGGGGGTCCAGGAGCCCGACTTCGTCTATTAGTCACATCAGGATCTTGAAAAAAGGGGGTCGACCGACTGAAAATTTTTACTTAAGTTTTCGATAGGTCTTGGCAAGACCTCTTCAACTAGGGGTCGGAAGGGGGGTCCAGGAGCCCGCCTTCATGAGTTATGTGAAAAAGTGCGACGGGCTCGTTTTGCGCTCCTGCTGTGCCTCCATTGCAAGGAGTTGCAGTAGCATGGCAAATATGAGTATTTTCGAAATGAGGGCTAAGAGACAAATGAAATGGGCATATTCTAAGGACAGTTGGAGTAAAAAGTGTAAGGACTTTTGCATATTGTGAATAGAAGGGCGGGCCTAAGTCACGATGGTACATCGATAACTTTGCCTTACCCGCTCACGGGGTGTTTGATGAGAGCGGGCCGAAGGCCCGGGCCTTCGACTGGCCAAGTTGGGTCTGATGCGAGGGCCGAAGGCCCGAGGAAAGGCCGCCGGCAGGCCAAGCTGGGCCGGCCCCCTGTCGAACCGAGTTGCCGGCGCAGCGAAGCGGAGCTGGCAACTCGGTTCGACGGAAGGGCGGGCCCTAGCTTGTTCTGGGTGCACCGATAACGTGCTCCTGCACAACGCCACAAAGGCATCATCCCCCCCGATTCGATTTTCGATTTATATTGAAGCGAAGTGATTGATGGCAAGGAGGAGAGGCGTTGCCGTCGGCGCGGCCACACGGCGCAGCGCTCCCACCGGCGGCGTGCCGTGGCGCGGCGGAGCGCACCTTGCCGCCGCCGCCACAGCACTGCTGGAAGCTGGTCCAGTGCGGCGCGAGGCCCCGGCGGGCTGGGCCGCCCCGGTGCGCCCTGGTGGCCCCGGTGGCCCCGGGGTGGGTCCTGGCTCGCGAGGCCCGGGTGGGGGCGCTGTTCTACGGCGCCACGCTGCGCGCCACACAGTGGGCCAGAAGACCGGCGCAGGCGGCCAAAACTCTAGACGAGTGTTGGGCTCCAGACTCGAACCGATCGTGTGACCCTACCAATTGATTGCTCTCCGTGCGAGGGCTCCATTGGCGGGTTCACACGATGATGTTTGAACACACTGTTTTGTGACTCTGGAGCTCAAAACGCGTCAAGAGTTTTGGCCGCCTGCGCCGGTCTTCTGGCCCACTGTGCGCCGGGCGCCACCAGCGCCACGACGGCGGCCTGGGTGGGGGTGGTGGGGCGCTCGGCGTGTCGGCAGCGTTACGCGCCACTTGAGCGCACGCAAGCCGCGCCGTGCCGCGCCACGCTGGCCGCCCCACCCACTCCCACCTGCTGCCTGAGTAGCGCCTGTTCGACGAGAGGGTCTGCGGGCCGGCTGCCGGGCGGCACTGCGGCACTGGCTGCGCACACCCGCGCACACACACACATACACAGAGAGAGAGAGAGAGAGAGAGAGAGAGAGAGAGAGAGAGAGAGAGAGAGAGAGAGAGAGAGAGAGAGCCAGGTGCAGCGGCGGCTGCGGCTGCTTTCTCCCGAAGGTTCAAGGTTTAAATTTCAAGGTTGGACTTTTAACACGCGGTTGTTAGACGAGAACACAGCGGGGGCAGCCTGGCTGCGTGCACACTCACACACGCGCACGCACACAGAGCCAGGTGCACCGCCAGGCCGCAGCTGCTGCTTCCTCCTGAAAGGTTCAAGGTTCAAAGTTTAAGGCCGGACTTTCAGCACGCGGCTCCAAGCATGAACCCCACATGAACCTCTCCCTCCCTGTTTACTGCAGTGAGGTGGGGATGAGCACACAGGGGGCTCTTATAGCAGTCTAAGGAAATTTCCCAAGCGACTCGAACGAGTCATTATTCGGATCACGACCTGTTCGAATGAAAGTAACAACGATTCGCATTCGTTTAGTTGACTCGCCTCAAGAAGGGCGCAAGGCGAGGCGGAAGAGCTGCCCGTTTGAAGAAGAACCCCAAGTTTTAACTGCTTTTAGTTTTAGTGGTTTTAGGGGTAGTTGGGGAGGAAAAGTACAGAGTAAGAAAAGAACATCCTCATGGCGCTGATATCTTGACTTTGAACCTTCCCTCGACCAGTATTATTTCAACTAAACATGAAAATCCGAGGGGGGCACAACCTACCACATTCGTTGTGCAAAATTTGAACACATTCCCACATTCTGGAGGCAAAAACGCCTGTAAGTAGGCAACATGTATGACAAATACAGCAGAAATCTTGCACATTCTAACACATTCCCACATTCATTGTACACAAAATCTTACAGTGAGGTACCCCTCGTGAAAATCTGAGTGTGAACTCATACTTAAATGGATATCAACATGCCTGATGTCGGCAACAAGGGGGTGTACATTTCTTACCCTATACTTTTCTTCACCATTACCCTTAATTACCCTTAACGGTGGATCTTGCATAGACGCGTTCAAAACAACACCGGGGTTGGCAGCGCACCCTCCCTGGGCAGCGGTTTGCCGCCGGTCGGCGCAGAGGACGACTTAATGTGATTTAGCCGCGCGGCCGGTCGGTTGTCTCTGGCGGACACGCGCCCACTGTGTAATACGCGGCCCGCACGCACACGCCGCGCGCGTCGCGGTCCAGAAGGCCCTCATCCTCTCGTGCCGGAGACACGGCGCCTCCGGGCCCTCCGGGGCCGCCGCCCCGCGCCGCCCCGCGCCGCTCCAGCCGGAACTGGCCTTTC
The DNA here is from genome assembly GCA_030522485.1 of Stenchaetothrips biformis. NCBI lineage: Eukaryota > Metazoa > Arthropoda > Insecta > Thysanoptera > Thripidae > Stenchaetothrips > Stenchaetothrips biformis. Next base: position 14,847,273 of record CM060088.1, read on the forward strand.
AGCGTCCCGGAAGCGGGCGGCATCCTGACCGGAAATGAACGGTGACGTCCACACCGCCACCCCTCCTAGCCTCGACCTGCCGGCCTCGCGTGACCGGCCTCCATGCGCGCCCCAGGCCGGCCGACTCCAGCGCTGGACTGGACACGGCCTGAGGGGAGGGGCACAGCGCGCGCAGCGCCGAGTGGACTGCGGACACTGCAAAAGAAAGAGGGCGTGCGGAGAAGATGTGTGTCATCGCGACGATGTGTCCTCAGAGGCCACCGGAGTTCTTGTTTCTTCCCCGGAAACAAAAACAAACAAATGTTAAGTCTTCTAAAGACAAGAAAGTTGAGAAGAAAAAAGTAAAAAAATCGATAAATTTCCTCTATTATGAAGAAAAAAAAAAGAAAATATAATTCTTCAACAGGGAATTTGCGTGGAGGATGTTGCGGCCAATTTTCTGCGAGTGTTTCCCCACGGCGAGTTCAGCCGCTCCTTGCTCCTCACGCGATGGGGCCGGCAGCACAGCAGCCCTCCCCGCTCTGTCTCTCTTACACTTACTACGTGGCGTCGCGCAGCGCGCAGTATGCGAGAGAGACAGAGCGACTGTTTCCGGAATGGAGGGCGGCGGAACGCACGTGCGCCGAGGAGGACGACGCACAGTGGGTCAGAAGACCGTTGAAGCGGCCAAAATTCCAGACGCGATGTGAGCTCCAGTGTCGCTAAATAAGACTCGAATCGAACGTGTGACCCCACCAATGGATCGCTCTCCAAACGAGGAATCCATTGGTGGGGTCACACGTTCGATTCGAGTCCTATTTCGGCGACTCTGGAGCTCAAAACGTGTCCGGCATGTTGGCCGGTCTTCTGACCCACTGTGCGGCGCCGTGGCGGATAAGGAGACGACGCCCCGGCGCGCCGCACCGCCGCGGCGAGCAGCGCCTCCTCGACAACAAGTTAATCGGCCATTAGGCCTCTAGCCACCTGCGCGGCGGCCGAGCAGCGGCTCCCCCTCCCCTCCCCTCTCGGCGGGGCCGCGCCGGGCTAATCTCATTGCCGGCAACACCTGTAATCATGATGATTTATCAGGTGCGGGTCCTGCCCGGCCCACCCTGCCCGGCGGCTTCGCGACTTCGGCGCGCCGCCGCTGTAAACGCAACAAGTCGGGGATTGCCGCGAATGAAATGGCACTCATTAGCACGCCGCTATGTACAGCCCGCGCCGCATAACGGCTGGGTCTGCCTGGAGCCCCGCCGCGCACAGTGGGCCAGAAGACCGGCGCAGGCGGACAAAACTCAGCACGCGTTTTGAGCTCCAGAGTCGCTACACAGGACTCGACCCGAACGTGTGACCCCACCAATGGATTCCTCGTTGGGAGAGGTGGGGTCACACGTTCGGTTCGGGTCCCATTCAGCGACTCTGGCTGGATGCGCTCCAACGTCTGCGATTTTGCCCGCCACAGTCTTCTGGCCCACTGTGCCGCGCCGGGACTGTTTGCCTGTTATTGCGTGAGGCCCGGTGGCCCGGCATGCAGCCTGGCCCCGCCGGGCTAATACCCTCGTTTGTCGCTGCCAAACGGCCAACTAGCGAGAGATTTGTGCGAGCAGCGTGCACGGGGCAACGCGGCATGACAACGAGGCGGAGGGCCACCGGGGGCGTTGTTATTGTTGTTGTTGTTTTGATATGCGGAAGTCAAACGCCGCGATTTCATTGAGGGCCTGGTCGTAATGTGGAGAAATGGACAGTGCAGCAACAGCGACAGTGCGGTTAGCCCCGCGCGCTATACACACAAAATGAGGGGGTGAAAATAAACGTGAGAATGCAAAAGTCGATGCTTGTAACGGCGGCGATGTCGGTGCGCGCGTTCGGCTTCGTCATGGTGGTTAACGGGACAGCCTTTTAATAGTGGCTTGTCGTACATAGCACAACCCCACGACCCAGCCCTCGGGTCACCTGGGGTCGCTAAGTGCTACCTGAGTCTGGCCGCCAGGCTAATAAAAAATATAAAAACCTCATCCTGAGGCAAGGTCATAAGGCTTCTTCCATTCAAAAATAATTACGTATTTTTTTTTCCCTCTAACTCACGCGCGACCATTGTTCCAGGGGGACTTGTTCTCCGGGCTGAACGACGGGCTGCTGTCGCGGGCGGAGGCCCTGGACATCGGCAAGCACCAGGGCGGCACGCAGATCAAGCACGACATGATGTACCACCACGCCATGCCGCCCCACAACGCGAGGACGCACCAGGTGAGCCGCAGTGCAGCCGGCCAGCCGGCCCGGCCCGGCCGGTGGGGAGGTCCACGTCGACGGCGTCCCCGCGACGCGCCGCATGCCCCACGCCGCACAGTGGGTCAGAAGACCGTTGAGGCGGCCAAAATTCTAGACGCGTTTTGAGCTCCAGAGTCGCTAAATGGGGCTCGAATCGAACGCGTGACCCCACCAATGGATTGCTCTCCGAACGAGGAATCCATTGGTGGGGTCACACGTTCGATTCGAGTCCCATGAAGCGACTCTGGAGCTCAAAACGCGTCTAGAGTTTTGGCCGCTTCAACGGTCCTCTGACCCACTGTGCCCTGCAGCGGCGGATCCAGACACGGGTTGGAGGGGGCGAGTCAAGATGTCACAAAAGTTGCCTACCTACAGGGGCGAAGCGAAGTGTGACTTCTTGTCTGCCTTTAAGGCGGCTATACGTCGCCCACCCTCACTCCCCTCTGGATCCGCGCCTGCACCGCAGCACCTTGCGCAGCAAGCAGCAATACCGCGGCATGTTTTATGACGGCCGCGCCGCCGGTGACACGCCGCACTACGACGAGGACGACCAGTAGGACCGTAGTGCCGCCTGGCCTCTCTCTCTCTCTCTCTCTCTCTCTCTCTCTCTCTCTCTCTCTCTCTCTCTCTCTCTCTCTCTCTCTCTCTCTCTCTCTCTCTCTCTCTCTCTCTCTCTCTCTCTCTCTCTCTCTCTCTCTCTATCTCTCTCTCTCTCTCTCTGTCTCTCTGTGAGTGAGTGAGTGCCTGTGTGTGCTTGGCCGACCGCAGCGCTGGGGGCACTTCCAGGCTCCACACTGGACCCCCCCCCCCCCCCACGGCTGCTTTCTCTGCGCGCTGCGTGCGGTGCGGACTGGACTGTGTCTCAAGCGCGGGAAAGGGGAGAAAAAATATGGCCGCTTCGATCCAAGTTTCGAACCTTGAGACGCGGGTGGCCAGGTGCACTGACGTCGTCGGAACCAACTGAGCCACATGTTCCCGGATCTGGAGAAAATCTCCTGAACCGACGCACAGGGGGCGCCGGCGGCCAAAACTCTAGACGCGTTTTAAACTCCAGAATCGCAAAATGGGACTCGAACCGAACGTTGTGACCCCGATACCAAAGGATTCCTCGTTCGGAGAGCAATCCATTGGTGGGGTCACAAGTTTGATTCAAGGCCCATTTAGCGTCTCTGGAGCTCAAAACCCGTCCGGCATTTTGACTGCCCCCTGGCCCACTGTGCGACGGAAGCCAGCTTGAGTCCCGGAGTCCGGAGTGTGTTAGCGTGGCACTTGGCCGCGGCCGCCGCGACACGCCGCCCCGCCGCGGCCTCGCAAAGGGGTAATTGTTTAATCCGGGCTAAGCCCGCCGCCCTGCGCGGCGATAATTGGAGCGTTGCGCGACTTGCAGTGCCGCGGCACTGCCCCGCCGCCGCCCAGTGGGCCGGACGCCGCGCCGCGCCGAGGCAGAGCCAGGCGTAATTGTTAATCACAATAATTGTGTTTCTCTCGTGTGTCGTGTGATTGTGGGCGCGCGACGCCGCGGCCGCCGAGGGGTGCACTGTGCGGTCCTCGCCGCCTCCCCCTCCCCTCCCCCTCTCCTCCCCTCCCCTCCCCTCCCCCTCCCCTCCCCTCCCCCTCCCCTCCCCCTCCCCTCCCCCTCTCCTCCCCTCCCCCTCCCCTCCCCCTCCCCCTCATCTCCCCCCGTCGGCACCGCCCCTTGTTTCTATCATGACGTTTGCATTCTGATGATGAGGACACATAACAAATGACAGTCTGGAGGGTGGCGGCCCGGCGGTGTGGGTAGCACAGTGGGCAGGGGTGTCGCGCGCACGTTTGATTGTTCGCTTTCGCGCTCACAGTGTTGCGTGCGCGTCGCGCGAGGAAAATATTATTGCACGGCCAATCGCGTATTTATTTGGCGTGCGCGTGCCAGTGGCGGGAGCGGTGCCTCGGCTCGGCGCGATGCTGTCTCTCTTCCACCCATACGGGACGCCCACTGGGAGCGAGAGAGACAGAGCGACGCGACGCACGACACCGCGCCCGTTTCGGAATGTGCCGGCTGGTCCCCGCGGAGGCTGTCGGAGGCACTGGCGGGGCCTCTCTAGGGGGCCGTGGTGGCCGAGGCAGACTGAGGGCCTGAGGGTCTTGTAGGCCTTCGTGGGGGCCTTGGTGGCCGAGGCAGACTGAGGGCCTGAGGGTCTTGTAGGCCTTCGTGGGGGCCTTGGTGGCCGAGGCAGACTGAGGGCCTGAGGGTCTTGTAGGCCTTCGTGGGGGCCTTGGTGGCCGAGGCAGACTGAGGGCCTGAGGGTCTTGTAGGCCTTCGTGGGGGCCTTGGTGGCCGAGGCAGACTGAGGGCCTGAGGGTCTTATAGGCCTTCGTGTAGGCCACGATCCTCGGCGAACGCAGAGCTGTTCGAGACAAACGTGAGGCAAGCGTGGCACCCGAGGGATCCACCACTAAAGTAATCCTGTGTACACTTCGTCCAGTAATCATTGGTAATCACATGCCAAAACTGGATATTTTTTACTGTTTTTATCGGCTTCTGGGAGTTCCTCTTAAGAAAATGGGCAAAAATCCACCTTGCTGGCCAAAATTATAGAGTTTTTAGAGAGTTTTTGTAGGTAATCACTATGGTGATCGGTAATCCTGTGTACACTCCTGAGCGAGAGGTGGACCCCTCGGTGGCACCTCCACCGGTGAAACTATATGTTCATTCAAGCGTCACCGATAGAGTCGAGGGCTCCACCACTCAGCTCAGGAGTGTACACAGGATTACCGATAATTTTGGCCAGCAAGGAGCATTTTTTGCTTATTTTCTTAAGTTGAACCCCCAAAAGCCGATAAAAAAAACCGCGAAAATATCCAGTTTTGGCATGTGATTAAGTGTACACAGGATTACCAGAGTGGTGGCCCCCCTCGGAGAGAGTACTTTCCCGTATGGCTTTAACCCGGTTGATTTGTCTTCACGAGGCGACAATAATTCTAATCCATCTCCCATTTTCCTCCGACTGCTGGTTGTCGTTCCGTGGGACGGCTTTTAGCCGCCGATTTCAATCCCATTGCCATTGTGTGACGCGGCCGTGCGGCGCTGCTCCGCGCTGCTCCCCCGGGGCGCCGTCGCTCTGTCTCTCTCGCACTCGCGAGGCGTCCCGCACGGGTGCGAGAGAGACAGAGCGACGCCAACGACTCTCGGAGTCGGTCTGCTGGGGCTGCACCGGCTCGCGAGAGAGTCGCTGGGCGCCGCCGTTTCTCAGGCCTATCATATTTCAGCTCCGCGCCGCGCCTCGCCGAGGCCGTGTAGTGATGCGCGCCGGCATGGAGGCACGCCGCGAGGGGGAGGGGGCGTCCGTCCAACAGGTCCTGCCTGTCCATTCCAAATAAATGAAGGAGGACCCACGCGGTGCGCGCCGCGCGTTCACACGCCGAGTCCTCGTCCTTGTGAGTGCAGGCGCGGGGCGTGACGTCATGACGGCGAACAACGCGCGACGGTGCTCTGCTAGCTGCGGCGTCTAGCGCACCGCCCGCCGCCATGCGACCGATACGGCGCGCCGCATCGATTGCGGAGCCTAGGTGGCGCGAGTATGCACGTGTGTGTGAGAGAGAGAGAGAGAGAGAGAGAGAGAGAGAGAGAGAGAGAGAGAGAGAGAGAGAGAGAGAGAGAGAGAGGGAGGGGGAGAGAGAGAGAGAGAGAGAGAGAGAGAGAGAGTAGAGAAAGAGAGAGAAAGAGAGAGAAAGAGAGAGGGTGTGTGTGAGAGAGAGGGGGAGAGAGAGAGAGAGAGAGAATGAGAGAGAGTAGATGTGTGTGTCGACTACCCCTTCCCGATCTCATCCTCATCCACCTCACCGCGCCCATCCTCGCTTTCTCGTCTATCCTCCCGCCGCTAGCTGGTCGTTCCATCCCACCTATCCCATCCGATCCCATCCCATCCTGCTGGTGGGCCTTGGTGTGCCCCTCAGGGGGCGCCGGGCCGAGCAGCGCGGGGACGCGCGTGGCGGGGCCGGTGGGGCTGGCGGCCCTGGCGGCCCGGGGGGTGAGCTCGGCGTCAACAGCTGGTGTGGGCCGTGGTGCGGTGCGGCGCGGCGCGGCGGCCCGACCAGCCGGGCTGTCAATTGCCTCATTACATGGACAGATTCCCCAGGAGGCGGGAAGGCCATGCCCCGGCCGGCGGCCCCGGCGCAGCCCGGCGCAGCCCCATCCCCAGCCCATCCCGGGGCGCGCGCGGGGGGAGGGTGGCGGCGGCGCGCTCGCCCTGCCATTGCCCGCGAGGGGAGCGGGGCGAGCTTGCCACCTGAACACATGGGCGGCGGCAGCGCGCGCCGGATACGGCCATTTCTCTACCGCCCCGCTCGGCCCCGCTGCCGCTGCAGCCCGCTCGATTTGGCCCACCGCCACTACCAGCACCGCCGGCACCGCCAGCACCGCCACTACACGCCACCGCGAAACGAGAAAAGCGGAAACGACTCGATCCACATCAAAGCGAGCGTCACTAGCAGCTCCTTTCACATGATACGTCAGACCGCAGCGCGCGCGCTCCCACGTCAGTGTTTGTGTGTGTGAAAGAGAGAGAGAGAGAGAGAGAGAGAGAGAGAGAGAGAGAGAGAGAGAGAGAGAGAGAGAGAGAGAGAGAGAGAGAGAGAGAGAGAGAGAAAGAGAGGGAACCTGCACGCCCGCAGCTCAGCGCGACGCGAAGGTGGAAGAAAGCCACATACGAAGGGGGGGGGGGGGGGCCACACAAAACCACGACGCCGCCCGCAGCGCGCCATCCTGCGGTGAAGGCAGTAAATTGTTCTCCAGCCCTTCTTCAAATGACCACTTTACAGCGATACCGATGGAAGGGCGAGGGCGAGCAGGGGCGGCCCGGCACGGGGATGCGGGGATGGCATGACTTCCAGCAGCGTGCTTGCAGCGTGCTTGCAGTGTGGGCCGCCTCCTCCAGCACCCCTACTACTACACGACGGCCGGCCACGGCGCGGCGGCCCGGCAGCGCAGGCAGTAATGATGAAATATTCTTCCGATGGGAGCATCGCCTCTGCAACCCCCGGCGCGGCGCGCTCCCCGGCCGCACGCCGCACCCCGGTCGGGCCGCACGCAGTGGGCCGCACCGCGCACGTACGCTGCCGTCCCGCCGCCGCCGCCGCCGCCGCGAGGGACAAATGGCATTGTATCGGAAAGTCCGAGCGACGCAGCAGTGCGGCACAGCGGTGCTCGACCACCAGCCATGCTGCAGCAGCAGCACCGCGGCCGGCGACTCGCCCCCATCGATTGCGTTTTGTCAATTCAGATGGGCCGGTGTGTTGAGCCCCTTCGTTCTTTTCTTTCTCGTCTTTTCCTTCGTTGACGGAATGCACTGACGGATACAATGCCATAGTCCTGCAGCGCTGGGGGAAACAGGATAAGCGGCGTTACTTTGTTCTTATCGTCATTGTTGTTGTTGTTATTATTGTTGTTGTTGTTGTTGTTGTGGTTGTTATCGGTTCTTTCGCTCTTCCCACCTACTCGCTGTTGATTGTCTCGGCGTCCGTCCGGCGTGGCGGCCGGCCGCGCCTCCAAGCAGCCCCTATTCACGGCTTTACAGCAGGCCGTCACGCCGTCACTGCCCCGGTGCGCATTTGGCGGCCCGGCCGAGAAGTGCGTCGTCCTGGCCGACGTCTGCTCCACCCCTTCCTCGCCGAGGCCTTCGGCCCGATGCCGCCCCGGCGGCGAGTCCCTGGGGCCGGCCGGCCGGGCGCGGGGGTGCACTAGAGAGGACGGGTTATGTTCGCCGATGGCACGGTTCGACACGCTTGTGCGCGCCTTGTGCGACACCGTGGCGGACACATTGCTGCGCGGGCGTGGCGCGGCGCGGCGTGTGGTGTGCGGCGTCGTCGCCGCCGCGGGGGTCATTCCGCCAACAGTTTTCACTCCCTCTCCTCCTCCCCGCTCCGCGCGGCCGGGGTGTGTATCTGTTTATTCCGCCGCGCCACGAACGGGTTGCCTCTCCGCCCCGCCTCCCCGGTTTATGGCCTCCATTTGTTAGCTTTTACCGACGCGGCTTGTGGGACGACCGGGCCGCCGCCGGCTGATTCCGAAGGCCGCTGTTGTCGCTCCGCCTCTCTCCCTCTTCGCGGGGAGTGCCGTGAGGGAGCGAGAGAGAGACACAGCAGCGGAATGCGCCGCGCTCGCCGCGGGTAGTTGATTTCCCGTGTCCACTGTTGCGCCTCGGCGGGCAATCGGGAGCCTGTTCTCCGCGGTGCCGTCGTCGTCCCCCTCGCTGCTGCTCGCTGCTGCTCGCGGCCAGGCGGTGCAGCACTCCGGCCTCCCCGCCGTTTAAGCCCCCGCCGCGCCCCGCCCGCCATAACCGCAAAGCAGCGCCACAAAATCTGAATTCTGCCACGTCATGGCCCTGGCGGGGCGGGGCGGGGCGGGGCGGGGCGGGGCGGGGCGGGGCGGGGAGGCGCATCATGGCTACGGCCTCTCTGCTGATTGGAGAGGCCGGAGAGGGGAGCGGAGCACCTTGCATCATCGTCAATGGGGTCCTCGCGAATGACTGGCGGCGCGGGCGAGGTGCGCGTCGTGGACGCGGCGGCCGACTCCCTGGAGGGAGGCCGCGGGGCTCGACGCCCACGCTGCTGCTGCTTCCTTGTGAACGCGCGGAAACGGATTGGCGGCGATTCCATCCGATATCCATGCAGAGTGTGGAGCGGGGCGGGCACACAGTGGGTCAGAAGACCGGAGGAGGCGTTCATAATCCCGACGGGCTTTGAGCTCCTAAAACGCTAAATTGGACTCGAACCGAACGTGTGACGCCACCGATGGCTTGCTCTCCGAACGAGAATTCCATTAATAGGGCCACACGTTCAATTCGAGTCTTATTTAGCGACTCTGGAGATTAAAACACTTCTAGAGTTTTGGCCGCCTGCGCCGGTCTTCTGGCCCACTGAGGGGCAGTCCACCGAGAGGGCCTGGGCCGCCTTGAGCAGCACTGACGCGGCCTGACGCGATTACACTGCACCGACGGCCTCCCCGCGCCGCGCGCGTCCACCGGCCGGCCGGTGACGTAGTGCTCCGGGGCGGCCCGGGGTCCGGGGCCGGCACGGTGAAATACGGCCGGAGGCACTGCGTGCGGGGCGGGGCGGGGCGGGGCGGGGCAGGGCGGGGTGGGGCGGGGCGCAGCCCCTGCTCCGGTTTAATTTGAACCCAAACGATGATTTGCGCGCGCCGGCTCCCTGTCCTCCCTGTAAGTACGGTGTGGATCGCCGGCCAAAGAGCTGATACCGAAAATGCCAATGGCACCCCGCGCAGCACAACACAGCTGAGGTCGCGAAGCCCTACCTGATTCTGGCCGGCAAACGAACAAGAAATAAAACCTCACCATGAGACAAGATCATAAGGCTTCTTCAATTCAAAAATAATTTCGTCAAATTTTTCAATGTTTTGCAGCTATTTTTGGGTCGCGAGCCGAGAAAGGTTGTGAGCCGCTGAGCGAGCCGCGGCGGCAGTCCCATCCTGAGGACTCAATCCCATTGCCGAGCCGGGTGGCGCCACGCGAGCCGCGCCGCGTTGCGTGGTGGGGACGGCCGGCCCGGCGCGTGCCGTGTAGTGGGCGCACGCGCGCGCCACGCGGCCGCCACGCGCCGCTATGACTGATTCCGAGGGTTGTTTTTGTCGCTCTGTCTCTCTCGCACCCATACGCGGCGCCCCATGAGTGCGAGAGAGACAGAGCGACGAAGACGACTCTCGGAATCAGTCTGCCGAGTGCTGCTTGACAACAACGCCATTCGACAATTTGCCCGAGTGCTATATCTCTCCGGTCGGTTTGCGCTGCGCCACGCTCCGCCACAACCCACCACGCCCCGCCGCACCCCGCCGCGCCCGCGTCTTGGACGAATTACGCACCACCACTTCCGGGTGTAAGGGGGAGGGGGAGAATCTGAGGGGCGTTTGACATGCATTCCAATGACATGTCATAATCGGTGAACGGGGAAGGAGGATAAACGGAGACAAATTATAGAGACTGGAGTTTTCTTTGAGTTTGACGGTTCATACTGTTATTGTCGGTAATACTGGCTGGCTGGGGTAGATCCAGGGTTCACACAGAAAGAGGGCACAAATTCACACGACGCACTACCCACTGTTTCGACGACACTGGATGCTCGTGTGAGTGTTCGCCCGCTTAGGTGGCCACCTCGCCTGGCTGTGGCCCACTGGCTGGCTGCGCAGCGCTGAGCGCCGTGCGGGTAGGCAGTCCTACGCACGCGTGTCGGCGCGATGCCTACCCGCACGGCACGTCCGTGGACCTTAATGTGACGCACAGTGGGCCAGATGACAGGCGCAGGTGGCGAAAACTCTTGACGCGTTTTGAGATCCAGAGTCACTAAATAGGACTCCGAACGAGGAATCGCTCTCCGAACGAGGAATCCATGGTGGGGGTCACACGTTCGGTTTCAGTCCCATCTTGAGCTCCAATCTAGCGACTCTGGAGCTCGAAACGAATCTAGAGTTTTGTCCGCCTGCGCCGGTTTGCTGGCCCACTGTGTGACGGTGCTGTGCTGCCGCCGCTAACGGCGTCTCTGTTGCAGATGGGGCCGCACGGCATGGACGGGCTGGACCGCGGCCTGGACCGCGGCCTGGACATGCTGGAGGCGGGCGGGATGACGACGCTGACGCCCATCTCGGACAACTCGCACCACCAGCTGCACCCGCCGCCCATGTACAACCCCATGAACTCGATGATGGGCGGCCACCACCACCATCACCACCACGGCGGCCCGCTGACGGGGCACGCGCCGCACCACCCGCACCACCCGCACCACCACCCGCACCCGTCGGCGCACCACCCGGCCATGGCGGCCGCGGCGGCCGCGGCGGCGGGCCTGCACCCGGACTCGGACACGGACCCGCGCGAGCTGGAGGCCTTCGCGGAGCGCTTCAAGCAGCGTCGCATCAAGCTGGGCGTGACGCAGGCGGACGTGGGCAAGGCCCTGGCCGCGCTCAAGCTGCCCGGCGTGGGCGCGCTGTCGCAGTCCACCATCTGCCGGTTCGAGTCGCTCACGCTGTCGCACAACAACATGATCGCCCTGAAGCCCATCCTGCAGGCGTGGCTGGAGGAGGCGGAGGCGCAGGCCAGGAGCAAGCGTCAGGACCCGGACGCGCCCAGCGTGCTGCCGGCCGGAGAGAAGAAGCGCAAGCGAACCTCGATCGCGGCCCCGGAAAAGCGGTCGCTGGAGGCGTACTTTAACGTGCAGCCCAGGCCGTCCGGGGAGAAGATCGCGGCCATCGCCGAGAAGCTGGACCTCAAAAAGAATGTGGTCCGTGTCTGGTTCTGCAACCAGCGGCAGAAGCAGAAGCGCATGAAGTTCGCCGCGCAACACTGACAGGGGGCCGGGGGGCCGGGCGGGGGAGCCCCCACGCCCATGCCCCCCGGACACTGCATGCAGTGACCGTGCAGTGGCCCCCTGCCCCTCCCCTACCCGCCCCTCGCGTCGCGCGCCCCCCCCGGCTCAGAGAGACGAGTCAGTCCTGCCGTTCTAGTCCGGCCAGTGGGCCAGTTGGCCCACTCGGCGCTGCACGCAGCCTGCAGGCTGGCACAAGGCGCGACGGCCACGAAGTGCGTCAGTCCCTTCCCCGCGCGCGTCCGTTCGCGTCACGCCGATCGTAGAGTCATTCCCTCCCCGGAGACCTTGACGCACGGCGAAGCTGCTGCAGCCGCTACCCCGCCACCGCTTTAACCCTACCGCCCGGTCAAAACACCGGACGCGTTTTGAGCTCCATAGTCACTAAATGGGACTCGAACCGACCGTGTGACCCCACCAATGGATTGCTCTCCTGGCTCTCCGAACGAGGAATCCATTTGAGGGGTGCCTCACTTCGTTCAATCAGTTTACACTCTCAACTCCAGTCACTGCCCTGTTTCAGTCTAGTCACTGAAAAAGCCAGCGCAGCAACGTAACTTTACCCTAGTTGCAGAATTTTAGTAACGAATTTCTTGAGATTTTCCATCTAATCAAAGTAGAAATTCAGTCCAGTCACTAGTCAGTGTACACCCATTTCCATCGCTGGGGTCATGCGTTCGGTTCGAGTCCTGTGTAACGACTCTGGAGCTCCAAACGCGGCGTGTGGAGTTTTGTCCGCCTGCGCCGGTCTTCCGGCCCACTGTACACCGCGCTCTTGAAACCGCCCCGCTATGCGCTCTGCCGGTGATGACGGTGAGACTCTGCGACTCTGCCGCTGGATGCGGGACCCCGAAGGCACCCAGCCAGGGCTGGCGATGGTCCGCCGATCTGTGGCTTCTCAGCCACCGGCTGCCAGCGCCTGGGAGTCCGGTCCCGCCTCATGCTCTTGACCTGCCCCCGGCTCAGCGCCACGCCGGCCACGCCGGCCACGCCCAACACCGAGAAGAGAAGCGAAAAGCCACGAGGCGGCCGGCCGGGCGCGAACCACCGCCCGCCCACGCCGCGGTTTCGTCGTGTCGACCTGATTTCGGCTGTCTCGACATACTGCAAACCTGTTACAGACATTCGGTGTGTGTACATAACATATTGGTTTGAAATTTGTCTTACGCACTTCGAAAAAAAAAAAAAGGGTGCACATAATGAGTCGAAAATTATGTATTACGTGCATGCCGAATCCTGGAATGTATAGACGTTACAAACATTTTTTCCCAATTGAGCGTATTACTTTACATATTTCACACAAATGTACGGAATATGGCAGTAAAAATGTATGTAACGAGCGTTTTGTGCATAATACACACACGTACTGTACGTAACAGGTTGAAAAGTGCAAACCGTTTTCGCGACATTTATGCAAATTGTATATTACTCGTGCCAATGCTGGAGAAGCCATACGCGGCTGGTCTGTTGTGCCGAGAGAAACCCAAGTGCCAATTTTTAAGGTGTTGTCGAACTTTCCGAATGAACTTTGTTCCACCGAATGAATTAAACAAGATGCCTCGTAAATTTGAAAAGCTTGCTCATCCAGAAAAATGTAATTTAAGTTGAGACTCACTTTGTTTTTGTGCCACGCCCTGCATAGAGAGTGCTGAATGAATGAATTGTGCCAACGGGGAAAAAACGTTCTCTTTCATGTGAGAGGGTAGGCTCGCGACGCCGCAGAGAGGGGTTCGAATCGTACATATCAACCAACCTGCTTCGGGACAAACCAAGAGACTTTGTTTCGACCAGTGTTGTGAACTTGGGTCTCAATTATTTCCCTTAACGTTCCTTGTGCTTTTTTTTCCCTCGATGGACCGGTGACAAATTTTGTACTAAACTCGTTATAGGAAAAGCAATATTCCTCGTACCTAGTGATATCTTTAGTCATGTGATTTTAATTTTAATTCTAGTCATGAGCTGAAAACGTGAGCAAATTACTACTTAATTTATGAACACGTGAGAGATCTGCATTGATGTGACTAAGCTCACAACGTGTGGATGAGTGTGTGAGAATGAATGTGTGTGGATGTGAGTGAGAGAGAGGGAGTGAGAATTTTGTCGCATAGGTGTACTTTCTAGGTGATGACTCTGCAACGAGTGCGTGATTTGTGGGAAACAGACCATTACCGAAACCGTCACTATTTATTTAGTTAAATTAATACAAATATATTGACGGTTGACTACCAAATTGAGTAGCGATAGAAATAATTAAGGATCAAGTCTGTTTCCATCATACCATGCACAGAAATTCTTTAAGTGGGGTCTAGTAAGTGCGTCTTAAGGAGAGACTTTAAAACCAAGTGCAATAAATTGTTTGTAGTGTAAAATGTTGAATCACAAAGAACGAAAGGTTATTTTGATCAATGACAGGGAGTTCCCTGTTACTGTGTTTTGTACATACTTTTTTTTGTGAAGAACGGAACTGTGTTGTTACTCATGTCTTGTGTACTTCTGAAAGCCAAAGGTTTAATATAATTATTTATTCAGTGTTTCGTTTACTGGTGTAATTGTATAGCTTATAAGATACTGTGACCTGTACATTTTCTCGATTATTATCAATGTTTTATTTTGTAGTCTTGAAAATGATGGTAGATTGGTTCAACGGCAGGATTTGTTGATTATCGGTCCACCCTAATTGATTTTGTGTTTTGTTGCTCTCGTCTGCACATCCTGTATTTTACTTTTTGCTGTATTATATTCTAGGAGACCAAATATTTGTTTTTCTTTATAATAATAACATTACATAAAAGTAATTTTATTATACTGATGTAGATTTGTTAAGAAGTCTGCTTTGTGAAATATTTGTCGGCAACTCCGGTTCAGTCATGTTGTGCCGGTTACCAGTCACTACTCGGTCACCGGATATTTTTTGTTTGTTTTGGCAAAATTCATCAGAAAGAAAAATATGGGAGGCATGCAGACTTGTTTTCGTTACCACGTCACTTAAGTTTCTTTTTTAAAAAAATCAGACGGCCATAGGATAAGGTTGTTAGGCCTCTGACGCGGCGTCTTTGTTGTTGTTTGTATTTTGTACCGGCTATAGCATTTAAAAGTCTAGCTTGTTAGGTGTCATGCCAACTGAGTTGGCGTGCACGACTAGTGATCCGTACTCAAGCCTCCACTCCAACGCCCGAAATAAAGCAAAGCTAAAACTATCATTTTCAATAATCTTTATGCTTCTGCACCTCTCTCGCTTGCCCACCGACCAAACCGTTGGAAGGAACACGTTTCGAGACGTCTGTTTCTTAAGAGCACTTCCAAGGCTGCCGAACGACCTTGAATTCCAACCCGCCGTAGCTACTTACCTCCCCCTCTCCAGCCTCTCTTCCAACGCCGCGACAATGCCGGTAGCTTGGATAAGTACAGTAGGAACCCTTCCGCACGCGCAATCTGGCTACGCCCTTAGTACCACCTGCAATTTTGGCATGTAGGACATGAGTCCCGTTCCCGATGGTAAGTAGGGCCGACCTGAGCCGATCTGAACCCTGACTCGAGTTCAACCGAGTCCTGTGGTCGAACCGAATCAGTATTGGGGCCTTGATTGGGGCTCGGTCGGGCCACAAGGCAAAAATTGCTCTTGGTTTTCTCAGGAACTCCCTGGAGACCGTTTTTGTCTTTTAAGCGTCTTACTGACTTTATTGTCAGTAACCAGGTACTATTGCCTACAACAATAATATTTAGTATTTTCTTTTCTAGATACGTACAATTTACTTCATGTAATTATCTAGGAAAATTTTTTAGTCAATAAGTACTACCAGTTAATAATTATGACAAAAGCGAAAAGTACGTATTATTGTTGCACAGATTACTGGAGGTGTTACTAACAAAATGTCAATACCACGTACAAAAAGTGAATTCCGCGTGTGAGAGTGTAGGCTACCTGGGAAAACCAGGAACCGTTTTTTGCCGTTGTAAAACCGCCCGCCGGCGCTCAAACGGGACGGGACTCATGTCCTGAACGCCGCGCTTTCAATCAATACGCGTTTTCATTACTTTTCTCCAAACAGATGGAACGGAACTATCGGAAAGGGCGGCACGCCATGAAAGAGCTCGTCGATCGTGGAGCCCCAAAGTGGTGGCCCGGACCGCAGCGCGCCGCGGCAACGCTGTGCATCGCTCGCCGAAATGCGATTGCGGTCGCGGCGTGCGCACTGGTCGCTCCAAAAGGGCGCGCCGAAAAACGGGCAGAGTGAGATAGCAGATTGATGGGGCCACAGGGCAAAGAGAGCGAGGCCCCCGCTAATCAAGGCATGGCCAGCCAGCCAGTCATGCATGGCAGCTCGGCAAACTTGCCAAAAAGTGTACCAATGTGCGCGGGAGAAAGAATGTTCGCGTGTGTGTGTGTGTGTGTGTGAGGGAGGGAGATCACACAGCAGCAGCAGGGCGAACATGCAGGAGAGAGAGAGAGAGAGAGAGAGAGAGAGAGAGAGAGAGAGAGAGAGAGAGAGAGAGAGAGAGAGAGAGAGAGAGAGAGAGACGTGAGCCTATTGGCCGATGGAGGGGCCCATGTGGAGGCGGGCTCTGCAACAACGAATTTGCACGTGTTTTTGTTTCAGCCCACGCCGCTGGCCGCTCGCGGCCTCGCTGGAATTGATAATCACGCTACAACAAACACGCGCGTCACAAAAAGCCGCCGTCAAAATTCAAGAGCCAGAGTCGTAAACCCAAATTTTTATTTGAACAAAAAAAAAAAAACAATAGACGAAGCGGCAGTCTGACAGACTGGTTATAAAGAGTCTGATCCTCGGCAAGGAGCAGCAGGGAAGCAATTAGCTGTACATCTCGCGCGGTTAAAAAAAAAGAGAGAGAGAGAAAAGAAAAACGCGGTGACCGGTCCCCCTCCCCTCCGGCGGCTCGTTGATTGATTTACGAGGCAAACATGTCAGCAATCCGCAGTGCCGCTCCAGCGAAGGCTCCGGCGCGCCGCTCTCTTCTCCAGCGAGACGGAATGCGCGGCGCGGACCGCGTGGACTGCGGACCCGAAGCCGCGCCGGTCAGACTTTTCCCGGAGCCGACGCAAACAAGGCAATCTCATTTACTTGTTTCTCCGCGAGGCCGAGACTTGATCGCCACCCTCCACCTGTCGTCCTGTCAGCGTGGCCTTGGCCGTGGCGGCACCCAACCCTTCCTTTTTTGGCGATGCGGGGATGACACGGCGGATCGGAAATAATAAACTCTCTCTCTCTCTCTCTCTCTCTCTCTCTCTCTCTCTCTCTCGCACTCTGTGTTTCGTCGTTTTCGTTTTTTTTTGTATTCCTCTCCGGGCGTCGAGCAAGCTTGAAATGAGCATCGAATGGGGTCAACACAACCAGCAGGCGGGACGCGTCGCGAGGGGTGGAGCCGGGGGGGGGGGGGGGGGCTAGTGTGATCGGGAGGGAGCGCGAGTCAGAGGGAGAGAGAGAGAGAGAGAGAGAGAGAGAGAGAGAGAGAGAGAGAGAGAGAGAGAGAGAGAGGGGAGATATAGAAAGAGAGGTAGGGGAGGGGACACGTTTTGTGGGGTGACTATGAATCCTGATACTGGAACGGGATTTACTGCCGAGGACATCTGGATGGACATAGATGAACTGGCCCACAGTGCGCACCGCGCCGAGCAGTGTATACACTGCGGGGAGGGGAGCGGCCGAAATGCGATTTTGATAGACCTTCTTGGACCTCGCCGCCGCGGTGCCGTGCATGCCGTGCCGACCGCGCGGGGCGTGCGCACCCACCGTGGCTCTGGGTGCGGACGAGCGCAGCGGCTGCACTGAGAATCGGGGGATGTGACGTCACGTTCCATGATTGAACGTGAAAATCGTCTGAGGCGGCCTGATTCACGCTGGGACGAATGTGACGAACATTAGCCAAATCGAATTAGCGGTAGAGCGAATGCGTGACGAATATTAGCCAAATCGAAACAATTGTGACCTTCCACATCGAGAATTTACATTAGTCTAATTTTTCGCCAAAACGAGATAGGAAAAGCGTCGAGTGTTGGGAAAGAGCTGTCACTCTGTCTTACGTCACGACTGAGCTTGAGGCTACATCGCTGTAATTTTTCGTAGATTTTTCGTGGATGATTAGGCTAGGATCGCTTAAGTGGTTTCACCATTGCCACTGTCGCGTCAAAGCAACCTCACAATGTGCGTACGGGTCAACCGAAACTGTCATTAATTCGTGCAAGCAAACCTAACCTCACCTAACTCTTTCGTAGGAGACTGCCACAAAAGACGCGCAATCCTCGCATCGCAAAGCACGATAAAGTGTTTCCCTTCTTCGGAGGACATGTTGTGGCTGCCGGGAGCCAGGGCCGCTTCACCGAGTCTCTCTCTCTCTCTCTCTCTCTCTCTCTCTCTCTCTCTCTCTCTCTCTCTCTCTCTCTCTCTCTCTCTCTCTCTCTCTCTCTCTCTCTCTCTCTCTCTCTCCTCTCCTCTCCTCTCCTCCCCCTGATGAGCGGCGCTGATAAGCGAGGTGATGGCCCGGACCTGTCTGGCGACGACGCGGAGGCGCGGCGGCCTTTTGGAAAGTGAAAACACGTCTGATGCTCTTTCGCTGTCGCGCTGCTGTCGCCGCGCCTTGCAGTGCAGGCCACTTAGCGCGCCTTGTTGCAGTAATGGCGCGGCGATACGCGGCGGCAGGGAGAGAGACAGCCTGTCGTTGATTCGCTGATGTGTTTTTATTTCTCTCTCTCTCTCTCTCTCTCTCTCTCTCTCTCTCTCTCTCTCTCTCTCTCTCCTGCGTCAATCTCGCTGCTGTCGCTCCTGTTTGCGCCGTGCGTGGTGCAGTCCGACTGGACGCGTCAAATTGTTATATTGTTATTCTTGTTGTTGTTGTTGGCATTCACACCCAGGAAAAAGCGCTTCCTTAAAGCACGATAATTAACAACTGGGAACAAGTCGTGAATTTACTGGAATGTTTCAAGTGTATTCACTTGTTTGAAGTAGTTAATTATAAATTCAGATTACAGAACGATGTGATTTTTAATCCAATTTATAAACACCATAGTTTTTTTAGAGTTTTTCAAAAATTTGGAAAGTTGAAACGCAATGATTGCTCGCTCATACTGCCTGCCTTTACTGTAAGTACCTGTAAAAATTTCATTTCCGCCGAGGTATTGCCTATAAGTTCCTGGAAAGACTTCCAAAGTCGTTTTTCCCCCTTTTCGTTTTGTTGTCGTGTTTGCCGCGCGTTTGTTTTCGCAGGCCGTGTATCGGTGCGGCTCATTGTCGCCAAGTTAGAGTGGTGCGAAAACCCCACCCCACCCGCCACGCACAGCGGTCAAAACAGCCCTCAAAACCGGCAATAAATCGTAGAATTTGAAAGTGTTGACCGGTGTTATCAAAATTTGATAGGATAGCTTAGATTATGATTATTTTGAGGCTGTTTGACTTAGGTCGTTAACTGGATGCAGTTGAGGTACGGAGAGTCCCATCGTTTAACGAAACTATGGATTGCCCTCATCGGGGTGAGGGGGTGCACAGTGGGCCAGAAGACCGGTGGAGGCGGTAAAACTCCCGGACGGGTTGGTCCCACTGCGAACTACCAACCCATCGAAGTTACGGATGTGAAGCCAACCTAAAGCAAACAAAGTTTGTAGGGACCCGTACCTTGTACCTTCAACCATGAACCAGTCTTCTGGCCCACCGTGCGCTCACCGGGGGCAGGGGTGGTGGCGGCGTGGCGCGACGCGGCGCGGGGTGGATGGTGGATACTAGTGTGGATCACTCCGGCAGCTCATCCCGTTGATAAACACCGCTATCGCACGAGATCAGCGCCTCCTGCCGAGCGATGCCGAAGCGTCGTTCTGTCGCTCTGTCTCTCTCGCACCCCAGCGGAGCGCTCCGTGCGTGCGACAGAGAGAGAGAGAGAGACTCTTCGGAATCATCAGTCTACCGCAGCGAACGAGGCGAAGCAAGCGATGAGGCCTCGCAGGGCTGCCGGCCGCTGCACGGTGCGCTGCAGGCGAGGGATATGATGCCTTTCCAAACACACCGCAAATTTCTAGCCGTCCCGCTCATGTCTTATTCAGGCCGCGATGAACATGAACGGCCCGGCAGCGGCATCGGGGATGCGTTGCGGCGACAGCGGCCGAGGCACGCACGAGCTGGGCGGAATGATTCGAAACGACCGGGCTCAAAAACAATCGCACTCAACACACGTCGAGCACTGAGCTCATCCACGACAGTCCAGTCTCACTTGTTTTCGGTTGAGGCCTCAGTTTTCGGTAGTGTTCGGATCCCTTCTGCTCGGGAACTTCTGCACGAGCGCAGTTTCAAAATGGCCGCTTGCTTTTGTTGTCATCAGCTGGGATACGCAAAAAAGTTATGATTGTTTTCTCGTGTGGTGAGGTGGCGACTGTTGCGGAATCGTCTGTGTGTCTGCGACTATTCGTTTGTCGATACTTGAACGCCCGGTGGAATGCGTGTGGCTTGGAATACTGTGAGAATTATACCAAGCTTATCAACACCACATAACCCCCATCTTGAGTCTGCTGTAACTAGCCCATGTGTTGGATTGCTTTGATTGCTGGATACCGTAAGAAGCAGTCACTTTGTCTACAAATTTATTCCAGAGGGGCTGCTGCTCCAGTACGTAAGGTTAGTACATTTTATGGAACAAACTGGGTGCGAACTTACGGTGGCCTTGAAATACATCAAATCAGTCCATGTTAAAGCGGAATTGGGCGGAAATCATTTATTCTCAGCAACAACATGCTATTGTTAGGTTTTAAAATTCTTTTTTTTTTAAGTTAGC
Organism: Stenchaetothrips biformis; assembly: GCA_030522485.1. Classification (NCBI taxonomy): domain Eukaryota; kingdom Metazoa; phylum Arthropoda; class Insecta; order Thysanoptera; family Thripidae; genus Stenchaetothrips; species Stenchaetothrips biformis. The sequence continues at coordinate 14,867,643 of CM060088.1, forward strand.
CATAATGACCACTGATCGAATCAATGGTTTCTCTGATCAGTCTTTGCCGCCCAGTTTCCCTATCTAAAAAGGAAGTCCCTCTGGAGGTCCAAAGTCCAAGTCCCTCTGAAGTCCCAAATACCAACTCTCTTTTTTGTCCCAAAATGGGCCATTTGGGGGACTTGGGATTTCAGCCATTCTGGAATCTGAACTCCCTTCCAGGTCCCTGTGAGATCCCTCGCAAGACGCAAAAAGGAGATGCCCAGAGTGAGTCGTACCCGACTCCCATCATCTGTCTATCGGGGACTCTATCCACTGCGCTAGCGGCGCTTCCTTGCGAAGGATGGCCAGCGCGCCCTCCTGTATCTGCCTCCATGCCTCCAGTGAATAAGACTTAGCGTATACAGTTTAGCGAGGTAGAAACTCGTACCTAGGGGTTTTCAGGGTCGCTGAACACGGTCGCACTAAGTATTTTCCATTCAAACCAGTTATTAAATTACAATTCGAGATGACTCCTCTTTTGCCCGTGAAACTTTGATTTAGATAGTGGTATATTTTTGTCATTGCGGCAGTCACAACTGTCCAAAAATATCTTTCGGTTTATCATACGTTGGTTAGTCCAGCGTATCAAAGTGGCTTGCCCTGTACATTCAATTGGTGCATTTCGCATAATATTCTGATACATACTTGATTTCATTCGGATTACCCGAGTGTGCGGCAACCAGTAATGGAATCTCAGAGGGACTTCAGACTCAAATCGGGACTTCAGAGGAATCTCAGTGCGGAAGGAACTTCGTTGGGATTTGGGATTTGCCTCGAAGTCCCTCATTTGTCCCAGGGACAAAAAAGGGACCAAGGTGGAACCATTCTGGAACTTCCATTTTAGATAGGGTTAGTTCAAACTGTCTAGTCAAAATTAGCACCGCATTTGCTATGTTCAAAGAGGGGTGTCACTTGGCTTATTGCGCTTTGAATAATAAAAGTAAATAAATTTAAAAAGTAATTGTTGAACCAAGACTGTCACATTCCTTTATGCTGAAAGGAATGTGACGTCAAACTTTTTGAACAACGTTGATGTATTATAGTTGCGGGACTGGACATCGGCGCTGCTCTCTGGAAGGTCAACCAAGTGCACTCCGCTTGTTTGTTGCCGAGTAGAGGACAACACACGACAGAGGCGGACAGCCGGACAGCCACAGGAAGGCCTTCTCCACGAAGTGGGGGTGGTGGTGGGAGCCAGAACTAGTGCCCCTTGACCCTTCACTGTGCGTAGGCGGGCGGAGCCTTTCAGGCGACACACGCGGCTGTTGGTTGATTGTATCAATGCTGATGAGAGCGAGCTCGGCGTGGACGCCTCTCCAGTAGAGAGCCCCACGCCTTGGAGAGGCCCTTGCAGGCCTCCTTCGATGCGTGCGGAGATAGGGCGTGGCTCGCGGCAGCGCTGGGGCCCCGCGCGCGGACGCACAGTAGGCCAGAAGACCGGCGGAGGCGGCGGTCGAAACTCTCGATGCGTTTTCAGGTCCAGAGTTGCTAAATGGGACTGGAACCAAACGTGTGACCCCACCAGAGGATTGCTCTCCTAACGAGGAATCCATAAGTAGGGTCACACGTTCGGTCCGCGTCCCATTTCGCGACTCTGGAGCTCAAAACCTGGCCGTGATTTTGACCGCCTCCACCGGTCTTCTGGCCCACTGTGGGACGGCCTTCGAGGCCCTCAAGCCCAGGAAGCAACCACCACCCTCAGCCGGGAGCAAATCGAGAGGCGGGATAAAAGAGCCCCGCGGTTTAAATGGCGGAGAGAGGTGACGAACGGGAGGAGAGAAAGAGAGGAGAGAAAGAGACGCGCGTGGAGAGGCGGTGGGGGGGGGGGAGTGGGTTGGAGAGCAGAGCAGGAAGGCTTTAAGGCGTATTATGCGAAAGCAGGATTTGCTCGTGACAAGGGGTTGCGTTGAGCGTATGTACACACACATGTTGGATGCGGAGCCAGCCGAGCCGAGCGGGGAGGGGAGCGGGAGGTCCATGAGGCCTGGCTGGCTGGATGGTGCTGGGGGTTCGCAGCAGAGCACAGTCTCAAGACAAAAGGCACACTCGAAGGCATGGCAGGGCCGGCTGGGGACGGAGTGGCGGTCAAACGAATCTCTCGTTTGGCGAAACCACCTGAGATGCGTGGGTGGTATGATGGCGCATAGGTCATCGTATCATACCGCCAAACAGGTTTGCTTTCGTCCTTCCGCTGCCGGCTGTGCAGCCCCGCGTCCAAGGAGGCCAGCAAGATGGCATTGTGCGCGCACTCACACACACACACACACACATCCACAAACAGAGAGAGAGAGAGAGTCCACGCACCCCGCCAAGAGGGGTGCTACGCGATGAGCCACTTGATCGCTGACGAGTTTTGACAAGCTGAAAACAGGGATAACTGTAAAGGGGTCCAGATTTATGTAGATCAGTATCTATTACACTTGGCGGGGTGGGGTGCTATGGCCGGCAGCGCGAGCGGCAGCGGCACCAGCAGCCGAGGGTCGCGGCGCTGCCATGCGCTGCTCCCGGCGGCGTGCCACCGCACCGCACCTGCTGCTCGCCCATTGCCGGACGAACACGCTGCCACTTTCCCCACACTCTAAATGTCTTGCTAACGAAATTCGCCCGTTTTACGTAGGAAAATGGCGTGAGCAAATAAAACGTGCGTGCTAGTTTTTCGTCGTATTACGAAAGGATTTTCATCGTATCTAGGGATGGCTCCGGTATTTTATTGGTCGATGTTTTTCGGTATTTACGGTTATAAACCCGGCATTAAACCAGGATTTCTGTATTTCTTGGTATTTTACGGTTTTATGCCGGTATGATATTCTTTTATTCGGTTTAAACCCCATAAAAAATACCAAAATTTATTATACCGGTATTTTACCACCCCTAATTGTATCTTATATAAAACTACCAAAAAATTTTTTTTAAAAAAAATCCGTGTTTTGTATAAATTTTGCTTCACCTGATCTTGCGCCGAATTCACTGGAGCTGTGCTCAAATTTCATCTCAGGACACACAGAGTGTAGTATGTAGCCGACCAGGCGGCCACAGTTGGAAAACGGCGTTAAGTTCGTTGACAACCAAAATTAACAGCCCTGACCTGGTGGGCCCAGTGTCCGCGTCCCAGTATTGCAAAGTTAAGTCCAGAGGCAAGACCGTGGGGGCTGCTTCCCCCATCGCACCCCACGCCGCCCCGCACAGTGGGCCGGCCAAATCGCCCCGTAATCCGCGCTGATCAGGATCAGCCAGGCATCATGCTGCAGCCTCGTCGGAATCCTTTTTGCCGGGTGCCATGGAGCGTGCAATTTTTTTTATTTTTTTTCTATAATCGGCGGCGAATAAACTATAGAGTGAAGTATGCGAGCGCACAGCGCACACCGCTTGGTGCCTTGCTGTTTGACATCGCGAACCGGTGGTGGTGGTGGCAACTCACCGACAAATTAGAAAGAAACTTCGAAAATGGCAACGGCTGGTATTTGAACTCGAGACACCTGCTCGCACTTGCTTGGTGGTGCTGACACTGATTGAGAAGGACGCCGGGTTAACGACGCGGCGGCCTAACGCGGCGGCGCTCCCCACTCGGCTCGTTTGCAGGGGCATTATTCACAGACTCAACTTGGCCGGGCCCGCCACTGGCACCTGCCGCCTCGCTACGAGGGAAAGTTTCCTCGCTCTGTCTCTCTCGCAGCCCTACGGAGCGGAGTGCGCGAGAGACAGAGCGACGAAACCGTCCTTCGGAATGAGGCGCGGCCGGAGCGGGCGGCACACAGCGGGCCGGAAGACCTGCGGAGGCGGCCGAAAGTCTGGACGCGTTTTGAGCTCCAGAGTCCGCTAAATGGGACCGCCAGCGCTGGCCCACTGTGCGGCCGGAGCAGCGCGGGTAACCGGGAACACCGTCCCAGATGAATCGTTCCGAAAGAGGGTCGCTGCAGTCGCTTCGCTGCAGTCGCTTCGCCGCGAGGGGCATTATCACTCCGAGGCAAGTGACTGCACTGCCAACGGGGAGGAAGTGAAAAGTGTTTTCACTTTCATTACGAGCGAGAGAAAGAGCAGTCCCCTTCGCTAAGGAGGATTACGGCTTAGATGCCAACCATAATCACCTCCACAGTCCCCAGCAGCACAGCGGTGTTTCCTCTCTCTCTTTCTCTCTCTCTCTCTCTCTCTCTCTCTCTCTCTCTCTCTCTCTCTCTCTCTCTCTCCACCCCCGCCCTTCCCTCGTCCCGTGTCATTCCCCCTCTCTCGCTCCACCTAGACACTCTCAATTTCCAGTTAGCCGCCGACCCTTTTACCTCCCCGTCCCCGTGGCTGGCAAGGGGGTGGGGGCGGAGCGCTTCGCACCACAAACCTTTATTTACCTGATTGGAGCAGGAATCGAAACAGACTGTTTCAACGAGCACAGAGGGAGCTAAAATTCGCTTGCCTCTCCCTCTCTGTGCGTGTTGCAGCCCGGCCACTGCAAAGGTGTAGCAGCGCTGTGCTGCTGTGTTGACCGCAACCGGGTTCGGTGCGAAAAGTTGTTGCTCTTTTTTTTTCGTTTGTTGCCTTGGTCTCACAGGGTACCTGCCACCACCGCACAGTGGGCCAGAAAACAGCGCAGGCGGCCGAAGCCCTAGACGCTTTTTGAGCTCCAGAGTCGCTAAATGGAACTCGAACCAAACGTGTGACCGTGACCCCACCAATGGATTCCTCGTTTGGAGAGCAATCCATTGGTAGGGTCACATGTTCGCTTCGAGTCCCATTTAGCGACTCTGTAGTATCTGGAGCTGAAAACCCGTCCGGGATTTCGACTATCGCCTCCACCGGTCTTCTGGCCCACTGTGCACCGGCAGGCGCACTTGTTTGGAGTCACCCCCATACCTCCAGCACCGCCTCCACCACTAAGAGGCGAAATCGCGTTACCGCTGCCTCAGTGCGCGGGCCGCAAAGAGCAGCGATCGGCGCACGGCAACAGCAGGCCGCCTTGTTGACTCTGCCAATGAGGACTGCGATTATGACTCCCTCACCCTTTATGCCTCCGGAGCGACTGGAACACAGCCGAACCATATGCTCGTGAATCGCTTATTGCGTTCGAGCCGACCCAGAATATCGGCCCACGCGGACGCAGAAATTTTTTTTTTTCGAAATTTCGAAAATAAAAAAATTCTTTGTCATTTTTCACCAGTGAAATGAGGGTACTTAGTTCTGCCACTTTGCCAACACTCTCATATTCTTACGCTGAAACGATCTGCGTAACATACGTTGAAATAAAAACATGCATACTACAATAAAATTCATCATACCTTACGCTTAATCATGCGTCATGCGTAAAATTTAAAAAAAAAAAAACCGTCGTGAGGCTATAAAGGCTACTTTGTGCCTTAAAATAAAATTCACCCCATGAAGACCAGGTCCAAACAATCTCGGGAGAAAAGAGTTCGACAAATTTCGCATCTGGTTGCCAACAAGTTCTCTCCCTCACGGCGACCGCGAAATGCACTAGCACGCCATGCCTCTTGCATATCCCGGCGGCGGCCGCGGTGACGTCATCGGCGTCGTCTGTCTCGCCGCGCTGCGTCATAAAGGCGTTCCCTTATGCAACAATAATTAGGTCAAAACGGGAATAAACAGGTTGAAAATAACTCAATGTTCTCATTTTATGCCGCGTTTATCACGAATTATGGAACCTTAAAGGTGTACCAAAATAGCATGGATAGCCGGGGCAATTTTTCGTCCGATAGAAACGCGGACGACCTCGCTCTTGGAATAAGTTTCCGTCGACATAATGTTCCCTCTCATTCAGATTTTGCCCCCTCCCCTTCCCGCGGCGCGCGTTGTTCAAGGGTCGTGGGTACCAAAACAGTGCGGGCGAGCGGCAAGGGTCGCCGCGGCGAACGGAGTGAAAAAGAAATCCTTGAACGATAAGGAGCGACAAACTTATGCAGAGGGATGAAAGGGGTGGCCGAAGCACTTGCAGCCCCCTCCGCCGCGCAGCGCGCGCCCTCTATTAACTACATGAAACAACATGTGCGGCGCTGCGCCGCGGGGCGAGGCGGGGCGGGGTGGGGCGGGGGACGTGGTGGTGCGGAAACACAAAGGCGGAGCGGAGCTGCCGGCGAGAGTAAACAAAAACGCAAACCGGGGGGACAAGAAGCACGCCTAGCACGCGAGCAATCAGGCCGCACCGCGCCGATCAACGAGTCCTCCAGCCGGTCGAGGACGGCGTCGAGGACCCCGAGGATGGCGTTGAGGACCTCGCGGCCGCGCCGGCCGGGCGCCAGCAGAGCCTTGTTTGCAAACAGCGGCCGCGGGGTGCACTGCACAGCGGAACAGTGGGCCAGAAGACGGTACAGACGGCCTAAACTCTAGACGCGTTTTGAGCTCCCGAGTCGCTGAACAGGGCTCGAACCGGCATGTGACATCACAAATGGGCTGCTCGCTTCAAACGCCTCCTCGCCCCTCCGGTAGAGTGCTGCCTGTTCCAGAACCGACAATATATTTTGCAAAGTTCTTTGTTATTGTTGTTTTTTTGTTTTGTTTTGTTTTTTTCAAATTTGTCTCATAAGAAATGTACGAGGCGTGTTATGATGGTGCATTCCAAGTAAAAGGGCGAAAAGAAGAAGGCGCAGGGAAGCGAAGGGCGCAAGCGGGCAAGGGGTATGGCGCGCGCGATTGCTGTGCTCGGGATTCATTGAGCAAAAGACCCTCATTATTATGTAGTGCGAGAGTGAATTATCTGAGGGTCCTCGACGTCCTCGACACCAACGCCGCGACCCTTGTCACCCCTTCTGCGATGCGCTGTCCCTCCTCCCTGTCTGTCTGTCTGTCTGTCTGTCTGTCTGTCTGTCTGTTTGTCTGTCTGTCTGTCTGTCTGTCTGTCTGTCTGTCTGTCTGTCTGTCTCATTCCATGCCGGCAATCAGAGCGACTTCCCTGATATGTTACGTTCGACTCGGGGGCAAAATTTGACCCAGCAGCGCGGTGACAGTTTTCAGCAGCTCTCGGGGTCCAGCGCGTAAACTGTGAGTGCTTTGGCGTGTATTCGGCGGGTTCTGTGTCGTGTCCACCTGGCGTATCATGTTGCACACACACACACACACAAACTTTCTAACACACTCACACACCAACACACACACACACACACACACACACGCTCGTTCCCTTTATTCCTCCAGGAGGGGTACGCGATGACGGCTAAAAGAACAGAGAGCGAGGAGAAAACAGGTTCCCTTTTCCCTCTGCTCTCTAGGGAGAGCGGCAGCAGTATCAACTTCCGTACCAAACGGCAATATGCAGAAACACAAACAGAGCATTAGCAGGAGCTGCAGCAGCAGCACGCAAGAAGGCCTAGAAGAGGAAGAAGATGAAGAAGAAGGAGGAGGAGGAGAAGGAGGAAAAGGAGAGGCAGAAAGTTGGTACAAACTGTAACACATTGAGTGGGCTCGGCGCTGCCGAGGTGAAATTCAATGAACGGATGCAAACAAATGGAGGACAAAGGTCGACCAGCAGCGAGGGGTGCGCGGGGTGCAGTAGTCAGAATGTTGTCTATCAGATCAAAAGGCACCGGTCTGTCCTCGCGCGCGCGCGCGCTCACACACACACACACACACACACACACACACACACACATAAACACACACAACGCGCACACATACACACAGAGGAGCACGCCGCGCACAGCAGCAAGAGCATCAGCAACGAACTGAGTTAAGAAATCTCGAGGGACACCTCCACGCTAATCGACATCCAACCGTGCCTCTCCCCCCCCCCCCTCTTTGCCACCCCTTGCGCCATGCGCCGCCATGGCGTGGTGTCTAGGCGTGCCTGGGTGGAACAAGCCTCCAAATCCCAGCAGAGGAGTACTGTACCCAATCTCACTCCATGCCCTGCCGCCCCGGTCTTGATGCGCTCTGCGGGTACAGCCGTCTGATTCCGAACACTGCTTCGTCGCTCTGTCTCTCTCGCACCCCTACGGACCGCCCCATGAGTGCGAGAGAGACAGAGCGACGAAAGCAGTGCTCGGAATCAGACGGCAGGCCGGTTACCGCTCAGCCATGGCTCAGCCGCTTTCAAACATGAAATTATTCCCTCCGCACATTGGGAGAACCATCTCTTCGACGAATGAAGGTGAGGTGGCGCCCTGCTGCCTGTCCTCCGCGAGACCAGTCCCATCCGGTCCCGTCTTGGTGTCCACAACGCGGTGTGGACACGGCCCTCCAAGCAGCGCGGCGCGGTGCGGTGGGGCCTCGGCCTCGGCCAGCCAGTCAGCGCTCGGCTGCTGCCGGGGCCGTGGCGGGGGCCGCGTGGCGGGAGGGGGGGGGCTCCTCCACCCCGCAGCCCCGGCCGCAGATAGTCAATTCCCTCACTGGGAGAAATTGGTCCGGTGGCTCGCCACCCCTCGGCCCGCCCCCCACCCCCCACCCAGCCATCAACACCACACAGGACCACCCCATCGGCCACACCCCTCCACTTGGAGCGCCCCGCCCCGCCCCGCCACGCCCTCCAAGGAAAAGATCACGCACATTGTCCGGCGTATGACCAGCCGGGGCCTGCAGGCTGGGTCGGCCGGGGGATGGCCAAGGGCGGCCCAGCCATTCAACCCCTTGGTCCTCGGTCCCTTGTATTCCCCGCAGGCCCTTGCCACCCTTCAGCCGCACGGCCAGCTCCTCCCCTTCCCTTCGTCCTTCGCCTTCTCCCCCACTTTAACACCTCCCAGGACCTTTTTCTCATTTTTTGCGGATGAGTGCTGCCAGGTTGCTTGCTTGCTTCAACTCTCGTTAAAAAGTACCCGCGAGGGTTGTGCGGCGAGTACACCGCCATTCTGGTGCATGCTGTTTTGATACCGAGTAGTATCACCGGGTATGGAATCTGAATGAAGTTCAGACATTAAGGCAAAGCAATAATTTTTAAAAAGTTTTTTTCAAAAGAGGAGTTAAAATTATTTTTTTACACGGATAAAGAAAAGTCGTCCCCTTTATTTTTCAAGTTACCGCATCCAGAAGCACTCATCTCGCTTCATTTCACAAGACGCAACCCGTTGACCCTGAAGCGCTATGGTGCGCCGCTCCTCCCCGGTACCCCGCCCCACCCCGCCCCTCCCCACCCCGCCCCACCCCCCGGGGTGCGCGGTCCACCGCCGGGACGCAATGAATATCCAATTACTTCACTTATTGCGCTGCGCGAGTACAAATCGCGGACACATGGGGATGAGCACACAGCGTGGCGCGCTCTATGATCTGCCTCTTTATTTCGAGAGGTGGGGGAGGCCGGCCGGACCGCGCTGAATAATGTGTCTTATGGACGCAAACTCTTTGCACACGCCGCACAGTGGGCCAGAAGACCGGTAGAGGCGGAAAAATTGCGGACGGCTTTTGAGCTCCAGAGTCGCTGAATGCGGGACTAGAATCGAACGTGTCACCACCAATGGATTCCTCGTTCGGAGAGCAATCCATTGGCGGAATCACACGTTCGATTCGAGTCCTATTTAGCGACTCTGGAGCTCAAAACCCGTCCGGGATTTTATGGCCGCCTCAACGGTCTTCTGGCCCACTGTGCGCCGCGCGGCCTTGCCGGTCCGGCGTCCTGCATATTTCAACCTGCGCAAATCTTTGGCCGGCCGCGGCGCAACATTTTGGATGCGGTCGCGTTGTCGTGCCCAGAGCGCCATTCTCATCCTTTTTCTCTCTGCAACATCGGGAGATGAGCAGGACGCAGCGGCGTACAACAAGAGACAGGTGTGATTGTCCTTTGCTCATTGTTTCTGTCCTGGCGGATTTATGGTTTTAGTTCATTTTTTTTAAAAAAATAATCCTTCAATAATTCCATCTTTTGACTGGTGTCCGTCTTGCTGGTAGGGACCTGCGATTTAGATAGAAACCTGTCGTCCTGAGGGGGGAGGGCTATTAACAAAGTAAAACAAACAAAAAACAAACGAAAGGCGAGGGGCCTCCAGCTTGATGTTTGAACACGCTTATCTGGGAGCATGTTGTGATCACAAAGCCACCCTCTAACCTCCGGCCTATACCCCCGGCCCACCCGGCGAGCTGTCCCACTCGTCGCTCTGCCTCTCTCGCACACCCTACAGAATGGCCCGCTGAGCGCGAGAGAGACAGAGAGACGGCGCGGTTCGGACTCGGTCCGGCGGCCCGGCCTGGACCGCCCGCGGCGACAGCAAGCAAGCGGCGCGGCCTGGTTGCCGCCATTACCGCGGTAATACAACTCATTGTAGGATTGTTACGGATCCATTGTGAGGGGCAGCCCGCCCACCCCGCCCAGCAGCCAGCCAGGCGGCCAGCCAGGAAGCCAGCCAGCCCGCACCACGGCACTGGCGGCCGATCGGCCGTGCCGCCCCGCGCGGCCCTCGCTGAATGGTCTACAACGTTAAAAGTGCATTTTCCCACATAATGTACTGTTTGGAAGGAAAATGGAGTCGAATCGTTTTTGAACCAATCAAAAACCCGAAATTTCAACTTTGAGGACAGATATCTCCAGAACCCGTTACCCGATTTTCAAAAGCTAGTACGTTTTCGGAAACTGCATTCAATTTTGCGACGGGCGCCATAAACTTCAAGTTTCTCCGACCTACGGTATAGTCAACAGACCGTTTTGAAAAAAAAAAGTCAAATTTTCGGACTTTGAACCCCATCTTTTCAAAAACGGCTCGACGGAAAATTTTGCAATTTTGATATGTTGTTCTCTTTAGCTTCCTCTATCGATTCCACGAGGTGGCATTTGGTCGCAAGACAATTTTGCGGCTGGCGCCTGGAGTATTAGGCGGGCTCGATCTGAGTGGGCGTCCGGCTGGCGAGGACAGAGCACCTCGCTTCGCTGCTTGCTGGATCTGAGTGGGCGGTGGTGGTGGTGGTGTGTTTGTAGTGAACCGACCGACTGTCTTTTGTTTCACTGCTGCCAGCCCTGGAAGCGGCTGTTTTTGTTTTGCTCCGTTGGCCGGCCTGAGTCCCACGTGACGTGCCGCAGTAAAGACGGGGCCCCAAACTAATCCTTGCCTCGCCTGATTAAGATTGGCCGCGCGGTGAAAATGAAAAAAGCCAAATTAGTGCGGAAAAAAGAAGCACAGAAAAGAAACAGAGACGGTCCGTTCCTTATTTACCCCAAGTGTTTAACAGAATTAACTTTTCATCGCTGACAGCAGTTTATGGGATCAGCGCATGGAATTGAAAGCAGGCGACCTGCAGTAAAGTTTTGTTTACGACGTTCCCCGACAAATTAGAAAACCTCTTCTTTTTTGTTCTTCTTTTTAATGCCTGCTAATTTTCACGGGGACTGCCCTTGGGCTGTCCAGGAACTTACCGCGCCTTCTCATTTACATTTCCCATCCTGAGGCGAGGCCCACCTCTCCCTCTTCCTCTCTCTCATGCCGCGATCCTCGCTCTTTTTTTCCTCCTGCTCCAGTTTCGTCTTAATATATTTTTTCTTCCTCCTCTGCGGCACTTAAGAATGAAATGAAGGTAGGCAGACGTTTCGGAGATTCCATCTGTCTCGCTCCCTCTTTCAATTAAACTTGTCCGGAGCGCGTCGACGCCTCTTTGTTTCATTTCCCCACCGCACTTAGACTTTCTTCTTCTCTTTTTACACTCCAAAGTCAGTGATTTTTGGGGACCCGAGCGGCGTCTCCACCGACCGAGGAGAACAGGGCAGGCGAGGAGGGCAGGTCGGGCAGTTGTGGATGTGGAACGAATAGCTTTATCCTCCGGACCACAGTTCAGTAGTTCTGTTTTTTTTTGTTTTTTTTGTTAGAAACTAGAAACTGGACACTATAATTACTAGGCCTAACGCGTGGAGTTTCTCTCTTTACTGGCGCAGCGGGCAGCAGGTTTCACCTCGGAACTCACACTCAATCGCACGTTTGCCGAATACTTTCCTCCCCTCGCTTACACAGAAAAAGGTGAAGAAAATGAGGATTTGCCGCGGCGGCCTTCCAGTGCACTGGTGGTTTGAATTACGGCGAAAGCCAAAGCGAGCCGACGGCAGCGGGCCGCACCAGAAAGCAGCCAAGATTGGCCGAGAAAACAAGTTGCCTAATTATGAGCTCCGAAACGGGACTTAATTTTACTCGCGCGGCCCAGCAAGCCAGGCCCCCGTCCAGATGAGCCGCATTGTGCACAGGAAAACACTAACTCAGCACCGCCCCGCCCCGCCCCGCCTCCCTCCACTGTCTGATTAATGTCGTAAAACGAGAGCCTCGGACATGACTTGCCCGCCATAACCCCTGCCCCGCGCCCCCCGCGGGGCCCCGGCCACCAATACGGCTACAGAGACCATTAGAATGACCGCGAGGGAGCTCCGCCCCGCCCCGCCCACGGGGGCCCCCGCGCTCCCCTCCTCGGCCGAGTGGCAGACGTGAAGTCTAGGGAAACAGTGGGAATTATTAAGGGACGCTGCATTTTTCATCGAACGCGGGCGAGAAGATTTTAATCCTCCACTAACTCCATTCGCTTTTGGCCCGGCCGTCGTCTCTCCATTCTTCTCTAGGTGCGTTGCCAGCCCCGTCTGCCCCGCTGGGCCGCCCTCAGCTTGCCCTGCAAGGCGGCAAGCCAGCAAGGCAGCAGGGCGGAGCAAGACAAGGCCACTCCGGCCGCCCCGTAGATTAGGCGTCCCACACCGCCACACAGACCGCGCAGTTCTTCCTCCACTTTGAACAAGATAACACTTCCTTTGAGCTCGCTACACTGCAGAGGCGTAACGTTATACGCTTCGTTCTATATAGCGTGAACTTCCACCCGAGGCCCTGCGCTCTTCTTGCAGGGGGACATTCACTCTTGCATTTAGATAGGAAGAAGGGAAAAGGTGCTTCGGCATTAGCACGCTAAAAAAAAAACAGCGCACGTTTCCGTTGTTTTTTTTTCAGTCAGTTAGTCAGTGTCATTTACACTAAACTATATTTCCATGTTTTTTTATTTTTCATAAACTATAATTGATTTTACGCTATGGCTATTTTTTGTCTGAACCAGAGCCAGAGAAACTTGCTTTGCGTCGCGCTCTGCGTCGCGTCCTCCCTCCATTTTAACTCTCTGCCTGCTCTCCCCCCTCTCCCTCTCCCTCTCTCTCTCTCTCTCTCTCTCTCTCTCTCTCTCTCTCTCTCTCTCTCTCTCTCTCTCTCTCTCTCTCTCTCTCTCTCTCTCCCTCTCTCTCTCTCCCTCCCTCTGGGTGAGAGGAGCCCCGTTTCCTGGCGGCGCCGCTATGGCGCCACGCCGGAGTGGGAAGCGGAAAGCCAAGCGAGCGAAGCGCTGGCCCTGGGAACATCCCTTTCTCATTATTGTATTTCCGATTGGTAGCGGGTGGGCGGAGGGCGGGGGCGGGGGCGGTCCCGGCGGAGGTGCGAGCACAGAGAGGTGGAAAGAAACGACGGCAAGGCAGAGGCGGTCGGGAGGCGGGCGGGAGGCCTGCAGACTGAGAGTCGTTCTCGTCGCTCCGTCTCTCTCGCACTCACGGGGCGTCCCGTGCGGGTGCGAGAGAGACAGCTCGACGGGCTGGGCTCGGCTGGCGGCTTGGCGCCGCGCTAATACCCACATGCCTCCGTCTGTAGGTGTGGCTTAGCGCGGCATCAAACATTCAACGCCTATCAGGTTACAAGACAGGCCCAGGCGCGGGGCCGCGGGGCCGCCAGGCCGTAAAGAAGGAAACAAAATAATTAGACCGCCGGCGGCAACATGTGCCTGCAGCTCAGGGGGCTGCCTGCCTGCCTGCAGGCATGCCTGAGCGGGCCACAGTGGGCCAGAGGCAGTTTAGGCGGCCAAAATCCACGACGCGTTTTGAGCTCCAGAGTCGCTAAATGGGACTCGGATTGAACGTGTGACCCCACTGTTGGATTGCTACTTCGAACGAGGAATCCATTGGTGGGCCACACGTTCGATTCGAGTCCCATTTAGCGACTCTGGAGCTCAAAACGGGTCGAGAATTTTGGCCCACTGTGCAGGTGGGTGGGGCGCCGCCGCCTGCACCGTAGGCAGGCCCGCCAGCCCCGGCTGTGCCCTTGCGGCCCACCCGCACGGCGGCAGGGCCGAGCTGGCAGGCAGCCTGCAGGCCGGCCGGCCGGCGGCGGCAAAGCCAGATTGCACGATAGTGCGGCGGGAGATGTATTGGGTGCGCGGCGGGAGAGACACCGGCCGCAGCCACAACAACTATCCTCCGGTTAACTATTAACCCGGCGTTATTTACCGCCCGCGTGCTCTGTGGCGGGGAGGGCCTTGACGGGATGCTCATGAGGCAGGCGTCGACGAGGACGCTTGCCGGCTTAGGTGCGTACAGAGGGTCAGAAGACCGTCTCGGACGGGTTTTGAGCTCCAGAGTCCCATTGAGCGACTTTGGAGCTCAAAACGCGTCTAGAATTTTGGCCACTTGAACGGTCTTCTGACCACGATCTGACCTACTGTGGTGCGGGTGCAGGGTGACGGTGCTGCTGCAGTACCGTGTTGTTGCGGACGTCTACAACGTCAACATTCAGTCGAGACGCGTTAGAAAACAGCAACACTGTTATTCAACGAATGTGTCGTCATATTCGTTCGAATGTGAATTTTGTCACTTTCGTTTGAATATGGCGTCACATTCGTTTGAATGTTGACGCACGTTCAAACGACGACTGATACACCCTAATTTAACGGCCGTGTCACGTTCAAACGAATGTGACATCGTATTCAAACGAACGTGACAAAATTCACATTCTAACGAATATGACGTCACATTCGTTGAATAACAGTGAACTCGTAAAGGTTTGTCGCCACGCCACGGCGAACCCGAAGGACACGTTTACGGGCCTCATAGGCCGTTTCTCCGTCGTAGGAGAACGGCCGGCCTGCCACTGCACTTGCCTCGCCCCGTCCCTCCCCGCGGTCAGTGCGCCCCCCCACCCCCCTCTCCCCCTCACCCTCCCCGCTCGCCCCTGGCCGCTGCTTAATAATGCAATGGATAACAGATTCTCCTGCCTCCGTCCGTCTGGCCTTCTTCGCCCACACTCAAAACTACTGGCTCCCCAGCTGCCCGACGGCCGCCACGGCCGCCCCGCCGCACGATGGCTGTGGCGCGCCACGCCGCGCTGCCGGCTAAGCATTGCCTGCCGGGCCGTGGTCCGGCCGTGACGCGATGCACAGTGGGCCAGAAGACCGTTGAGGTGGCCGAAATTCAAGACGCGTTTTGAGCTTTAGGGTCGCTAAAGTGGACTCGAATCGAACGTGTGACGCCACCAATGGATTGCTCTCCGAACGATAGGAATCCGTTGGTGGGGTCACACGTTCGATTCGCGTTCCATTTAGCGACTCTGGAGCTCCAAACGTGTTCGGGATTTCGGCCGCCTCAACGGTCCTCTGACCCACTGTGCGGTGCTGCGGACCTCCGTCTCGGCCATCTTGGCCGCACTCCCGTGTTCCCGCCCCGACGGGCCCATGGCGCGGCGCACAGTGAGCCAGAAGACCGGTGGAGGGGGTCAAAATCCCGGACGCGTTTTGAGCTCCAGAGTCGCTAAATGGGACTCGAACCGAACGTGTAACCCCCACCAATGGATTCCTCGCTCGGAGAGCAATCCATCGGTGGGGTCGCACGTTCGGTTTGAGTCCCATTTAGCGCCTCTGGAGCTCAAAACGCGTCTAGAGTTTTGGCCGCCTGGCCCACTGTGCGCGGCGCCTGGCGCGTAATCGCTGCCGTCCCCGGTCAGACGAGCCGCATATAGCTCGCGTTCACTCTTAAATCGTTTCGCTTTCACGCAGTGGTTTGAATCTGTCTCATCAGTTTGCTTAATTTACCGCAGGACGCGAGGAAATCCCGCATTATCATCATTTCGCAAACGGTTATTAAAAGTGCAAAAATGTCCGTCGAGGTGACAGATAGGCGGACAGGCCGCGAGCGGGCCGGACTGGCGCGGCGCACAGGGGGATTGAAGATGCACACTTCTGCTTTCGGTTCGCGTCCATTAGGCCGCTTCGCTTGCCGCGGCCTGGGCTGGTTTATGCATGTCGTCATATTATTTTCCCGCCAAGGGAAGGGCATCAGGAAGATCAACAGCGGTCGCCCTTCACTCCCGCCACGCGGGCCCCGCCGCCCTATGCACTGCAAACCTACCTGTCTACTAAGCACGCACTTTCAAATGCATGTTTGCAAGTACACATTTACAAACACATGCTTGGCCAAGCACGCACTTGCAAATGCATATGCTCAGCATGGAGTTATACGGCGCCAAGCATGCAGTTGTAAGTGTGCACTTGCAAGCATGCTTTTGTAAGTGCGTGCTAACAGTTAGGTTTGCAGTGTGGCCCTGCCTGCCCTGCACCGCTAGCCCTTTGTCTTCTTTTCGGACTGGCGTGGCCGCCAGGCGGGGCGGGGCGGGGCGGGGCGGGGCGGGTTGAGGCGCACCATTGTACAGATGTGTCCATCTCTCCTTCGGCCCTCGCGCTCCATTATTCGCGTTGAAAAAGCCCAAAAAGACACATATTTGCATACGGCTGCTGCAACTTTGATGACGCCCACACACGGGGTGGGCTGAGAGCTCCGCGGCGGGGCGGGGCGAGGTGGACAAGGCGGGCAGCGCGCGCGGGAAGACAGCACCGCGCGTGGAGCGGAGAGGGAAAAAAAATCTCTGAATCATAAATGTGTAAAGAGTAAAGACCAGTAATGAGGATATCTGATAAAAGTTTCAGGTGAAGCAGCGGCGGCGGAGAGCTGGGAGGGCTCAAGTCGCCACCGTGGGTGGATGGGGACGGACGGAGAGAGGATGTAGGTCGGACCGCGGCCTCGGCAGCTCGGACCAAGGCGACGCCGCCGTCCGACTCACGCCCCAGCGGCAGACTCATTTCCGAGAGTCGTTGCTCTGTCTCTCTCGCACACACGGGGCGTCCCGCATGGGTGCGAGAGAGACAGAGCGGCATCAGTCTGCTGCGGCGGCGGTGCCGCGACGCACAGTGGGTAAGAACACCGTTGAGGCGGCCAAAATTCTACACGCGTCGCTAAATTCGCTTAATGGGACTCGAATCGAACGTGTGACCCCACCAATGGATTCCCCGCTTGGAGAGCAATCGATTGGTGGGGTCACACGTTCGATTCGAGTCCCATTTAGCGACTCTGGAGCTCAAAACGCGACGAGAATTTTTGGCCGCCTCAACGGTCTTCTGACCCACTGTGCGACGGCGGGGTCACTCCCTCTGATGGAAGAAAGGTCTGCGTCTCGACGTATCAGTGGCGGATGAAGTCGCGCGCAGTCACGACGCGGCTCCGCGACCGGACAGTCAGCTGTCGGCCTCGGACCGACGCCTCCGGACACGCCCGCCTCCGGCCTGCTCCGGACAGATGCGCACTGTCATGCCGGAGGAGGGCACGGCCCCACAGTGGGCCAGAAGACCGGCGCAGACGGCCGAAACTCTGGACGCGTTTTGAGCTGCAAAGTCGCTGAGCAGGACTCGAACTAACCGAAAGTGCGACCCCCACCAATGGGTTCCGGCCGAGGGCCTCGGATCTCTGCAGCTTGGGGATAGGACTGGTGGCCTTTACGCGAGGCCTCTGCCCGGCACGGCCTTTGCCTCGCCCCGGGCCTGGGACATGCTGGCCTCAGCCTCTGCCGAGTGTCCTTTAATCGGATTTATCTCATTTTTCATGTCGCCGGTGCGCTGGGCTCCGCTCCGCCGCGCCCCGCTAAGCTGAGCGGGATGGCTCTGAAAGCCAAGGTGGAGAGTGCTGTGCCTGGGGTGCTGAGGGGGCAGCCCAGGAGGCCGGCCGCCCGGCCCTCAAAGAGCGGCGAGGCCTCTCTTTCCCGCGGCCGCGGCCTCGGACGCCAGAGTGGCCGGTGGCCGGACGCCACCGTGTAGAGCAGCGAGCTGGCCTCTGCCCTCGCCTCTGCCGCGGCCCGTGCCTCCGCTCCTACATACTCGGCTAATCCCCGTCTCCGCCCGGGCCGCCAGGCAGGTCCCTGGACCCGGTCCCTGGACCCGGTCCCTGGACGTCCACGCCAAGCAGATCACAGGGGCTCAGCGCGCTGCTGTACGGCTAAAACACGTGGTGACGTGGTGTTGCCTGGTTGGTCCCTGCGGCACCACCGCCCAAACCATGGAACCCGCTTCGCTGACGTCCGTTTTGAGTTGCCTGCTGATTTGCGCGTCAAAAACGCCACTCTCGGTGCCCCTGCTCAAATTTTTTTCCAGACATGAGGAGATTCTCCTTCTGCCATTTTGCACACAGTGACCTGCGCAGAAATTTGAAAAAGAAGGGGGTCAAGCCACGGGTTTTGCCTACATTTGCCTGTAGTGCCAGAAAATGGGATTCATGACCGACCCGACCCCCCCCCCCCGTTTTTTTCTGAGCACGCCACTGCCTTTGCGAAGCGTTTTTCCCTCCTGTCTTGAAGTTTGTTGTGACGGCCTGACGGCCTCACGGCGGTTCTCGGCTGCCAATTAGGGCCGATCGCTCTTTCTCTGTCGCTCTCGCTTCTCTTCCGCGCTCGCCGCGACCCTCCTGCGCCACGGAGCCCCACACCATCGGCCCGCCACCCCCCCTCCCTTCCGTCACAGAGTCTCAGCACTCAGTTCACAAGTTGTGCAGGCAGTTCTTGTACGTGTCCCGGGCCCGCTCCGCTCTTCGCGTCGAGCCGGCGGCTCCAGCCAGAGGACCCCGAGGACTAGGAGGACTAGGAGAGCGAGGAGGATGCCTATAGCCCCGGCCGGGCCGGGCCGGGCCGGGCTTGGGGCGACACCGTGGCGCTCCCGCTGGGACTACCCCTGTACCCTCCCCCAAAGTACTCGCTCTCTCTCTCTCTCTCTCTCTCTCTCTCTCTCTCTCTCTCTCTCTCTCTCTCTCTCTCTCTCTCTCTCTCGCTTCTCCTCCGGTCCCCTTTTTCCTTCTGTGGGGTCTCAATTCCCCGCAGTGCCACGAAAAACATCGGCTCGCAATCAGAGCCCTAATTACTTTAAAGTAGTTCCCTGCTTCTGCTTCTTCCCCCTACATGCCGGTGTTTTCCCCTCCACCCCACTCCCTTACCTTTGAACTCGGGCAACTCTGAGCTACGCATTTTGCAGAATTTCAGTAGACTTAAAAAAAAGAAAAAAAAATGGCTGTGGGAATAAAAACTAAACAAAAAACAAAAACCAAATCAAAATTTAATTAAGCGACAAAAACCAAATAAAAGCGCTACAGTACGCAATAAAATAATGTAGCACGGCACGGGCATGTCAGTCCCTTCCCTTTTTCCTCTTTTCAAAAATTCCCGCTCCAGTCTCCGTGACGCCGTGACACATCGTTTTGAAGCGGTCCACTTCCGCCGCGTGACTTCGTGACACAGCGAGCTGACAGTCCGCCGTCGTTCTGTCCGAGGCGTCCGAGGCCGCGGCGCGCCAAAATTCGAGCTTGACGTCATTCCGCGCGTCGCGTCGCGTCGCTGTCCCGGGCCGGACGGCGCACAGTGGGCCAGAAGACCGGCGCAGGCGGACAAAACTCTGGACGCGTTTTGTGCTCCAGAATCGCTAAACAGGACTCGAATCGAACGTGTGGCCCCACCAATGGATTCCTCGTTCGGAGACCAATCCACGGGTGGGGTCACACGTTCGGTGTTTTCGACCGCCTTCGCCGGTCTTCCGGCCCACTGTGCGATGCGATGGCCCCGTCTTGCGCGGCGCGCCACGCCGCAGCCCAGCGCCCGGCCGTGGCGGCTAGCGCCCGGCAGGTAGGCCGCTGTTGGGCACCCGTGCGCCGCGGCCGAGGCGCTGCCTACCTGCCAGGCGCCGTCCGCCAGCGGAGCAGCCAGCCCGGGTCTCGCCCACTGTGGTCGATCGCATAAGGAGGTGAAAACTCCCTCGGTGGGACGCGCTGTTATTTTATTTTGGGTCCTCGCCTTGGTTGCCACCACAGCCACGCGCTGCGCGTCGACGGCGGCGGCGCGTGGCGGCATTTAGGATGGGAATGGCGGAGACGACGGCCACCTCGAGGAGCGACGCCGACGATGCGGCGGACGAGAACAAGCAGCAGCAGCACACGAGCGAGAAGAAAGAAGCGAAGGGGGCGTGGCGCCGTGCGAGGCGCGCGGGGAGGGGGGGGGGCGAGGAGGGGTGTTGGTGAGAGAGAGAATCGCAACTCGGCAACGGCGATGAATTTTCCATGGACTTGCATGCATGTTGGATGAGGACTGCTAAACGTGTCAGCTAAAGAGCGTAGGATCGCGGGCTGTGGCCTGCGCGCTGAAACTTTTAGGTGAGGCCAGCTACGTGGCACTACGTGGTGTCAAGAGGGGGGCACTGGGTGTCAAGTAAGGTCCGGGCGGGGCGGGGCGGGGCGGGGCGGGGCGGGGCGGGGCGCTCGTGATCGAAGGACGGCGAAAAGGGAAAAGGAACCGTTTTCCTCGCAGCCGGGCTGCTGCGATCGGAGCACGTCACCGTTTTGGATACGCTCTGCTGCCACAGTGGGCCAGAAGACCGGCGGAGGCGGTCAAAAGCCCGGACGCGTTTTGAGCTCTAGAGTCGCTGAATGGGACTCGAACCGAACGTGTGACACCCACCTATGGATTGCTCTCCGAACAAGGAATCCATTGGTGGGGTCACACGTTCGGTTCGAGTCCCATTTAGCGACTCTGGAGCTCAAAACGCGTCTAAAGTTTTGGCCGCCTGAGCCGGTCTTCTGGCCCACAGCGCCACCCCGCCACGCCACGCTAACTGCCGTGAAAAGCACCGAGCCGGGACCCATCAAGGAGGTCGCGGCCGCAGCGGGCCGGCCGGGTGGGCGGGACGCTGGGTTCAACTTGGCGAGTCGAGCCGCCATTTGCGAAATGAATCCTTGAAAGTTAAGATGATGATAATGGATATTGTGGCCGGGAAGGCGATGGTGATAAGTTCCCCTACCTTTCCCAGGTCACCGCTTCCCAGGTGTCAGGGGAGTTACACTGTGGGCCAGAAGACCGGTGGAGGCGGTCAAAATCTCGGACGGCTTATGAGCTCCAGGGTCGCGAAATGGCACTCGAAGCGAACGTGTGACCCCACCAATGGACTCCTCGTGCGGAGAGGTTGGGGTCACACGTTTGATTCTGGAGCTCAAAACGCGTTTAGAAGTTTGGCTGCCTCAACGGTCTTCTGATCCGCTGTGGACCGGAGTTCGTGCGGCATTTCCTCTGTTCCCATGTTGCCGCGTGTGCCCAAGGAAGTGAGGGGCAGACTCAGAGTCTAACACTATCGACACCAGGTCTAGGGACGGGAACGGCAGACCGCCGATGTCACCCTCGCTGCCCTTGGCTTGCCTCGCTGGACTGACATCAGCCCTGTCATCTGTTTGATTTATTAAAAAGTTCTGCGCTGCTGGTTAACAGTGATAACCACCCCGTAGGTAATGTCCTTGCGCTTACTGTCTTCCCGAAGGAAACCATTCACTCCTCCACGGTATGGACACTGCGGCCGGGACCGCGCCGAAAGTTGAGCACTCAATCTTCGCCGCCAATCGACCAATCACAGCGCGCGCTTGTCGCTCTCCGGGCCAATCAGCCAATCAGAGCGCCCCTCTGGTCAGATACAAAAAATAACTCTTGATTGGCTGACGTCATTTTGAGTGTGCTTGCCGCCGCGTCTGTGTGTGGGCGTGTGGGTGTGTGGGCATGTGGGTGTGTGCTCAGGCGTGTGTTTGCGTCCGTGTGTGTTTTTCACCGCCGCGCCCCCTCCCCAACCCCTCCTCCCGCTCTTCTCGTTTTTGTTTTTCGATATAAGCGACAACAATTTGCACACATCCCGACGCACGCTACTCGCATGCCAATATTGAATTATTTATGAGGAAACACGGCGCGGGAGGGTGGCGGCGAGGAGCGGCGGCGTGCAGTGGCGGGGCGGGGCGGGGCGGGGCGAGACCCCGGTGGGGCCGTGTGGTCCGCGGCCACAAAAACACCGTAAAACGCAGGGTGACCGGGCGAGGCAGCAAGGCCAGGCGCGGCCGAGGGCGCACAGTGGGCCAGAAGACTAGCGCAGGCGGCCGAAATTCTTGACGCGTTTCGAGCTCCAGAGTCACTAAATAGGACTCGAACCGAACGTGTGACCCCACCAAAGGCTTCCTCGTTTGGAGAGAAATATATCGATGGGGTCACACCTTCGGTTCGCGTCCCAGTTAGTGACTCTGGAGCTGAAAACGCGTCCGGGATTTTGACCGCGTCCACCGGTCTTCTGGCCCACTGTGGGGCGGAGAGGCTCGGAGTTTGGCCAAGTGGGGCGGCGGGGCGCGGCGAATGTACACACCGGTATTACAACTCGCAAAAATAACACGGAACAAAAATGGCGGCCTGGACGGACTGGCTGTTGGTGTGTCAGCGCGCCGCCGTGTGAATCGGGTGCGAGGCGGCGGTGGCGTGGGAGGTTTCGAAATCACGTTTAAACCTGCGGCGCCGCGCGCGCCTGTATGCCTTTCGCGCCTTCCGGCACACCGCCGACACCGCAGCAACAAACAACAACAACAACAACAACAACAACAACAACAAACAATAACAACATCAGCAGGCGGCGGCGGACCTGTCTGTCTATACGTAGCCAATCAACGGGCGAGGCGAGCATTCGCTATGATAATGAAGCATGAATTTGTCATGAGCCTGCTGTTGTCTCGCCGCCACGCCTCGCCACGCCCCGCCCCGCCCCGCCCTCCGCGATGCTGCAAGCCGTGTGACAAGGACCGGGGGTGACATGGCGACGAGAAGGATAGCAGTAGGTCCGGGCCGCCATGGGTTGGTGCCGCGGCGCGCGTCAGGGCGGCCTTGCCTGCCTGTCCTGGCCTTTTGCACAGTGGGCCAGAAGACCGGTGGAGGCGGCCAAAATTCTTGACGCGTTTCGAGCTCCAGAGTCACTAAATGGGACTCGAACCAAACGTGTGACCCCCCCACCAATGTATTGCTCTCACAACGAGGAATCCATTGGTGGGGTCACACGTCCGGTTCGAGACCTGTTTAGCGACTCTGGAGCTCAAACCGCGTCTAGAGTTATGGCCGCCTGCGCCGGTCTTCTGGCCCACTGTGCCTTGCCTGGCCTTGCCGGGCGTCTCGCGGTCCCACTGCTGGAGCACCGCGCCGCTCCAGCTCGGCTCCAGCGACCGTTCCTGGAGTGGAAAGGAAAATATGCCGCGGTTAATGAGCCTTGGCTCGGGCGAAGTGCAGGGCAGAGCCTTCGCTTGCCCGGCACACAGTGGGCCAGACGACCGGTGGAGGTGGTCCAATTCCTGGACGAGTTTTGAGCTCCAGGGTTGCTCATCGGGATTCGGAAGAGACTCGGAGAGCAATCCATTGGTGGTTTGGTTTTACATACAGGAAACTCCACTCGTTGTAAAACTTTGAAAAATGCGAAAAGTGGCGAAAAGTGCACTACTGCTGACCTTCAATCCTCATCAGAATTTTTTTCCCGGCGACCAGAGTCAGCCCAGCTGCATCTTCCCCGACTGCAGTGAGGCGAGCGAAGTGATTGGAGGCCGTTGGCGAGGCCCTCGGCTCGGTCCGGCGGCCGGCCCACACCGTGTCGCGCCGTAATGTGTTGCTATTTGCGCGGGGATGCATTAGTGACGCGAACAGCAACACGGCCGCGTGCCCCGGACCGGCCCACTGTGTCCACGGCGTGCGCGGCCGCACGGGACAGGGGCGGAACAGCAGGGGGACGACAGCGACAAGAGAAAGAGAATGATCGGCCGACAACTACCATACTCGGCACTACATATTTCCGCTTCGCGGATACACGCACCGTGTTCCACGCTCTGGGGTCCGAGGTCCAAACTTGACGCCGGATTCACGTTGCGAAAGGCCCCTCATGATCGAGGGGGCAACCACTTAGTATGTTTGGGGACACAAGATTTCTTGAGGGAAGAGATTTCGACGGATTTCGCAAGATTTCGACCGATTTACACCCAAAATTTGCTTCTTTTTGGCCTATTTTGGGGGAAGATTTCCGATTTCCAGAGATTTCTGGCGCTCAATGGGAAACAACAACAACCTTCCTAGTCTATTCCGCTCTTAAATTCTTTTTTTTTTTTTTTTTCACGCGTTGATCTATGCGGATTTTACCTGCTGTTTTCATCTGCCGTTGTGTTTCTTCTAACGTTATTGCCGTTGCTGCTGGTTTTTTTTTTTTTTTTTTTTTTTTTTTTTAATTTACTTTTAAGATTTTTCCGCCATAGCCTCCCGCAGATCGGTCGCAAAGCGGGCGTCCCCGCGGGGGGCGGCGGGGCGGCGTGGCGGCGGCACGGGGTGAGGGAGGTACTTTCTGGACGTGCTGCCGGCGCGACGTGGTCAGTGCCGTCCGAGTCCCGTCTCGCCGCGGGGAGGTGTGCGATGACCATCAATACGTGATGTGGACTAGTGCAGAGCCGTGCACCGCTGTCACTGTCCGGCCTGTCGGCGGGGCGGGGCGGGTGTGGCGGGGCGGGGCGGGGCGGGCTGCTGGCTGCCCCAGAGCTGCACTGTGGCTGTCGCCGCCTGAGCGGAGCGTGGCAAGCGTGACCATCGTGGAGCTCGCTGCTGCCTGGTGGACGCACGGCCGTCCCCGCGGAGCCCCCAACCCCCGACGCGAGTCCCCCAGTCCCCCGGCCCGGCGTTGTGCGCCGTCACTGAACAACATCACCGCCTGGATGGCCGCGCGCCGCGCCGCGCCGCTCGCCGCCATGGCCGAGGCAGTGGACGGCACGCCACTCACGCCCACGAAAGTTGACTGCAGGGCGGGGCGCGGGGACCGGTTGACGGCGATCCCGCCATCATCGCGCTGGGCGCTGGGCAGACAGACAGACAGACACAGACAGACAGACAGTTTAGTTTTAAAAACATGTTCTTATTGGGGAATTTGAAATGACACAAATGCGACTGATGTTGGACTGTGTAAAATTTTGTTGACGGACGGACGGACGGACGGACGGACGGACGGACAGACGGACGGACGGACGGACGGACAGACGGAAAGCCCGAGCCGCATTTGCTTGGCCGCCGCTTGACAGATTTACTGAATCTCAGTCAGCTGATTAATTTTTAATCCTTTCAAAAAATTGTTTTTTTTTTTTTTTAAACCGGAGACGCTTTTTCCAGCACCAGCAGGCGAGATGAGCCGCGACGGGTAGCGATGACGGGGACGCTTTTCAAACGCGCTGACACGCACGCCGGATTTTTCATCCCTGGCCACCTCGTCCTCGTCACAAGTGTTCCGGAGTAATCACGACCCTCATCCATATTGCAGGCCGCGCCGTGTGCCGCCCGGCAGGCAGTAGGCAGTGCCGGTGCACAGTGGGTCAGAAGACCGTTTTGAGCTCCAGAGTCGTTGAATGGGACTTAATCGAACGTTTGACCCCACCAATGGATTCCTCGTTCGGAGAGCAATTCATTGGTGGGGTCACACGTTCGATCCGAGTCCCATTTAGCGACTCTGGAGCTCAAAACGCGTCTAGAATATTGGCCGCCTCAACGGTCCTCTGACCCACTGTGCGGTGTGCCGGCCGGCCCGGGGACGCAGAGCAGAGGGAAGCGGAAAGGCAGTCGCTAGTGACGCTACACGGACACGGCGGCGTGGAGTGCGTGGAGCCGGCCGGCCGAGAGTGTCCGTCCGCACGATCTGCATGTCACAGCGGGGCGCTCGGTCGGTTCGCCACCCTTAACATTAGCCACCGCCCCTGCCGAGCCTGCCGCCGTCAAGCCCCGCGCCAGGATGGGCCACTTGACGTCCCCGCCGAGAGGGTCGTGGCGCCGCCGCTAGCCGCCGCCCGGCACCCCGCGGCGAGCAGCCCGCCCGGGTGGTCCGGCGGTCCAGTCGGAATGGAAAATCTGGGAGGGTGTGGTCATAAATTTGCATCCGCCGCGGGAAGTGCCCCCGCCTCTGCCGTGAGTGGGCGGCATGGCGGCGGCCGCACAGTGGGCCAGAAGACCGGTGGAGGCGGCCAAAATCCCGGACGTGTTTTGATTGAGCTGCAGAGTCGCTGAATAGGACTCGAACCGAACGTACGCGTAACCCCGCACCAATTGGACTCCTCGTTCGAAGAGCAATCCATTGGTGAGGTCACACGTTCGGTTCGAGTCCTGTCCAGCGACTCTGGAGCTCAAAACGCGTCTAGCGGCCGCCGGTCCTCTGGCCCTCGGAGGGCCGGCCTTGGTGGCGGCGGCGCGCATGAAGGGCGTCGGGGCGCGGACGCGGGGCCGCACATTGGGCCGCACGCCGTGACGCTGCAGTCCTGTGACACGCCGTGCCGCGCCGCGCTCATGCAGACTGCCCGGGTCGCCCTCCCCGCTTGCCCCGCGGCTGGGCGGGGGTAGAGACGGGGGCGGCAAGTGGCGCTCGGGGTGGGCTGGCTGCTGCCGGCTGCCGCTGGCTGCTGCTATGCCGAGGGCGGCCGATAGGGCGGCCGAGGGCGTGGCGGGGATGACGCAGTGGATGGGGCGGATGGCGCTCTGATTCGCCTAATGCAAATTCGGTATATGCATGATGAATTGAGTGCCTATTAACCCTTCCGAGTATTGCATCGCGATGGTGCGCGGGGTGGCGCGGGGGCGGGGGGAGGGAGGGAGGGAGGAGAGAGAGAGAGAGAGAGAGAGAGAGAGAGAGAGAGAGAGAGAGAGAGAGAGAGAGAGAGAGAGAGAGAGAGAGAGAGAGAGAGAGAGAGAGAGAGAGAGAGAGAGAGAGGCGACAGACAGCGCCTCTAGTTGATTCGCCTACACGGCACTGTGCTGATAATGTCCAAAGCTAATCGCGCATCCGCGGCCGCATGACAAGTCCAACCCTTACGATCCGAACGGCGGATTCGAGTGCTCCTCCAGCCGGTTCTTGCTAGACGGTGTCGCCGTCACAGCGCCTCGTTGTTGGCCCGGCTATATTTGGTCGGTCTAGACTAGACCGGCCAGCGGGCAGGGCAGCCCCGCTCCATTTATAAGAGGAATGGACGTGGCGATGGACGGCACGACTCATCGCACGTCCTGCTTCAGCCAACCCTACTGGTCGCCAAGTCGCCGGGTAACTCCATCGCGGTTTACCACTGGGCACAATTCTCAAACCCCTAAAAATAAACATGAAAAAGAACTCATAACAACACTGAGAACAACAACAACAACAACAACAACAACATCAAAAACAAAGAACAGGGTACAAGGAAGGAACTCTGCAATCGTGTTACTGACTTATCTTCTGCACGCGAAAAAAATGTAGTTCCCGACTCCGCGGAGTCTGCGAGGTCCCGCCACAAGGCAGAGCAGCCCCGGACGCTGCTCTGTGGAGTCCTTTAGTGGACTATGGGACTCTACTGCTCTGGGCCCTCGCCGTAACTCCTCCAGCAATTACACCGCACCACCTGCGAGGTGCGGCCACGGCCGCCACTGCCGGTATTTACAGTTTGCTGCTTACGTTGCGAGTAGCGGGCGGCCGCTCCCCTCGAAGGGACTCGGTGGCTCCTCCAGGCCCGGCCGCCCGGCCGGCCGGTTGGCGCATGAAATAACGATGTAATTGATTGCCGCTTGAATTCATCGGGCGGAGTAGGGGGTTGTTTGTCGGTCTCAAGGGTTGTGCTGGTGACCGCTGGAGAGTCCTGGAAATACAGTTGTTCCAGGGTGCTAGTGAATCCCAGCCTACGAATGCTGGGTTGCCTGCACTGGCAAGCCGGCGCGTGTTTCACCTGGGGGCACCCCCCCCCCCCCCGGGGCTATCCGCGCCTGTCCGTGTCTGTATCGGGGTTGGCCCACAGAGTAGCGGCCAAGGGGTGCCGCGAAGCTGCACACCCTGAAAACCGGCCGGGCTCCGACTGTGCATTACCCGGATTCATGCCAGCTCATCTGCAAACCGTTGAATGTATGTTTTATTGTTTATTGGATTGAAGGTGTGTTATGCGTCGTCCAACGATCCGCTTTGGAACAAGTTTCTAATGGTGAGGAGGGATCGAAGAGGGACGCAAAAATAAAATTGAGATGTATTTCTTAACTGGCACCTGGTCTACTCTTTAATTTTCAATTTTTCAGTAGAATTTGGCACAGCCTTAAATATATAAATATATTTTCTTGCATAAAGTGGGCACAGGAGGTAAACATCACAGATACCATACCTTTCACATCAACGGTTGTCAACAAAAATAAAAAAGTAAAAAAAATATATATATGTTCACATCAGTATGTATGCATATGACCAGTATTCCTCATGCATTTTCATTCGCATTCACCAAGATACCTCATGATAACATATTCTTCTTAACATGAAGTCAAAAATTACAAAAACAACAGTCCAAAAAATGAGATAAGTTCTAAGGTAAGGTCAATACCTTTTTCTTTTTTTTCCGAAAAAAATCTGGAGAGAGTTCTGAAGAAGTTTTAACAAACATTTTCTCGTATTAGTAAACAAGGCAGTGTCAAAAATATTGATCTTTACCAAGTAACACCTCACAAGGTTCCACCCAATGGGGCCCTTCCAAAACAACCTACATAGTAGGTACATTAAGTTACAAATTGCACGAATGAAATCATGACAACATACAGCACACATACATGACACGGCATGGGTCCAGAATTTGCAGTGAACGTTTGCCCTCTCTGCGTGTTTATGGACATGTGACTAAAATCTTGTGAATCTAGGGATCTATACATGTTATGAACTGATCAGTTTCATTTCTATAAATTGCAAGCCCAGAACCAAAATTACAGTACAACTCACAACAAAGTCTCAGGCACAAGTCCATAGGGCCACACTGTAATAAGACATACATAACTCTAGGCATCTGTTTGTGCATTCATATCCAGGTATAGAAGTATTATCAGAAAACAAGAGGGACAACCAACATTACAATAAAAACAAACATATACACCTTGACAAGACAAAATAACAGTTACTTGAGGCAGGACTATCAGTCTTCCCTGACTGTACATTACTTTTAATTTGATTGGCCTTCTTTCCTGAACAGTGATAACGTTAACTTTTTTTAGTGATAAAACAAAAAACAAAGGGGGAGAGAGGAAACATAGAAACAGGGAAGAAGAAAGCACTCCAGACATCATACAAAAAGAACAGTCTCATACTCCACTTTACAAACACATAAACCCAGCTATAATAACAATTCCAGGAAGAAAGAACAATGTACAAAGAAAAGAGTTGAATACTAATTTGAATTAAAACAGGCAAAAATTAAGCCTATACCAAAATATGTACAGCCAGTATTTCTCCTAAAGTGTACAAAGCAAAAATGCTTAAATTAATGAATTGGTGAATGAATGATGAATGAATAACATATAAAACATAGTTCCTCTGTTTAAGAACACATAAAACAGGAAAAATAATTGGAAGCTTTAAATTGATGAGGAGTGGACCCTATTAGCAAAAGAACATGAACACTAATCTCATTTACTAAGTTAACTATACCAGATGCGTGCACTGTGCATTTCCACGATCGAGGCATTCACACATGTACATTGTACAAGTGTCAGCTAGGCTGAAAACAAATGCAACTGAGTCAACTATTGCAGTTAATGTTCTTTTAAAAAGTGAATATGAAAAAGATGACTTTAAAACAACACAACAAACCATATTTGTCTTAAGTAGGTCAACATTTACAAGTATTTACAAAAACCAAGACTGTTATTACTTTACAGTATAATTTATAATCTCTTATTTACAAAATGAAACAAACTAATAGTGAAAATATGTTTAAACAACAAGTCCTGAAACAACATGAATGTTGCCTACGTATATGTTGGTGACCACGAGTACGCAGACTAGTATATTCCAAGGTAATGAGAAGACAAGACACTCATGCCACCAACAGATCAAAGAGGGGGAAAACGAGAAGAGGAAAGGAGGTCGTGTTTTGAAGCATATTTTTCTTGCTTTTCAAACAGAGGTTGAAACAGATGGCACATGATAATACATGAGGTATTTCTTCGTTATGGTTTCGTATTTGTCAGTTTCCTTGTCATTCAAATCAATGAAGGACTTGAGAAACTCTAGAAAGAAAACAAATTCTTGGGAAAAGATCAGCCAACATGTCCCATGAAATCCATTGCCAATGTCAACCTTGCAGATATCATTCTACTAAGGGGGAGACCACAAGAAAAGAAGATTTCAAATAACAACTCCCTTCAGTAACAATGAATGACAAAGATCATAAATAATAATTAATAATACAACAGCAGCATCAGAAGCACTTCTTTATGAACATTTGATAACAAAAGGCTCACTTATCATGATGACTTTACCACCAAGCAATACTAAAAATTTGATTTAACATTGAAGGAGCCATTTTTAAAATGGCGAAGAACATTCTGAACACATGGAATTTCTAAAAAACATAACAACATAATATGCACTTACATGACAACTGAAATTAGAAAAAGGGAGGCTGTGTAGAATTGCATCTATAAGGAGATCTAATTGAAACATGCAGAACAACACAAGCATTGAGAAATTGACAATTTAGCCATTGTTTTGATTTTGAAAAAGGAAATGGTATTTGCTATTGTTCAGTGCACTTTAAGCTATCAAATGATGTCAAAGATGACTGTTAAGTGAAATTAAAGAATGACTTCTGAAACAATTTAAGTTAGATTTATTGGTATAATAAGCTCTACCTTGTGAGCAAGCTATCACATGACATTAAAAGTGATTGGTCCCAAATTTTTATCAAACAGATGTGGACACAACCATGCCAGACACAATATTTCTGGCAACCTACTAACATATTATACCTAATATGGTGGACTAGGACACAAGTTGCATGGAAGAAAGTATGCATCACTGACCAAAATATACCACAAGGCAAGGTTAAAAGTACAACTGGCAAAAGATGAGGTGAGGTGTATGGCATATTTACAGATGAAAGTTCTGTCATTACTTCAAATAGGCTTTGTATAAAAATGTTGATCTACATGATTCTTTCTCTTGCTCAAGTAAAAACACTAAATCTCTTATATTAACTCTCTTCACTCTTGGGCGGGAAGGAAGCTACAAAAAATGAAGAAATATGAAAATAAGGAACAGCCACTTACAACAGTGGATAAAAATCACATAATTATTATTATTATTACCTGAGGTCGGCCAGAAGCTGTGCCATTACTTGTGGTGGTTGCCCCATTACCCTATAGCACACACAGAAGGAATAAATATTTAAAACATACAGTATTCGAAGGGAAAAAAAATATTCTACTTACAGGGGTTGTTACAGATCCATCACTCAGAGATCCATCAAGACGTGGTTTCTTTCTGGGCCCTATGGCCTGCAGAGCTGTCATATTTGCTTCCCTTTGCCTTACTTCTTCCATCTCAGCTCTTTGCATCTTTAAAGAGGAATAAAATTATTAAATTTTGATTGCCTTGAAAATACTCAGGACTCACAAATCCTACACAGAAACTTACCTCTTTGGCCTTGGCTTTTAGCTTTGCCTGTTCTGGATCTTCACTTTTTGACCTGCTTTTGGCTGCTCTCAGCAGGAGCTCTCGTTCTTTCTCTTCATTCCGTTTGCGTTCCATTCTATCTAATTCCTCCAAAAACTTCAGTTGTCCCTTTACGTCTTGAGAAACCTCATATCTTGGGTCAAGCTAAAATGAGATTAACATTGGGTGTAAGAATAAAAAGCAGACAGTCTTGAGAGGAATTTCAGAATTATTTATTCTGTACGTGTGCATTCTGTACCTTTATGATGTCCATCCTATGCTCAGCAATGACAGCAAGTTTTTCCACAAAATTCTTTAATCTTTCTTGAGCTGCATGTGAGATAAGGGCAGCAACATCGGATGTCGGTTCATCTAAGCCTTGCTCGATTGCTGTGAGTAAAATTAAGTTCCATGCATCACACTCTATTTTCTGTTTTTGAATTGGACAGTATTTCAACAAGTTATAATTTAATGTGAATCTTACCAATATTTCTTATTTTCTGTTGCAAGGTAGATGAATGTAAGAATATGTCATCCTTACAAGAGCGAATTTGAGTTCCAACAAAGTCTGTAGACCCTAGAATTCTTTGTGTTTCTTCTATAATATTTACTCCTCCCATAGCGGCAACATCATTAATGTCATCATCCCCACTAAAGAAAGGAACAGAAAAGAGTTCAATGAGATCAAAGTCAATTCCTCAGAATCATGATAATACAAGACTAAGCATTAGTACGCACGTGTAGGAAGAAGAGGCGGCTGCTGCGGCAGCTGCTGCTGCTGAAGCAGCTATCGTGGATGGAGGAACTCCTAAAAGTTTCTTATCTTTTTCTTTAGGGATTATCCTAGAAATTTGGGAACCTGGTGCAAACACTGCATTCGCATTTGATGCAAGACTTGATATGACTGTTGTCGGAGTGCCAGATGACATTGGTGCACTGACAGCAGGCGTCACACCCATTGGTGATGCCCCTACTCCAGCTAAGGAAGTAACTGACGATGCAATTGGAGCAGCAATTGAACTATTTACAGAGTGTGCAACTGCTGCTGTCGACATGGTTAACACTGTAGACACTGATCCACTGTTCACTAGGTCTGGTGCCATCCCAGCACTTCCTACAACAACACTCTTTGATTGCATCCGTTGTTGAGCAGCAGTAAGTTTCGGAGGTGCTTTCGATGCTATTGTTGCCTTATTTAAAGGAGTAGTTACTCTGATTGGAGTGGGTGTCCGTATGATAGGAGAAAGAGGTCGAGTTTGTGGCCTCATGGCTGCTGTTTGCTTTATGGGTATTATTGCACGAGGTTGTAGTTGAAGAGTCCCTGGCGTACCAGGTCTGCATAAAACTTGAGCAGACATCGTCCCCGGAACAGTGGCGATAGAAGATGCAGGGATTGGTGACGCCACAGGTGAAGGTTGTGATGTCACCACTGATGTCACGACTGGCTGAGTGACGATGCCAGACGCAGACGTAGTGATGGGCACCTGTGATGTCATCACCGAATGTGAAAACATTTTGTTCCCGGCTAATGCAGGTGACACAAATTGGAGGGGCTGTTGGCATACCATGCAACATTTAAGAATTAGCAAAACAAGCATAGATAACAAAATTAGAAGCAATTGCAGTTAAATTATAAAGCATATTGAGAGAATAAGCTTTATTTCCTCATACACCTAGGTTTATAGGGTAAGGAGTATTTATTACCAAAGTTATAATTATTATTTACCAAAAAATGTCACAGAAATAGAAACAGAACATCAATTTAAGGAAAAAAAATATGATAGGAACTAAGTCACTCTCCTGAAAGGCATTCCCCCATTGGTTCCCCTGGTAAGCCCTTGTCCATTCAGGGGCAAAGCAAAGCTGCCTAACATTCTCCTAAAGATGAGACATTTGAGAATGCCTCTGTCCTTTCCTATTCTGAATATTCACTCTTTCAGCATGAGGAAAAAGACAAGTTGTAACAAGTTAGATATAATGAGATCAAATTATTAAGGAAAATGAATTTAAAGATGGTATGCGTCAAATGCAGCCATTAAACAGAACATGACATCAGCCAGGCAGAATGCAACACCAAGTATTAAAAGCCAAAGTATGTCAGACCTTCACTCATGTTTCAGAGCAAAAAATGCACATGCAAAAGCAGAAAGGTAGACGAAATAATTAAAACTGTTAATAACAAAGAGAAATTAAAAATATAGCATTGAAAGAAAATTAGCGATATACTAATTGCATGAATGGAAACAGGTCACTTGGAATACTGACAAAAGTAATGTACAACAGCCTTCCTCCATTTAAAGTCAAGTAAAAAAAAAAAACCATCAAACCACATACTCTTACCGTAACTAGACGATGTTGAACAGTTACATGGCGTGGTCCTTGCATACCTCCAACAATAGAAGCAGCATTGGTAGCATTTACTGGAGTGACCACTCTCACAGTTTGAGTTGTCAAACCGGCTGGTCTTATCTGAGTTGCCTGAAATCACGATTTGTATTAATTTATCTTTGCAGGAGGGAGACGTGATTAGTTATTATTCTTATTACCTGTAGCGGAGGACAAGATACAACAGGAGTGGTAACAGCTGAAGGAACAGTGCTGTACAACACATTAGCTGGTGGTGGACG
The DNA here is from genome assembly GCA_030522485.1 of Stenchaetothrips biformis. Classification (NCBI taxonomy): domain Eukaryota; kingdom Metazoa; phylum Arthropoda; class Insecta; order Thysanoptera; family Thripidae; genus Stenchaetothrips; species Stenchaetothrips biformis. The sequence goes on from CM060088.1 coordinate 14,901,551, forward strand.
AATGCCTTCAATAACAAGTTCCTTTGTAACCATGGCCTGCCTCAATAAAGGAAGGCTTTTCTGAAGAAAAAGATTTTAAACAAGAGTGTTACACACAGGGGCACATTTCATAACAGACTGAGAGAACTAATAAATTATCAACATTGCTACATTTTCAAAGTGCACATTAAAAATTGAAAAATTAATTTTTTGAAGTACCTTGAGAAACCCTATTAGACAAGGCTGTGGTGATGCATTTAACAGCCTTTCTAGCCTTTCACAAAATTCCTCTGGCTCAACCTTGCAGTCAACTAATTCTTGGATGAGAGAGCGTACATTACGTTCAACAGACTTGGGCTCACGACTTGACAATTCTAACAAATTAGCCAAGAACTTGCGGCATTTTTCCTTAGTAGTGTCAACTTGAGCTGGACGAGGCTGTTAAAAGACATTCAGGATGGTTAGCGATATTGTTTATTGTTTTCCCTCCAAATCTTTGGCTTTCAGTTCCACATAATATGGAATTAATAATACCTGGGCCGGAGGTGCTGCTTGAGTTACAGCAACTGGAACAGCAGAGGTGACTACAGTAGCTGCCGTTGTGGGCGTGGACAAAGCAGGAACAGGAACTTGGGTAGTGATACTATTCACGGTTGCTGTCGTACCAGATGTGGAAGCTGTTAGCGCAACTGAACTTAACTGAAAAAATAAAAGAATAATATATGAACATAAGACGAGAAAAGTAACACAAACATCAAACCTTATTTGTGCTTTTAGAATGAAAATTTTCAAATAAAAGGGTGATATGTGGCACAACATAATACTTACACCAGGGAAAGATTGAAGCCTTAAGGTTTGCGTAGCATTGCCGTGATTTCCTGTGCCTAAAGCGGTCGCAGTTCCGGTCCCTGTCCCTGGTCCCACTCGAACCAATTGAAACCCATTTTCAGTCTTGATTAACAGATTCTGAGTTCCAGGAAGAGATTGTAATGCCTGAAGAGTGATCTGCAGCGATAAAAAAAGATTGTAGAAGTACAACATTTAATAAGTAAAGTAATCATATTTCTAGTTCAAAAACATTAAAATAAATGTCATGACAGACTTACCCCTTGAACACCACCTGCTGCTCGTATCGGGGTTCCACTCACAACTCTTAATGGGCCCTTAGGAGGCACCATTCCAGGAGTGGTTTGCCGTAAGGCATTTACGTTCAGTATTTGAACATTGCCCGACAGAAGATTGCCTTGTGATCCAATAGCGGTGACTGATTGTGTGAGTGGCTTTGACAGAGTCATAACTGAAGCTCCACTGGTTGTCACTGTTGATCCAGTCACCACACTATTGATGCTTGTAGCCGTCATTGGTGCTGAGCTGTTTACTGACATAGGAACAGGCATAACCGCCGAAGCGATTGACGCCTGAGTTGCCAATTGGTTTCCACTTGCTTTTAACACAACAGCTGAGGCACCAGCTTTAGTAGGATCCAAAGCATTAATTACGCCTATAGTTTGAGGAATTTGCTTGGTCACATTGGCACTAGAAGAAAGTTGATTCTGCGAAACAACAGTCGTGGTTGGGTTCACCACAGTCTGTGACGGAAGAGACGTCAAGGCAACACTCCCATTCTGCAAAGCACCAACATGTTGAGTTGTAAGAGGCAGTCTTGCATTGTTAATGTTCATTCCACCCGCAGATTGGCTTGATGTAGGGACCAAAATACGCACTGGTTCCTGCCCTTTGCTCAAATTTGCTAGAGTAGTTTGGGTTAGGCCTACGCTTGAAGTAGTAACCTGATTAACAAAGGTAGGCCTACTTGTCACTTCTGCAGGAACAGACGCTAAGACTTTAATTTGACCTAAATTAGAGGTCTGTATCGTGTTTGTTTGGCTTGCATCATTCAAACTGATATTGTTCACTGCTCCCGCTACCGGACTCGGACTGTGTTTCTCAGACGAAACAGGGGCTCCGTTGGAAACGGCACTGTTCACATGATTTTTAATGCTTCCTGTGAATGTCGCCGAGGCGCTGGACGCAGAAACAGCTGAGGTGGCCGGGCTATTCTCCAACGACCCCACAATCGCACTGACAGCCGAGTCGTCGACGTCTGTACTCAGAGCTTCCTCCAAGAAGTTCGCCGACGCCATTTTCTGCCCAACTCCAACCGTAAACTGAACTGCGCATGCGCACGCGTGAATTACCTTTCTACCCACAGTGCATTGCCCCCCACCCTCACGAGGCACAACCTCACCGCGTTGCAACAGAGGCAGTCTGCTTCTGCTCTCGCAAGAAACGCGTCTAATGCAAGACAACCCACCTCATCCCCGCCCGATGCGAATAAAATGCTCATGCAAGCGTCCCATGCTGAAGTACCTGCCAACGATCGAAAGTGGTTCCACCGAAAGGTTTAACTTCTCCGACCGAGGACTCAGAATTGTCATTGTAGTTATGTAACGTGTACTAGCACTACCGACTTCAAAGCGATTACTTTTGTTTACAAATGACTGTGTGGAAACCTTCACATTGCGGACCGCCGTTTCCCAACTGCAAAATTAAGAAATATTTATTTTCGGGACGTTTTATTTTCTGCATAAGGCTGACTTAAGGACCCTTTCACTCGGCGACTGCATGCAAATTAGTCGCCAGGATGACTGTACAGCGTGAGGCGCGGGCTGCGCGGGCGAGGTCCTGAGGAACGAACAGGGTCAAGGGGAATGATACGGAGGAAAAAGGGATAGGTAAAGTGAGAGTCCTTTTCAGGACGTTTCTCTAAGATTGTCCTGGACCTATCAGTGAAAGTAAATTGTTGTCCATCGCTGTCTTACAGGGGTTAGTCAATTTTTGGTCAAATCCGCTGTGGCCAAAAAAACTGCTGATAAAGTTAGGTAACATATTTTATTAAAATAGATATCAATTGACAACAAAAGTAATTAAAAGATAAAACAAAGTATTCTAATGTTAAATGACAGCCATCATTATGTCTTATGCAGCCATACAATAAATATCCGTACAAAATTTAATAAAACTATACACTATTATTTAATAAATAAAGTCCTTAAGCTTAATATTGACAATAGTGTGGTATTCTCCCTGATTCAGATGAATAAAGGAAGTATCACTGTTCTGGTTCCTGAAGCAAACTCCGTTGCTTTCTTCTGTTACAACGTGGACATGAGCTCATGACTTTTTTCATCCAACATTCACGATGGAATACAGCAGAGCACTTGTCACAAACAAACACAGATATTGCATCATCAAAGGGAAAAAGAATATCTTCATCAAGTTGTGGTTTAGGACTATCCCCGTCTTCTTTCTTGCGTGGTGGACACAGCTCACAGTAGTATCCCTTTTTCTGACACATCTGAAAGAAGGACATTCAAAATTTACTACGTAATTACATCCAAATCTATTAAATTTTTTAAAAAACACAGTACTAACGGAACAATTTCTTATGTGCTGAGTGGACAGCTGAGCAGCTTCTTGTAAAACAGGTAAAATTGTACATTTGTGAAGATCAATGAGATCTTGTAAACTGAATAGTCCTGTGGGATTTTCAATCAAGTGAGCACTTAGAGACCAAATCATTTTTTTCTTGTTCTTTTCTTTCATACTTGTACGACATGTTGACAAGTATTGCTTGATCAGTAAGAATTGTGATCTAAGTTTCTGAAAGGCAAAGTTCAATTTGTCACGGGAGGTATGCACGCAATAAACTTTTGTCTTTAAAATTTTACGTTTTTTTTTAAGGGGGCAGTAGCACTTCGTGCACGTTTTTCTCATTTTTTCCGAACTTTCTGTTTGGACAGCAAAAAAAAAAATTGGTATAAATGCTAGAGACAAACGGAAAGCACCATGTAAAAGTACAGACTTTTTACAACAATTTCAAAAAAAATAATTTTGTTCTGGCATCAAATTAGGCAGGGATATATAGCATGTAAAAAAGGTCTGCAAAATCATACATGATGTCACTGCGCGCACGATTGCGGCCGAAGTTTTCAACTTTTTTCCAATCGGGAAAAAGCATCCGAAAGAGCATAAAATTGCCCACAAAATGAACCACCGGCGTTAATATCGGACGAAAAATACTGCTATGAAAATGTACTTTTGCACAAAGTTTTCGTTATAACGGTTTTTTTGAGTTCAATATCAAATATCTAGCAGTATTTTTCGTCCGATATTAATGCCGGTGGTTCATTTTGTGGGCAATTTTATGCTCTTTCGGATTCTTTTTACCGATTGGAAAAAAGTTGAAAACTTCGGCCGCAATCGTGCGCGCAGTGACATCATGTATGATTTTGCAGACCTATTTCACATGCTATATATCCCTGCCTAATTTAATGCCAGAACAAAATTATTTTTTTTGAAATTGTTGTAAAAAGTCTGTACTTTTACATGGTGCTTTCCATTTGTCTCTAGCGTTTATACAAAAATTTTTATTGCTGTCCAAACAGAAAGTTCAGAAAAAATGAGAAAAACGTGCACGAAGCGCTACTGCCCCCTTAAAGGCCTAAAATATTTACTTACTTTTAAGGAAGCAAGATCAACAACAAATTGATAGAGTTGAGAGTTGAGGTGGTCTAGGTTTAACACAGGTCTTTTTACCATCAGACGCAAAAAACTGTAGCAGTTACAGCACACTCTTCTCTCAGTAAAATCCCAGTTATGAACAACTCTTGCTGGTATTACAGACAATGCATCCCAATGACATTTGGTGCAATAGTACCGCCCATCATAGTCACACAATCGGTGTTCACGCCAACCTCTTTCTGAAAAATAAAATATTTATTGGTTGAGCAAAGTACATCACATGTTACATGTTACACATGTTACATACTACCAGACAGGAAAAATCCTTAATTTTTTAATTGGTGTGGGGTGTTATTTCATAGGTGCACTCTAGATGCAAATCAAAAAATAGTACAGTGTATGAAAGGGATTAACATTAAACCAAAGGAGCAAACACTCTAAACCAGCAAAATGAGTTTTCTACAATAAAGACATGCCAATGATGAAATCTGCTACATATACCTGATGAGAATGGCCAACCAAAATAATTGTAAATTCCTTGAGGGAAAGCTGCATGTAAAGTACAACAATTTGATATTGTGACATTACAGCACAATTGAAAAGATCTCAGCTATCTCTAAATTCATTAAGAAGCAAAGTAAAACTCACTGTTAGAAATGCGGGCCTTGCATTCATGACAACAGTAACCTTGAGCAGCAAGTCCCACTTCTGGGCAGATGTCATTTAAATAAAATGGAGTCTCAGACACCCTTACAAGGGCACATTGTCTTCTAATCTTGCCAAGACATTTCATATGACATTTGTATTGACAATCTAGGAAAAATACACACAAAACCTTTCATTAAGATTCAGTTTAAAATTGTAGCTTCACACAATAAGATTTAATACATACCATCACATTCATACCAAAGATGCAACACACCCCAGATATTTGCACAACATCTGTTACACTTGAATATACTGCGAGCTGGAGCCTGCAGTGACAAATGATGTCCTAAGATGATCCTTTTGTTTCTCGCTCTTCTTCCAGTGCCTTCATTGGAATTCTCCAAAGACGTAGTTGGAGAATGGTCAGGGGTTCCAATGGGTTGTAGTTGTCTCTGCTCTGCAACAGCTTCATGTGCTTCTTGTAGCCTTAGTCTCAGTTCAATCAAGTATCGTACTAGCCATTTACGTTCCTCTGAGTATTCTCTGGTGTCCAGCACCTTCGCTTCACATTTTTTTACGGCTTCTGAAAGTTCTTCCACAGTCGTCAAATTCAATGCAGCCTAAAGGGGACATAACTGTAAAATTTAACTAGCCATTCCAAAGAAAATAAGTAACTCAGAGAGAAAACAAAAATTACCTGAATAAATGACTCTTCAGCAAAATCTAAGAATGGATATGGTATAGTTCTTTCCGATGAGTCATCTGAAAGAGCACCTGAACCAGAGATGGAGGATGCTGGACTTGGAACTGCTGCGACAGTGTGCTCATTCTCTCCATCATCCTGATCTGTTCTGTTTTCAGCTGGTTCCATTTTAAACCTTTTGTCCGACACTGACGAGACAATGTTGTCATAAAACGAAACCTTGATCAACCTTGTTTATCTGTACTTTGATAACGCCTGACAACCGTCTGGCTCCTTCCCACTTCGAAGATTTAAGGTCGAATCAAATTTATGTAACTTAATGAAGGTGGAAAACTAACGCTACCAGAAAAGGAAAGATAAAAGGCTGGATCTTAACTCAGCAAGTGGGTCTTCTGCTCGAGCCTACAGTGCAGTGCACTGCTGTTGCCAGCTCGCTCATGTACGAAGACAAACGAGGGAGGCTACCCTGGTTTGACGTAAACAAAGAAGCCAATAGCCAAACCGGAGAGAAGAATAACACAACAAGCCAAGGCAGGGGCAACAACTGTGCCGACGACCCGTATCAATTAAATTTTGTGACTTTCTGATAATGTGAAGGATTTTATTTCAAAATTTGTTAAAAGATATATCAGGTATTCTTTCTTGGTGCGCATAAAGGCTTTCAAAAAGGGTATTTTACTATCTCAATCTGTCAAATTTATTGGAAAGTTGGCAGTGCCTTGGTCACCGATTTGAAATCGGAGAGCGAGTTTGGGGCACGCAACGGTCGCGCGTGGGCTGGGTTGAGTAAATTCATCCCAATCGTTTCGGAGAAACCTGTGGAGTTCCACATTAATCATCGTTATCGTAAGTGAAGTTCTCAAATTTAGCTGTTGAAATGTCACTGTCTTCAGTTAAACGGCACGTCAATCATCAGGCCGGACCGGCTGCCAGAAAGTTGTTGTCAAAATGCGTGCTGATGGTCGTGCCCGCCTATGGACGCCGATGATTCAGAGTTGTCGTTTTCCTTGTCGCTATTCAGACGGTTCATGAAAACTGAATTGCCGTTTCCCTTAGTTCCGATCATGAGTCTGTCATGGTGTGGGAGTCGTGGGGGAGGTCCGATTTTTTGAGTCTTGTCGTGACTACCTCACGGTCCTGTCCTTGTTGTGACGTTGTGACTGGCTGATTTGCTACTCCCAGTCGCCCTTCCCAGACTCAAGATGACTTCGGAAAATATTCATGAAATTTGAACTTGTCACTGATGTATGCTTGTATGAAGCCAGTGATTCTGTGCACTTGCGGTGCTCATCTCATTCTCGTTTGCACTCTTGAATGGTTCTGTTCAGTTGTCATTTTCCTATTCCTGACTGACACTGGCTTTATCTGGTACAGAGTCTTTTTTACTGGTTGATCTCATTTAAAGCGTGGATTTTTTATTTAAATTTTCAGGTGAGCACATGATCTAATAAAACAAGGAGATGGTGTTAAAGGGAAGGGACCCTGGGAGGGGGTTCTCCCCAGCCCGAAAGGCTCTGTCAAGATCTGGCATTGGCTTATGCCGCTCCCCCAGGCGTGGGCTGTGCACATCTTTCCAAGGAAAATCGACTCCCTCAGGAAGAGCAGGTGCCAGGCCAGCTGCAAGGCTGGGTTCTCGACCTGGGCAAGCTGTGAAGGGTTCATCAGCCAATATGAAAGTTGTTGTGCGGGTTCGTCCCATGAGCAAAAGGGAAACAGAAAATAATTCCAGGTACTCTTCTGTTGTTCACTCATGATTTTTCATTTTCTCCCTCTGGAGAATACTGTTTATTGTGTCCCTTGATCATCCCTGGATTCATCTCTTTGGTGCAGAATTATAGTTGAAGCAGTAGATGAGAAAATGGTTGTGTTTGATCCAAAGAAAGAAGAAGAAGACTTCTTTTTTCATGGGTCAAAACAGAAAGGCAGGGACATGCTTAAAAAGCAGAACAAAAACACCCAATATTTATTCGACCGAGTGTTTGGGCCTGAGGCGTCAAATGAGGATGTATTTGAAGGGAGCACTAAGAGCATAGTCACATCAGTTTTGGATGGTTACAATTGCTCAGGTATTAATTTTGACTTATTTACCATGTCCATTGACTAGCGTTCTTTCTTGTTATCTTCACATCAACACTTTTTGTTCCAGTATTTGTTTATGGTGCCACCGGAGCTGGAAAGACGTTCACTATGTTGGGCTCTCAAGATAATCCTGGCATTACTTTTCGAACCATGGTTGAATTGTTCACTCAAATGGAAGCTCAAAAAGATGAAAAAGTGTTTGAAATTGGAGTTTCTTATTTGGAGGCAAGTAACTTATCTCTTCAGGTATCAAATTGGATTTTTTCAGGAGTCACATTTTTTCATTGAGTGTATCTTCATTTTAGGTTTACAATGAAACTGTGAAGGATCTGTTGAATCCATCCTCGGGTGCTCTTTTTCTGAGGGAAGATGGTGCAGGCGTTGCAGTGGCTGGCTTGAAGATGGAGCGGATAGTTGATCCAGATCACATGTTTAAGCTGTTGGAGAATGGCAATCGGAATAGGTCTCAAGAGTCAACAGATGCCAATGCTGAATCCTCCAGATCTCATGCTGTCTTCCAGGTAACCACCTGTTTGTTTCAATTAATTATTTAATTATTTATTTATCACTTCAATTATTTTTGATTATCTTTACTACTTTTCTACTTAAATTTTTTTCTCAGGTTTTTATTAAGATGAAAACTAAAACAAATGGTCAGACAAAAGTGGTCAAGCTTTCAATGATAGATCTTGCTGGGTCTGAACGAGGTGCTGCAACAGGGTGCGCAGGTGCAAGATTCAAGGAAGGTTCCAACATCAACAAGTCTCTTCTCGCTCTGGGTAGGTACTGATTAGTTTTCTGAGGCCCAAGAACATGAGCTTTATTGTTGATGCTTATGCATTCTGTTTTGCAGGAAACTGTATCAATGCCTTAGCTGATGGACTCAGACACATCCCATACAGAGACTCTAAGTTGACCCGTCTTCTGAAAGATTCACTTGGTGGGAATTGCCAGACTGTGATGATTGCTAATTTGTCCCCGGCCCATCAAACTTACGAAGATACTCAAAACACACTTAAATATGCAACAAGAGCCAAGACAATCAAATTTCAGGTGAGTGGTCTAAGGTTGTTAACATAATTATGAATTGCATTTTTTCTTCTCTTTATCATCATTGTTGTTATCAATTTTTCTTTTTCCCTCAAGGTTAAACGAAATGTTGTGTCAGTTGAGCTTCATGTATCACACTACATAAAAATGGTAGAGGATTTGCAAGGAGAAAATGACCGTTTGAAGACTGAAAATGCCCAGCTGAAAAAGGATTTGGAAGATCTGAAAGCCCAGAATGAAGCTGGTGTTTCTGCAGCTGCAGTGGTCAAATCTCCAAAACCTCTGGAACCTATCCAACCCCCTCGATCACACCTGCCACCAGTTGTGGCCGCAGCTGTTGCTGCAATCAATGGCAAAATCAAACCAGAAGTTAGCTTATCGACTGTTGGTGTCAATACATCCCCTATAAAGACCCATGTAAGTCGTGTTTTATTTTTATTATCTTCAGTTGTCTAGTCTTGATTTTAAATTTTTATTCACAAATTTCACTTGACCTTTGTTTGTTCTTCTTTTAGGTACTTGATGACAGTGTTCTAAAACTGAAAGAACGAGCTCAGAACCTTTACAATCGGAAAGCACGCATCCATCAACGGTATATGAACATGAATTCATCGGACAAGGTACTTCAATTGAGAATGAAGCTTAAACAGCGAACCATTGACAGAGTACGAGCCATGAGTTCAACTCCTTCAAGAACGGATCAGGTATAGCTGTATTTTGTAACTCCCTTTTCCCCCATGTGTTGGGGGAAGGCTGTCTGTTTTTTAGCTTAATTTTGGACATACCTTCTCTTCTTTAGGTTCAATTTAAGGTGGATAAATCTTTGGACCAGTTCAAAGGCCGTCTAGCATCTGTCAATGAATGCCAAGAGACGGTATCTGCTGAAGAAAGTGAAATAAACCAAGAATTGCAAAATATCATTATGGAACTCAAAAGACTGGGCATATGGGATGAAATTGCTCCTTATCTCAATGCTTTTGAACTTGAAGTAAGTTTTGGCTAAATTTAATATATTTCCTTCTCCATTATTGTATTAAACATTTTTCTCACAGTCTAATCTCTTTCAATATCACTCCAGTTTTTGAATCAAGAACTTCTCCTCAAGTGCGAGCATCTGGAGAAGTTAGTTCAGTATTTGAATCAAGGTTACGAAAGTCATGATGAGGTAGTACAGAAAGTTGCTGCCCTTTTCCGCAAGTATCGTAATCTTGTACGAGGCCATGGTCATATGAATCAAGAGTTAGAGAAGGAACATGAGGTCTGTTTCTACACCTTTTCACCCTCCACAATTAATCTTCCTAATTTCCTATGTGATAATTGATTTATAAAATGGGCTTGTTTACAGATTGTAATGCGTGGTTTGGAAGGCATGAAAGCAGTGCAGTGGGATTCCACTGCAATGAATAAATTTTATCAGGCCGAGGATGATGTATTTACCGACTCATTGGCGTCACAAACAAGACCTGCTCCAATTACTTTTGGGGACCTCAGCACTCCACAAACCACTTTCACATCGCAGTCAATTAGTGCCCCAGACTCTGAAGAATCCTCATTGCCACCTGTAGAAGCCGCTAATGTGGTGCTTTTGCAAAGCCCCTTGTGCTCAAGTTCTTCCAATCCATTGAATGTGACTCATGATATTGACACAGTCACTATGCTGGATAATCTAGAAGATTTGGACTCAAAGGTTGAAAGTATTCTTAATACAAGTATAAGCTCCTCTGCCCAAGTAAGACAAGGTAGCGATGAAGCAAGCCTGAATGTGGGCGACAAGGCTCTCAACGTAACATTTGATGCCGATGGCAATCTCAACTCCACTTTTACAAAAGATGATTTAATGGAACCAGTTGTGAACCTGAATGAAACGTTTGAAAAACCAGAGGCAAATGTTGATCCAGTAATCACTAATGTCCCAGGAGACAGTTTGAATGGTACTTTTTCTCTGGATGATGATTCTTCATCTAAAGTGGACCACCCTAAACCTAGTCTGGTTATGACTCAGCAATGTTCACCCACATTTTCAACAACTGTAACTGCAGCTTCTCAATCGCCATCTCTGAAGAGACCACGGAACTCCCCTTCCATGTACTCTGCACGATCTCCTCGGATGAAGAGTGCCTCTTCCACACCTCCAAGTAACGGAGCCCCCAAGGCAGTGAGCCCTCGTCCATCACCTGGATCTACAGGCGGGACTCTCGGATCTGTGAAGAAATCTTCGCCTTTGACATACTCCTCTCTGCTCCCTAATAATCCAATCAAGAAACTGGCCAGTTTACACTCCCCATCAACATACCAAAACATTATAGTCAAGAAGCCAGGTACAACAACTGCACCATCAACTTTTGCTGTGCCTGGTGCTGCGGCTGCCAAATCACTGAGTAGGGTGAAACAGATTGGAGGAATCGGAATTGGGGACAAGAGGAAGGGTGAGTGCCTGATAATACTAGTTTACTAGTTTGAATTCTTTGTGTCTGCCTTCTAGTTCTGACCTTATTTCATATTTTTAGCCTTGGCAGGATCAAATCTTGTTTCCTTAACAGGAAAAAGTGGCAAATTGCTCAATCTTAACCGGAAGGCGGGCGCTTCCAATCCCAAGGTTCAATTAAATTTGAACACCCCTAACAAAGTTAAGTTAGCATGGAACAAGGAAAATAGTAACACAACAACAGTAGTCCCGTCCTCTAAGCTACTGGGTGTTGCCAGACAAGTTAAGCCTGGTTAGTACTGTTTTTACACTTTGTTGCTTTTACTCTATTTGATGTTAATTTTGAATTTTTTTGTTTTTTTCAGCAAGTGCCACAAAGCTGCTTGTTAAGCCTGCTCCTATTTCCAATGATACATTCACAAAATAAAACGCTTTTTGCATGAATGAACTGATGTGAGCAAGACGAATTTTCTTGATTATCCGTACTGGGTGGTATAGGTGTTGTTTCTTGTGAGCTTTAAATTCAATTATAGTACTTGATGCATTTCTGGCTGGTTACCACACCATCATGTTAAATAATAGATGATAGTATTTATACATTTTGTGGGAATCTGCAATATTGTTAATTCTTTTTTAAAATTTTGTAGCATGTGTACTGTTTCAAATTAAATGACAAATAGGAAGATTATTTTATATCTGTTTTAACCCCTTTAACATAGATAGTTTTAGTTTAGTAATTGTTCCTCAGATATATTTTAACTAAAGTCTTGCCAAAGCAATTTCTGTACTAAAGGTCTTTCATAATGTAATAATGAAGCATTTCAATTTTCAATCTCAACATAGAAATGCAATTTGTAGATAAACTGTAAATTGTTTATGTATAATTTTGTACAGTTGAATAAATGAAATGTTCTTATGTAAGTCGTTTTTATGGCTTCGTTTCCTTTGCAACTGTAATGATTTGACTGTATACTCTAAAAGCAACAAGAGTAAATTTCTCTCCTCTTTTGCCCTTCTTAGCCTAGATTCCACTATTGCCTCAGTTTCTGAATGCACCCACTTAGCAGGTGTTACTGTTGCCGAAACTATAAATTGGATCGCGCTTCAGAGCCTAGTGTCGAGCTGTCCGGTTTTCCTTATTAACCAGCCAACACCTATTCTCTGTCGTCCCATTCTTTTGAATCCACTCAACACAACACACCTTAAGGATTTTTGACTAAGGCTACGAAATATTTTTAAAGAGTTTTATTTAATTAAACAATAAATATACAATAAAATAAAAACAGGCAAAAGTATCATGATAAGACACTATTTTTGAATAGTAGTGAGTCTGAGTTTTATGTGGCATTAGGAACGTAAAGTCAATAGAAATGGCCCTTTTAAATATACATAAATATATATAGAAAAATACATCGAGGTAAAGGAAGAACAACACGAAGGCAGCTCAAAAACATGATAAGTGTAACATCAAATGAAAACATAAACAAAATAAGCTGCATGGAGAGTGGCCTTAGCTGCCTTAATGAAGCTGCACATTTAAAAAAACGCTCCAGTGGTATGTACAATGTTACAGGAAACACCAATTTCTTTAGGTACATTTTATACACTTAAAAATTATTCACATGGTTGGATTTTACCTGAGTATTTGTAGTAAAGCAAGAGACACTCCCTACTCACAAAACAAAAGTAAATCAGTCTATCAGGCATTAGCCAAAGGACATACAGGTAACTTGAATGCTATTCAAGTAGGTATAAGAGGGTATAAAACAATGCTACATTGAAAAGGATTTATCAATCAAAAGCTTAATTATGAGTATATGTAAAACAAATAATAACACAACAAAAGAAATCTGATCATAAAAACCTTGGCAAACAAAGCATTGTAAAAATTGATTAATTGTAATGCCAATGTCAACTCAAAATTTTCGCAATACAATCCTCAAGACGCTAAACCTTCCTTTTAGGAAATTAGTTAAGAGTACAATCATGGTTTCTTATCCTGCATAGCAAAGACATGATTGGCTCAACATTGCTCTGTTTTCTTCACACATTATGCAGGTCAATACGTTTTTCTATTACATCAGAGGCTTCTGATGTGTCTTGAGCGTCTCAAAAGTAAGCAGCAGGAACTGAGCCCGTTCCCTTTCTTTGTGAGTGCCTGCACATTGACTGCTTTCCTGGGATAGTCAATTCGTTCACCAAGGGCCTAAAAAAAAGAAGCAGGACTCAAAAATACCGAAAAATTACAAAAGCATGTATTTGGAGGAACATGAACTTCTTACCTTTGTCGATTGAGGAATTTCTTCTTGAGAGCAGTGGATAAGAGTACCATTTATATAAAGAACATTGGCTGCTTTATCTTCAGGAACAGTTAATGTTTGATAACTGTAAGTTGCTTCCCTTTCGATTCGCTGAAAAATGAAGCAGAGCTTTGAGAGTGAGCCGTGGGTCAAACTAGGCTTATTCCCGGCCCGAATGAGGAGTTTGAAACAACGTCGATTTTACTTAGAATCGATGGAAAATTGATCGATTCTACATCCAACCAATGCCGTTTCGAACACCTCATTCTGACTGGGAGTTTTCAGGGTGGCCACAAGATTCCTTTTTTCATTTTCCCTGACATTTCCCTGACTTTTCCCTGACTTTTTCGCGATTTTCCCTGACAAAAATGGAAAGCTACCAGACAATTTACTGTACTGTGGAATAGAGGTAAAACAATCAAAATAAGATATCACAAACAATTTCAATATTTTGAAATTTTTCCCTGACAGCCGATTATTTTCCCTGACTTCCCTGACAAACTTTTTTTTTTCCCTGACATTTCCCTGACTTCCCTGACACGTGGCCACCCTGAGATTTAGAGAAAGGAGATAAGGGATTACCTTGAGCACTTCCTGGGAGTTTTTACCAGAGCTGACACACATAAGCTCTGGTCCAGCCATGGACACCAGGCCTTTCAGATGGGAACTGCCAGAAACCTGCAATTTTAACCATATTAATATGATTGTGCAGAGAAGGCACATCAAATAAAACCAATTAGAAAAATAACTACCTTGACTGGGGTGCATGGAAATTCTGGAAAAGCAGCAGCTACGGCACGGGCACCAGCTTCATTCGTAAATTCTGAAATGCCAACAAAAAATTCTCGGCCTGAAAAAAAAGAATGAAGAAGGATTTGATGCATACATCCAACAGTCAATTTATATTATTTATTTAAGTCCAGAAATACCTGTAAATAGCACATCTCCACCCTCTAACTTGGCATTTTCATCAGCTATCTCAATGATGGGAAGATCCAATTCCTTTTTCAGCACCGCTCGAATAGTTTCTACCTGCGGGTCAGAAAAGATTTAAAAATTTGAGCACAAGCACAAGTCAAGTGCAATATTAAAGTTCCCCAACTTCATTCATTGGTTTCAAGTTTTTAAAATTTCTTCGTCTGTAACTGGAAGGTTTGTTTCAAACCTGAGGACTTCCGCCAGATTTTACAAAACCACAAAGCTGTTTTCATCAATATGCTCCAATGACAGGCAGCAAGCTATTTGAGGTTATGTTTACGTGAGGAAGTCACAGCACATATTGAAGAACGGGTTAAAGCGACCAGCGCGGTGCTTCATCTCAGCCTGCTCTGCCGCCCCAGGCGTCGGGTTTCGCAGGAGCTGCCAGCCACCGCGCCGACACGCACGGCCGCGCCGAGGGTCGCGTGCCAAGAGCAGAAAAGCAGACACAGCCAAGTGTCAAAGTGACACCTCCGTCGCCGCTGTCACGGCGTCGCGGTCGGCGCTCCGCGAGCAGCACAAGTCCGCCGGCCGCGTGCACGCACCTCCTTGGACCTGGCGGCGTTGGCGGGCCTCGTGATGAGCGCCGAGCCGTTGCAGACGACGGCGGCGTCCTCGGTGAGGGGGCAGAAGGGCAGCGACTCGTCGGGGGGCAGCTCGATGACGTCCAGCCCCAGCTCGCGCAGCAGGCGCACGAAGGCCTCGTGCTCGCGGCGCGCCACGTCCACGTCCACGCCGACGGCCGTCGCCCAGGACTGCGGCACGCGGCACACGACGGCGTGCGTCACCTTCAACGACGGCATCGTCCTGGTGCACGGCCTCCAACGCCTCTTCCAGCAGGCTGCCGCTCCTACGGCCAACGGCGCCAACGGACTACAGGAAGGAGGGGGAGGGCGGGGGGCGGGCCGGTCGGCGGGCCGACTGGGCGTCGCCGACGCCGTGCCGTGCCCGGCCCGTGCCGCGCCGCGTCGCGCTCGGCCAGGGTTCGGGACCCCCGACAGAGTCCACCGGGCGTGCGCGAAGCGGCTCGGCATGGCGCGGCCGCGGCCGCGGCCTCCACGGACGCGAAGCGGAAAACGGAACCGCGCGCGCCGAGACCCAAACCAGAACGCGCAGCACCAACAGCACGCAGCCGCGAGGAGGGAAGGGCACGGGGCACGCGGACCAGAGCAGAGCGAGGTCTGGAAAATAAAAAGAACACGCTCATTTTGGCGCTGGAGCCTCCAGAGCTTCCAGTGGAGGCGAGGCGCCTCCAATCCAGACGCGGCCCGACGGCAATAAAGTGGCCGTCCAGTTCGGTCGATCCGCTCCGCCGGGCCGCAGGGCTCGTGCGTGGAGCGGAGCGTGGAGCGAGCGGAGCGGAGGCGTGGCAAAGACGCGAACGCGAGCAAAGACTTACTCGCTTAGGCCCGCCGCCAGGCATGCCGCGCCCGCCAGGCCGCGAATGGGGGCAGGACCCTATCACTACGACCGCTCCACTCATTCAATCAATCTAAACCGATTCGGAAAGAAACGGAACGACGCGCGAGTTCCCAGAACGGACGACCCGACACGACGAAGAAAACTCATCAAAGACAAACTGGGTGAATGCGCCGTCCTCGAGATGTCCATGTCCAGATTGCTCGACGGAGGAGGAAGCTCATAAAGAGCGTTCCATTATATGAATCCGGTCTCCACCCTCGACACTCTCGAGCACTGCGGCGCCGCCCGGTTGGGGAGCGGGAACGGCAGCGACGGGAACGCCCCCCCGAGAGTCCGCACAATTTGCTCTTTGGCGGCAAATGGCGAACCGACAGGGGGTGTGCGGCACACTGTGCGCGGCGTCGTGCGGCGAGGCGCCCCGTGCAGTGAAAAAGAGCCACAAAAGCGCTGGCGGGGGCGTTGGGGCGGGGCGGGGTGCGGGGGCTGTAGAAGCCAAGCAACACGTTGTCCTCGCGCGCAGATCGAGGCGCGGAGGCACGGCGCGCGGAGGCACGGCGCGCGGAGGCAGTGCCGGCGGGGCGCGGCACGGCGAGGACCCCGCGCCGCCTGCCTGCCCGCCGCGCTGCCGCTGGGTGCGAGGGCGGAGGGGCGACGGGGTGAGGCGGGCGCAGGGTGGCGGGGCCGGGAGGGGCGCGGCGCTGGCCTGGGCGGCGGCGTGTGGCCCTGAGGCCCTGTGGCCCTGAGGGGGCGTGGCGGGATGCTGGCGCGTTGGGGCACAGTGCGCCGCGCGCCGCCGCCAGGGCCGGTCGCGCCCTGGTCCCAATCCACCCAAACCCTGCCCTGGCATCAGCGCGGTGCGGCCAGCACGGCGCCGCTCTTGCGTAACGCGAGCAGCGCGCCCGGGGCAGGGCGGCACGCGCGCCACCACACCGGAAATGGAGCAGAGACGCCACCGGCGCCCCGCCTGGCCCGCCGCCCGCTTCCCGTGCGCTGATTGGCTGGGAGTGGGCCAGTCGGCGCACGGCGGCGCGTGTCGCGTCGTGTCGCCCTGCCCCGGACGCACGCCGCGGTGCACGCCCGTGCCGCCCGACGGCCGCCAGCGCCGCGAAGAGCAGAGAGGACGCCCGGCCAGCCGCTGCGCCCCGCCTGCACGGTAAGCACTGCACGCCACCACGAGGCTCTGGCCGAGGTCGCATTTGAATATCCCGCCTCGAAGCATTTTACGACCGCTTGCCGCTCATTATGCACGAAGGCCCGGCCCGGCTGGGGGCGCCGCATTTGCGCCGAAAAGTGTCGTCGTCGAGAGAGAGAGAGTCTTTCCGGGGCTTTCCGGGTCTGTCAGCGCCGTCCTGGCTCCGTCCAGGGCTGTCCGTGCTGTCACTTGACGAGGGCGGCAACAACTGCCGGCTGCCTGGAGCGCGCGGCCGCGGTAGCGAAGCGACGTTCGCCGAGGGAAAAAATAAGTGGCACTTGACTTGGCAATTACGCAGCTGTGCTGCTAATTTATTTTTTTTCAAGTTGTTGTTGTCCCATACAGCCGCCTCACCGAAGAACTTTGCGTGCAGTTTGGGGGGCTTATTGTTTGGGAAAGTCGTTGTTGAAGTCATTAAAGTCGCGCTGACGCACCGCGTCACGCGCACGCCTTTAAAAGAGCGGCACGGCCGCGGTGATGTGTCAGCAGCGCGAGTCACAGTGGGCCAGAGGACCGGAGGAGGCGGACACGCGTTTTGAGCTCCATAATCGAATCGAATCGAACGTATGACCCCACCAATGGATTCCTCGTTCGGAGAGCAATCCATTGGTGGGGTCACTCATTCGGTTCGAGCCCCATACAGCGACTCAGAAAGCGTCTAGAGTTCTGGTCGTTTGCGCTGGTCTTCTGGCCCACTGTGCGAGGCGGGGCGCCTGCTAGGTAGGCCGTGCCCGAGCGCGGCGCGCGCGGCTGTCCGCGTGGTGACCTACCCTCGACTTGGCAGGGGCTCCAGGCGGCCTGCCCGCAACGGCGGTCGTTTGGCGCTTGTCGGCGGACGGTAGTACAAAACAGGAACAGGGGCGGGCGGCCCTTGACGCTTTGCTTCGCCCCGCCCCGCCCCGCCCCGCCTCGCGACGACTCACCACGCCCTAACGACACGGCGGCGCCTCCGCGCGGATAATTGGAACGCCCATCCGATATTGGACTCGTTCATTAAAGTGGCCCGAAAAACGACACGCCGCGCCACACCTCTGCCCCAATCAGAGTTTGATTAAAATTAAAACGGGCCCGGGACGCGCGGCATAATGGAATAGGCAAAACAGAGAGGGTGCCGCGCCGTTAACAAGCCTCGCTGGCAGCCATTCCGCGGCGATTTGGTTAAGAAGGAAGTGTCGATAATAAAGTAGGGAAATATGGAGCGGGGCGGCGGAGGACGCGCGGCACTGAGACCGTCTCTATCCAGCCAGCGGTAATTATGTGCCTCCGGGAAAGGGGCGGGGCGGGGCGGGGGAAGGCGAGGCGGACCGGCGGACTCCGAGGGCCCAGAGCCAATTTCAATCCGTGTTCGGGCGCACACCCCGCCCCCCCCCGCCCCGCCCCGCCGCGCCCCCCGCGACAAGCGACCCTAGTCAGTCCCCGGGGGCTCCATTGGCCACTTGCTCGGCTGCCTGTGCCGGCCGCGCGCCGCCTCCGGGGCATAACCGGTCGCCTTTTCGACACATCCTTGGGGCTGGCCGTCCTGCCGCCTCCGGGGCATAACCGGTCGCCTTTCCGACACATCCTAGCCGCCCTGCCGCCGCGTCCGGGACGGCCCTCAGGCCACCGGCCAAGGCCGTGTCGTTATGTGCACTTGTGTGCACTTGCAGAGCTTGCCTTGCCGCCGGCAACGGCAGCAAACCGCTAACGACATTATTGTGTGCAGGGCCCACGCGCTGCGGCGCCACGCCCTCGAACACTCAGTCGGTCCTCTGCCGGTCGTAGTTAAAGCAGCCATTTGGAATTAGCGTCGCCAGGTCGGCCGCGCGCGGCGCCCCCCTTTCACAGTGGGCCAGAAGACCGGTGGAGGCGGTCAAAATCCCGGACGGACTTTGAGCTCCAGAGTCGCAAAATGGGACTGTAACAGAACGTGTGACCCCACCGATGGATTGCTCTCCGAACGGGGAATCCATTAGTGTGGGTCACACGTTCGGTTCGAGTCCCATTTAGCGACTCTGGAGCTCAAAAAGTCACCTAGAGTTTTGGCCGCCCGCGCCGGGGCTTCTGGCCCACTGTGCTTCAAGGGCGGCCCACGGAGTGCATCCTCGACGCCGCCGTCGCCCCAGCAGCGCCTAATTTTCATCCCCCCCCCCCCTGCCAGACTCGGCTTTTATCTTATTTGCCGGCGAGCTGCAGCTGCAGTGTGTGGAGGCGGCCGTGGAGGCGGCCGTGGAGGCGGCCGTGGAGGCCGTGGAGGAGCAGCTGCAGTAATAACTATGGAGTGGAGCGTGTAGTAAAAGCGGCGGTGGCGGCGGCAGCGCACGTTTCAACGAGATAGCGAATGGCGAATTGCTCGGACTGTTAAGTTTGTCCCGTGCCAGATGCCCTCTTAAGCCCCCCGCGCACTGCCCCGCGCCGCCCCCGCCCCCGCCCCCCGCTGAGATGCTCTGCCATTGTTGCTGCCGGCATGGAACGTGCCCTCGGGGACCCTAGGGCTGGACGGACAGAGCGGGCACAGTGAGATTAGGGCGGCCGGGGGCGGGACCAGGGGCCAGGGGCGACGGAAGGGGAAGGGAGAGGGGGGGGGAAGGGCGGAGCAGAAAAGTGTAAAGAGGAGAGAGCGAAGGAGACCGAGGGAAAAATGCTATGCAAGCTTATACGCGGCGGAAAGATTGCGTTCAAGGGAATCCGGACTCGCCGTTGCTAGGTGGTGGTGGTGGTGGTGGTGGTGGTGCTGGTGGTGGTGGTGGTGGTGGTGGGGGTGGTGGTGGTGGTGGTGGTGGTGCTGGTGGTGGTGATGGTGGTGATGGTAAATGTGGGGAGGGGGTGGTGGTGCTAGTGGTGCTGGCGATGGTAGTGTTCGCGCTGCATGGTGCGTGGTCGGTGGGGGCGGCGTTGGTGGTGCGTCTGCACAAAAGGCGCTCCCTGGCGCGCGCCTCGCACGTCCTGATGTTTCCTCCCGGACGTGCCAAGCACGCGGGGCGGTGCTCTATTTTTGCGCGCCCAAGCAGACATAGCGGGGCTGGCAGGGCGAGGCGTCCCACAGTGGGCCAGAGGACCGGTGGAGGCGGCCGGAACTCTAGCGACGCGTTTTGAGCTCCAGAGTCGCTTCCGGGATCACTGTGCGTCCCGGCCGTGGGTCGGGCCGCCGCGGGTTCATCGCGGTCCGGCAGCGGGCCTTTCTCCGAGGAGCAGGGCGCGCGGCGCGTCAGGTTTCAGCCGGCCGGGTTTGAGGGGCCTCGACCGGCCACACGGGGGCGGGGACCTGATATGTGGCGGGGCCGGGCCGGGCCGTGGGGCCGGCGGGGCCGGCGGGGTTTCGGGATCAGTTTCTCCGCATTTCGCCGAAGTTGAGGTCCGAGAGGGAGAAAGAAATGCCATAACTGGGACGACGACGACGACACCATGAGAATGCTGCAGTGTTGGTGGCCAGCGGGCTGTGGCCTGTGGGGTCCGGCTGCTGCTTCCGCCCTCCGGGCCGGCCCACCCGGCCAGGCGCGCGCTGCGCTGCGCTCTGCACTGTCCGCTCTGCACTGTCCGCTCAAAGCCAGCGGTAAGATTCCTTGCCACAAATTTGGCAAGCCGTTTTGAATGCCAAAAATTGGCAAGCTTATTGGCCCGGAAATACTCCCAAGCTGGCCAAAATTTGGCAAGCTTATGAAGGTTTCAGGTCGAAGCTTGCCAATTTTTGGCATTTAAAACGGCTTGCCAAATAAATTTGTGGCAAGCAAACTTACCACTGGCTTTGCAATGCTGCTCCGTCGACTATCTCGCCTCGCCCACACCCGGAACTCCCGAACGCCCGAACCCCAGCACCGGCGCACTGCAACGAGCCACTCCAGCAGCACAGGCACCCTGGGTCCGCGAACAACAGTGTCGCTCTGTCTCTCTCGCACCCATGGGGCGTTCCGGGCGTTCCGCCGGGGTGCGAGAGAGACAGCAGGACCCCAATCACGGCGTAGTGCGCCGGCAGCGCAGGCAGCGCAGGCAGCAGCGCCACGCGGACGCCGCACTGTAACTCGCTGCTGCTTTACCGAGATGATAATAATTTCCGCGCTGTTTCGCCGAAACGAATGTCGGCATCGCAAATTGCGTGCGTCGCGCCTGTGTATCGTGCGAGTGCGTGTAGCGGGTGACTCTCTGTGTGAGTGAGTGTGTGTGTGTGTGTGTGTATGTGTGCGAGTGCGTGTAACGGGTGACACCCTGTGTGAGTGTGTGTGAGTGTGTGTGTGTGTGTGTGTGTGTGTGTGTGTGAGTGTGTGTCGTGGGATACTTGGCCGTGCGTTGCATATGAAGGGCCGTGAAGCCTGCCTACACTGTTACACACACACACACACACACACACACACAAGCTGGCAAACAGGGATTGTCCTCGGAGGGATTGCGAGCGCGAGCGAGGAGCAGGCGGGGCAGTGCGGGGCGCGGCGCGGGGTGGCGCGGGGCAGTGCGGGGCGCGGCGCGTGGGGCGCGGCGCGTGGGGCGCGTGGGGCGGGGCGCGGGGTGGCGCGGGGCAGTGCGGGGCGCGGCGCGTGGTGGCGCGGGGCAGCGTGGGGCGCGGCGCGGGGCAGCGCGGGGCGCGGCGCGGGGTGGCGCGGCGGCCGGCGGCAGTGGAGGGGATTTAAGCGGCCGGGGGTAAGGAAGAGGTACGGGGAGAAGAAGCTCCCAGGGATAGCAGAGAGCGGAGGGGGCATGATAAAGTGTTCTCTTCTTATCACAGTGCACAACCAGCGCGGCGGCGGGCGCGGTGCGTACTACCCCCATGACGGGTTGAGGTTCCCCAGGGAGGGGCCCCGGCCCTGGCCCCGGCCGGGCAGCCCGGCGGTGCGCGCGCCGCCGTCGCTCTTATTTTGACTAAACGTGAAGATGAGCACACACAACTAATTCGATTCGCGCGGTGTTATCTCTGCGCGACGCGGGGGCACGCCACCGCCAGCAGCCCTCCTAATTGCGACAAGCACACACGCGATAAGCAACGCCGCGGTGGGCCAGAAGATCGGCGCAGGCGGCCAAAACTCTAGACGCGTTTGGAGCTCCAGAGTCTCTAAGTGGGACCCGAACCGAACGTGAGACCCCACCGATGGCCTGCTTTCCGAGCGAGGAATCCATTGGTGGGGTCACATGTTCGGTTCGAGTCCTGTTTAGCGACTCCGGAGTTCAAAACGCGTCTGGAGTTTTGGCCACCTGCGCCCGTCTTCTAGCCCACTGTGCAAGCATCGCCACGCTACGCGCGATGATGGAGCCGAGCCGCAAGAAGTATCATTTCCGCTCCCCGCGGCCCCGGCGAGGCGGTGAGGCGGCGAGGCCCCGGTTCGCCTCCCGCCCCCGCCGCCCCCACCGCCGCCACCGCCGCCCCCTTGGCGCAGGCCGTCATAGAGCTACAGCTTAATTACAACTGCTTGCCACTTGCCACTGGGCGCCAGCGGGAGGTATGACAGCGCGTGTGGCCCTGGAGCGCTGGAGCCATGCTGGAGCGGGCCGGACTGGCGCAGTGGGGGCCGCAGCGCCCCTCGAGAGGCGTTGGAGAGCCACCGGAGAGCTATGTTGGAGAGACACTGGCAGCGCCCTTAGAGAGGCGTTGGAGAGCCACCGGAGAGCTATGTTGGAGAGACACTGGCAGCGCCCCTGGAGAGGCGTTGGAGAGACACTGGCAGCGCCCTTAGAGAGGCGTTGGAGAGCCACCGGAGAGCTATGTTGGAGAGACACTGGCAGCGCCCTTAGAGAGGCGCTGGAGAGCCACCGGAGAGCTATGCTGGAGAGGCAACGGCAGCGCCCACTATAAAGGACACTAGGACACTAGTAGGTACTTCTGGAGAGGTGGCGCTGGCGAGCCACTAAAAGGCAGTGGGGTATTATTGGGGCGTCGCGTCGCGGCGGGGGTCTGGCAGGCTGCTGCTGCTGTGGGGGGACAGCCACCGCGGCATCGGCACATTGCCGCTGGAGGGACAGAGACAGAGGGGATCAAGCGCCTGGTGGCTGGAGGGCTGCGCGCCCGACCCGACCGCATTGGGGGCTGTGCCGTGCTCGTGCTGTGCTGGCTTGGGCTTTATTTTGATGTGCCGAGAAGACCCTCGGCGACTCTTGCCATTTTCGTTTGCCCCCCACTTGCGCGACGCTTCAGGCGTCGCTTCGGGGCAGGCAGGCAGGCGCGGCGTGGTGTGGCGTGGCGTGGCGTGGTGTGGCGTGGTGTGGCGTGGTGTGGCTTGGCGTTGTATGGTGTGGCGTTGTATGGTGTGGCGTGGTGTGGCGATGTGCGGCGTGGCGGTGCCTTTATGGCCGCGCTAGTGCGTCCCTTGCAGCCCCCTGCAGCCCCCCGAGGGAACTTGACAGATTCAAAAAGCAGGCCGGCAGGCACGCCGGGCACTCTGCGCGTCACAGTGGGCCAGAAGATCGGCGCAGGCGGCCAAAACTCTAGACGCGTTTTGACCTCCAGAGTCGCTAAACAGGACTCGAACCGAACATGTGACCCCACCAATGGATTCCTCGTTGTGAGAGCAATTCATTGGTGGGGTCAAACGTTCGGTTCGAGTCCCATTTGGTGAATATGAATCTCAAAACGCGTCTAGAGTTTTGTCCGCCTCAACGGTCTTCTGACGCACTGTGAGGCGGCAGGCAGGCAGGCAGGCCGGCCGGCCGGGCACTCTGCGCGTGGCCGCGGGGCCGCGGCGAGGCTTGACGCGTTATTGCGCGGCGTGCGGCATCAAAATGTTGCGCCTCATCGCGGCGTCGCGTCGCCTCCTACAATGTGTGGGCCACAGTGTGGCCGAGCACGCCAGGCACGACCCTCATGAACAGTCCGCGTCTCTGCCGCCGGCCGAGCCGCTGCTTCAGCACACTCATTCCGCGGGATGCTATGTCTGTCTGTCTGTCTGTCTGTCTGTCTGTCTGTCTGTCTGTCTGTCTGTCTGTCTGTCTGTCTGTCTCTCGCTCGCTCTCTCTCTCTCTCTCTCTCTCTCTCTCTCTCTCTCTCTCTCTCTCTCTCTCTCTCTCTCTCTCTCTCTCTCTCTCTCTCTCTCTCTCTCGCACTCATGGTACGTCCCGTATAGGTGCGAGAGAGATGGGCCGGCGGCCGCGCTCGGAGTCACTCTGCAGGGACCGGGGGACCGGTGGGGACCGTGGACCGTGGACCTGACGCCCGTCGTGGACAGGGCAGGCCGACCCGCAATGCAGGCGGGGCTGCGGGCGGCCTATGCGCCGTCGCGCGGGCGCTAGCGAGCCGGGCGCCACGGCCGCGGAGTGCAAGCTGCAGCCGGCGGCAGCGTTGCAGCACACAGTGGGCCGGTCAAAATATCGGACGGCTTTTGAGCTCCAGAGTCGCTCAATGGGACTCGAACCGAACGTGTGACATGGATTCCTCTCTGGTCCAATGTGCAGCACCCCGATCCGGCTTGACGTACTTACCTCGAGGAGAAAATCAGGGCCGTCACTGCGAATACGAACAGAGGGGAAAAGGTCAGCGTTGTGTGATGGTGACGTTTGTTGTTGTTGTTGTTGTTGTTGTTGTTGTTGTTGTTGTTGTTTGTTGCGAGCCGCGCGCGGCCATGCCTCACCACCTGCTTTGCCTGCGAATCTGCGGCGCGGCCGTGATTGCTCCGCTCCGCGCTCTGGCCGGTCCGGCCGAGCTGGCACCATTCGGCGTGTACGAGCGGCCGTACGACCCGCGCCACAACCCGATCAGGGCCGCCGCGCCCCGCCACCGCGCGCCGCGCCCTCGCCACCCCACGCCCCGCACTTCTTGTACTATCTGCAGGTCCGCCGAGCCTATTTCCATAGCCCCCCCCCCTTCCCCCCTCCCAACCCGACCCCTCCACCCCGCCCGTAGCCACAGCGTTATCGCGACACGGCCTGGTCCCCTCCATATTCCACTGGAAAAACCGCTGTCTCCGTCCCTGCCGCTGCACCGCGCCTACCGCACCGCGTCCACATATCTGCCTCTCTCTCTCTCCCTCTCTCTCTCTCTCTCTCTCTCTCTCTCTCTCTCTCTCTCTCTCTCTCTTCTCTCTCTCTCTCTCTCTCTCTCTCTCTCTCTCTCTCTCTCTCTCTCTCTCTCTCCTCTCTCTCTCCATATACATCGCCGTCTGTCTCTCTCACTCGCTCGCCCCCATTCTCGCTGCACCGCCCTCTGCATGCCCAAAAACGGGGTTAGTTGCTACAGTTTAATTAACCGGCTGGCACTGCTACCGCCACCGCCCCGCCCGCTGCACGCTGGTGCCGCTGCAGCTTTCCACTCGTTTCCCTGTGTTTGTCAAACAAATCGGCTTCTTTGTCAGCTTCTTATCCGCGGCCGTCCACTCGCCTTTCGTTTTTTTTCTTTACTTCTCTCTCTCTCTCTCTCTCTCTCTCTCTCTCTCTCTCTCTCTCTCTCTCTCTCTCTCTCTCTCTCTCTCTCTCTCTCTCTCTCTCTCTCTCTCTCTCTCTCTCTCTCTCTCTCTCTCTCTCTCTCTCTCTCTCTCTCTCTCTCTCTCTCTCTCTCTCTCTCTCTCTCTCTCTCTCTCTCTCTCTCTCTCTCTCTCTCTCTCTCTCTCTCTCTCTCTCTCTCTCTCTCTCTCTCTCTCTCTCTCTCTCCATTTTTCTCCTTTTCCCTCCGCAGCCTGGCCCCCACCCTTCCGTCAGCCGCAGCCACTTTGCTACCCCAGTCCCGTACATCTTCTTACTTCTTACCCGCGGCTACTCTCCTGCCGCCGCCGCGGCACCTCGCTCAGCCTCTACCTCACGCCGCACAGTGGGCCAGAAGACCGGTGCAGGCGGCCAAAATTCTAGACGCGTGGTGAGCTCCACAGTCACTAAACGGGACTCAATCCGAACGTGTGACCCTAACGATGGATTCCTCGTTCGGAGAACAATCCACTGGTGGGGTCACACGTTCGAGTCGAGTCCCAAACGCCTACTCTGGAGCTTAAAACGCTTCTATAGTTTTGGCCGCCTGCACCGGTCTTCTGGCCCACTGTGCGCCGTGCCGTGCCGCGCCCAAGGCCCATTTGTCATCATTCCTTCGCGACCAAAGATGTCCGCCTGGTCGCTTCGATCCCCGTCTCCCCCAGCTGCGCGTCCCCGTCCAGTGCCGGCGCTGTATCGGCTCAACCTCCGGCCCAACTTCCGGTTCAACTTCCGGCACAACTTCCTGTTTGGGCGCCGCGTCTTTAATTCGAGCGGGCGGGGAATATTTCATCTTCGTCTCTCTCCGTCGTCGAAGCCCTCCAGCCCGCAGTGGGCCAGAGGACCGGCGCAGGCGGCCACAACTGGAGACGAGTTTTGAGCTCCAACATGACTTTAACCGAACGTGTGATCCGACCAATGGATTCCTCGTGTGGAGAGCAACACTTCATTGGTGGGGTCACACGTTCGGTTCGAGTACCATTTAGCGACGCTGGAGCTCAAAACGCGTCTAGAATATTGGCCGCCGGCGCCGGTCTTCTGTCCCACTGTGCAGCCTCCAGCAGCCGACGATGGACGGGCGGGGTGCAACGCAATGTTGTCGGGCTGTGTCCGTGTTCTGATCAGAGTGCAAAGGGGATGCAAGGGGAGGCGGGGAGGGGAAAGGAGGGAGAGGAGAGGGGGAGGGGGGACACAGAGAGACACAGTCGGACCGGATATGGGTCCGGTGACAGTGGCCAGCGGCGCAACGCTTCGTCCAAACATTTTCCTGTCCGCCCTTCATTCATATTGCCCCGCGCTGCGAGCTTCGCTGCCTCTCGCCCCTTCCTTTTACACTGTGCTCTACGCGGCTCCATGCGTTTTCATTTTTCTCTTCATATCAACGGCAATGCGTTCCACTCCCCCCCCCCCCCCCAACGATCCTTCCTCCCCCTTTCCCACTTTTTTCTCCTTTTCTGACGCTCAACTCGTTTTTGCTCAGCCAATTTCTCTGACTATAGTGTCGCGACACGCACCGGTGAAAATCGTTGTTTATTTCTGGTTCTGTTAATCCATGGCTCACAACGTCATTGCAAGTGCTTCTATTTTTTTTAATCTTTCCATTGCTTGTGTTTTCCCTCTCTTTTTTTTTCTTCATATACTAACTTTCTTTGCCCCGGGCCGCAGCTGCCCCTCTCTCTTCCTCTTGACGCTTAAAGCTGAGAGTGCCCCGCCCCCGCTCCAGTCCTCCCACGTCCAACCGGAAGAGATAGACCACTGCTTTATGGCGGCCGCGAATAAAATGTCCGCGCAGTAAAAATTTAGACTCTTGCGCGCGCGCGCGCGCGCCCACTGTGCGGTGGCAAACGGGACGCGCGGGGACGAACGAAAGCCTTTCAAAGACGACTGTGTGCGAGCGGGTCAAAACCTTTTCTGTTCGCGGTGTGGTTTTACAAGACTCTTCCGCCGCGCCACGCCGCGTGACGCCAGTCGGCCC
The DNA here is from genome assembly GCA_030522485.1 of Stenchaetothrips biformis. NCBI lineage: Eukaryota > Metazoa > Arthropoda > Insecta > Thysanoptera > Thripidae > Stenchaetothrips > Stenchaetothrips biformis. The sequence continues at coordinate 14,929,175 of CM060088.1, forward strand.
GCCCGGCCCCGCCACCGCCACGCCACCGCCACGCCACCGCCACGCCTCGCCACGCCACGCCGCGCATTCCTGTCCTGCTTCTCCCTTTGTGCCCGTTTCGCATAAAAATCTCATTCGCATTACTTCCTCGCGGCGTATTTCTATTTCCTTTCATGTGGCGGCGCGGGGCGGGGCGGGGCGGGGCGGGGCGGGCCGGCCCGGTTTGGCGCGCACGTCCAGGGCCACGTGTAGGCCGCGGTGGCGGCAGGTGGCGGCCCCGGCAAGGCGCGGTGCGGCGCGGCGCGGAGTGGCGGCGGGCTGCCAATGAATTGATGGCGATCACTGTGCCGGGCTGCATTATGTATGACACGGAGGAGAAAGCCGAGGAATAAGGAAAAAGGGAGGGGTGTAGGGGGGGGGGCTGCGGTTTACGCAGAGAGAATAAGACAGGAAAAGCAGAAGGCAGTCGGGGCGGGGCGGGCCGGGGTGGCGGCCTGATGCTGAGGAGAGTGAATACAGTGGCTCACAAAAAACAAAAACAAAAAAAAACCTTGCACAACAGGGCAGGCTCCTTGCCGCGCGTAGCAGTCCAAGACAGAGCAGACAAAAGTGCGCTCGAAATTGAAGACGAAACTAAGCGAGACACGAGCGAACAGAGAACAGAGCGCGGCGGCAGGGGTGCACAGTGGGTCAGAAGACCGCCGAGGCGGCCAAAATCCCGGACGCGTTTTGAGCTGCAGAGTCTTGTGCAGAGTCGCTAAATGGGACTCGAATCGAACGTATGACCCCACCAATGGATTGCTCTCCAAACGAGGAATTCATTGGTGGGGTCACAAGTTCGATTCGAGCCCGATTAAGCAAGAGGTCCCTCACTCAGAATTTCGGTGTACAACACAGATTGTTTGATTGTGTTGGATTGTTCGGGATTTTTAATGATTTTGTCGCGCTATTTGGCTCCTTACAGGCGTTTTTGAGGCAAGATTGTGGGATTGTCTCCTCCAAGCGTACACAGATTGTTTAAGTGGGGGACCCCTTGCCATTGAGCGACTCAGGCGCTGAAGCTCAGACGTGTCTGGGATTCTGGCCGCCTCAACGGTCCTCTGACCCACTGTGGGGCGGGGGTAGTGGGGGCGGAAGAGCATGCCGCCGTGTGCGATTCGCGGATTCTGCTCGCGCCGAGATTCCCCACAGCGGATAGCCCCGCGGGAAAGGTGTGCGAGTCGTGCTGCTGGTGGCGCTGGGGGAGGGGGCGCGGGTGGTGGTGGTAGGGGGCGCCGGCGCCGCGCGGGGCTATAGGTGACGGCGGTTCCATGTCGTTGAGGTCGTCTCGCCGCCCGGGACACATTTTTATTACCGCCGATATGCTGCCACGAGGGGATGGCGCGCGGTGGGGAGGAGGGGGGAGGAGAGGGGAGGAGGGGGGAGGAGGGGGAAGGGGGGCGCCGCGGGCATCTGGGCCACGGGGTGCACGGCGAGGACGAAGAAGGGAGCGCTGGCAAGCAGTGCTTCCGCTGCCCCCCCCCCCTTTTTGCTGAGGCGCTGGCCGGCGGCCGGGCCGCGTGGTCCCCGGAGATCAAGCGCGTGGCCCTGCACGGCTCGTGGTGCCGGCCGCAGCGCCGCCGCCCCGCCCCGCAGGGGGCCCCGCCGACCGACCCTGAGGCGAACCCAAGGGAACTGTTTCGATCAACCTTCTGCACGTTTCGCACAGATTCTTCAAGGCCGTGGATGGCCTGGCCGGGCCTGGCCGGGGCTGGCCGGGGCTGGCCGGCCGGGCGCGGCGGCGCGAGGCGAGGGGTGTGGCGGCCGGAGTTACGGCGGAGTGCTGAAAGCAGAAATCTCAGCTGAAGGGGGAAGGGGGGAAGGGGGGAAGGGAGCGAGGCGCGAACGGCGACGGCAGCAAAGCAGCGCCGGCCAAACTTTTTCAGCTGATGGAATGGGGCATTGTCTGCGGCCGCGCCGACGGGGAAGGCGAGAAGACGAAGACCAGCCGTTCGCATGACTATTTTAGCAGCGTTATTAGCTATGGGGGGCGAGCCGCGAGGCCACTCTCTCTCTCTCTCTCTCTCTCTCTCTCTCTCTCTCTCTCTCTCTCTCTCTCTCTCTCTCTCTCTCTTGGCGGGCAGTTTGTACCATTGGCCGTGTCTCTCGTCGGCTTTGCCGCCTCCGCACTCCAGGATCGTCTCGTCACTCTGCGTCTCTCTCGCACTCATGGGGCGTGCCGTCGTTCACGTGTGCGAGAGAGAGACAGAGCGATGACAGCGGTCCTTGGGAATCAGGTGGGCTGCTGGTGTTGTTGTGCTGGGCGCGCCATCAAAGAGAAGCCGCCCGACGGCAAAGAGAAGTAGTGGTGGGTTTTGTCCAGCCGCGGAGCACAGTGGACCAGAGGACCCGTTGGGGGCGGTGAAAACCCCGGACGGGTTTTGAGCTCCAGACTCGCTAAATGGGACTGGAGCCGAACGTGTGACCCTAACGATGGATTCCTCGTTCGGAGAGCAATCCATGGGAGGGGTCACTCTTTCGGTCCGAGTCCTGTTAAAAGACTCAAAACGCTTCTAGCGAGGTTTGGCCGCGTGCGCCGGTCTTCTGGCCCACCGTGTAGCGGGGCCGGCAGCGACAAGGCGAGCCACGTGTGGGGCAGCTGGCGGTCTGGACCGCCACCAGCAGGGCGTTGGCACGGCGGCACGTGTGTCGGGATAGACGGGCCGGATAGCCTGGGGTTGACGCGCCGGCCGGCCAGGATAGATGGCAAAGGATACAGGGAGGGCCTGGCACCGGCCGTCGCACCGGCCGGACAGGCGCTGGATAGACCGACAGGCAGGATAGAGGACAGAGTGGCAGGGTAGATTAGGTAGGAGGATAGACTGCAGCGGGATAGACGACGGGTCGTGCGCGGCCCCTGGGAGTCCCTGAGGGAGTCCCGGTGGGAGTCCCGGTGGGAGCCGCGTGGAAGTTCCCGTGGGACTGCTGCGAGGCCGAAGGGACGAAGAGACGAAAGGGACGCTGGGGATGCAATGATGAGGCACACATGCGGATGAAAGGGGGGGGGGCGAGACGTTATTGGACAAACATGGCAACAGTGAGCGAGGAATAATCACAGATAATGGCAGGAAAAGGAGAGCGGAGGAGCGCAGAAAGGGGCAGCTGCCTCGGCTTGCTGGGGGGGATGATAACACGCCCGCCTTCCTTTCTTCCCTCGTGTTTTTTCTCGGGACATTTTTGTTTCCCTGAATTCAAGAAGTCGGGTGGGCGAGGCGTGAAGGGAGGCGAGGCACAGTGGGCCAGAAGACCGGCGCGGACGGCAAAAATTCTCCAGGGTCGCTAAACAGGACTCGAACCGAACGTGTGACCCCACCACTGGACTGCGCTCCGAACAAGAAATCCATTGGTGGGGTCACACGGTCGGTTCGAGTCCTATTTGGCGACTCTGGACCTCAAAACGCGTCTAGAGTTTTAGCCGCCTGCGCCGGTTCTCTGGCCCACTGTGCGAGGATGCAGAAAGTGTGAGAGACGCGGGGGACAGGCTGCACTGCAGCAGGCAGGTCGTGTGCGAATGTGTGTGCATGTATGTGTGTATGTATGTATGTATGTATGTATATATGAGTGTGTGTGTGTGTGTGTGTGTGTGTGTGTGTGTGTGTAATACTCGCCAGCCGCACCACCGGGGAAAGGAAACACGGCGTCGCGCCTTTCCGCAGAGCCTTGAGGGAACGATGAGACAAAAACAGCGACTCTCTCTGGATTGCCGCCCGCCCCCTCTGTAACTCGATGCACTAGATGCAAGCAGAAAACAATTCCGTGTGTGCGTGCGCCCTTTTGTGTGTGTGTGTGTGTGTGTGTGTGTGTGTTTTTGTTTGTTTGTGTGTGTGCGTGTGCCTGTCTGTCTGCCCGCCTCCACGCTATCTGCCAGTCTCTTCCTGCCCCCCGACGTGTCATATATCATCGCCCATTATGGGGGAGTGGCCTGCCCGCCCCCGCGCCGCCCCCGCGCCGCCTCCCGCCCCCACAGCGGGCCTCCACACGCCGCCGTGCCGTGCCGGGCCGCGCCGGGCCGCGCCGCTTGTCCACAGGACCAAATCCGTAATAATCTGGAGCAGCGTGCAAAGAGACAGCGTGTTATCCGCGCGGTTCGGCGTGCCACGCCGCGGGCGCCGGAGAGGCCGGGGCGTCCTTGGTGGCGGCCAGCGCGGCCAGCACGGCCAGCATCAGGTCGCACCGGCCAAGACCGAACCGAAAGCAGGAAAAAAAAAGAGGAAGGGCGAAAAATCGGAAGCGGCGGCACACATGACTTGACATATCTCGGTGGAGAAGATGAAGGATGAGTTCCAATCGGACCCTTCCGTTCGGTCGAATCATTCTCGCCATCCGGACGCCCGACCGCCCCGCCCACCCCGCCGCGCCCCACCCCGCCCCGCCACGCCACCGCGACGTCGCACCGCACCCCACTCCCATGCCAATGGGCGAACAAACATTTTCCCATCTGGCGCGCACTACGCACTTCTACTCCCCTTTTCCCGCGCGCACTCCGACCTTTTATTTTTTCATAACATTTCTATCGGTAACCCGTTGCGTAGCTTTCCCCGCGTACTTTTATGCACTTTAATAATAAATTCATAATCACGGAGGACACGGCCGGGCGGCGGGCATTGCGTTACCCTGATTGAAAAGAAAGGAGCGAGAATGGGCGCGGAAAAAGGAAAGCGAGAACGCGCGGCACATCCGATTATACAGGCCCGGTCCCGGAGTTTTTCGTAAATTAGTTTTTTTTTACCCTCTTTTGCAGTGTACGACAACGTGTGTGCGTTACGCGCGGCAGTAGTCCCGCCGTGTAATTCGGCCAAGTTTGCCCGGGCGGCCATCGATCGGGAGGAGATCTTCCGAAGCAAGACGAGGCCGAAGAAGAAGCGCCTCTCTTCTTTACCCCTCTGTCTCTGTCTGTCTGTCTCTTTCTCTCTCCCTCTCTCTCTTTGTCTCTCTCTCTCTCTGTCTCTCTCTCTGTCTCTCTCTCTGTCTCTCTCTCTGTCTCTCACTCTCACTCTCTCTCTCTCTCTCTCTCTCTCTCTCTCTCTCTCTCTCTCTCTCTCTCTCTCTCTCTCTCTCTCTCTCTCTCTCTCTCTCTCTCTCTCTCTCTCTGTCTCTCTCTGTTTTTTTGCAGGGTTCTTATATTTGAGTTTTGCAACAGGGGGCGACCGGCGAGCCCTGCGAGAGAAAGGGACGGACGGATCAGGTTCGGGCGATAGCGCGCCGAGGACAAGAAGAGGAAAAAGGAGAAGGAGGAGGAGAGGGGCGGAGGAAGGGGGTGGACAAGATTGGTCATATCGCCGCACGCGTGGCGTGGCGTAGTGTAGGTCGGTGGCGGTCGCCGCTGCATCTGGCTTTTTCTCCCCGAGTCGCCGGCGTCGTCGTGCACCGCCTGGCTCTGCCTGCCTCTGCCTCCCAGCCCCAGAGAGAGGCATCGGCCGGGCAAAACTCCCAAGAACAGAGGAAAAAGTGGTGTGAGGTGGGGACGGTAGCGCCTCGGACCCGCGACAGCGCGACACCTTCCAACTGCTGCCGCTGAGACGAACTGCGCTCGGATTGGGTACGGTGCTGTGGCCGGCTGTAGCTAGAGTCCCTCTTAAGTCCTTGAGGACTTAAAGCTGGGCTCGCTAGCAGACGGACTTGGCTTGACGCGTTGGCCTGGGCGGGCTTATTTATTTTGAAGTACAGCCGAGCTAGGCACGCTAGAGCTGCATACCTCTCTCTGCCCGGCCCCAGCCAGCCGCTCTCGCATCCTCCACACGCCGCCGAAGCGCGTGTAGTGCTACAAAAAGTGCCGCGCCCGGTCCCCGGTACACCCACCCCAGCCCCCACACAAATTAACTTATACCTTTTGAACCCTCGGCCGTGCCGCCTCCTGACCGACAGGACCTTTTTTTCTTCGGCCCGTCTCTCTCTCTCTCTCTCTCTCTCTCTCTCTCTCTCTCTCTCTCTCTCTCTCTCTCTCTCTCTCTCTCTCTCTCTCTCTCTCTCTCTCTCTCCGGTTGAGGCCGCTCCATCCATCGTGGGTGACTCCCTCCCACGGCCACTCGCCGCCTCCATCTTCTCCACGGCAGGGTCGTTGGCTCCATCGGAGCCTTCTGGCCGGCCGACCGGTCCGATTTGACCCGCAAGTCATAACAATTCTGCTCACGAGGGCCGTTGTGAGAACGACGCCATGACGTGCCGACCGGCCGCGGGAGGAGAGAGAGAGAGAGAGAGAGAGAGAGAGAGAGAGAGAGAGAGAGAGAGAGAGAGAGAGAGAGAGAGAGAGAGAGAGAGAGAGAGAGAGAGAGAGAGAGAGATAGAGAGAGAGAGAAAGAGAGAGAGAGAGAGAGAGAGAGAGAGAGAGAGAGAGAGAGAGAGAGAGAGAGAGAGAGAGAGAGAAAGGGGGCAACTGCAGCAACCTATACGTGAGGCCCGGCCAGGCCGGCTGGCCTCCCTGTGTGTCCGTCCATCCACACCCTGCCGATCGCCGGGCGTAAGAGTCAGCCAGAAAACAACAATGTAACCAGCGGGAAGCGGCGCAGCGCTCTTAAGGGTTTTGCGATCCTGGCCGTCGCCACTCGGCAGGCCTTAGCGACGTGGCGCGTCGGGGCGACTCCCTGACTTGCCGACCCTCTGCCCCGCCAGGGTGCCGCGGTCCGAGTGCCCCGCCGCCCTGCCCAGGCCCTGCCCTCCCTGACCCCATCCGCCATTTTCATTTTTTCCCCGCTGCCCCACTTCGCAACTGAACCGCAGCGAAAAGGGAGCGGCCCCGAGCGGACATCCCCGGACGTCCCCGCCGCCACAAAGTTCCGCTTCGTTACGAAGCAGGAAAACAAGGACGCCGGCGAGGGGAAAAAACCTACGGGAGGCTAGGCTATCTCGTTAACTGTGGTTGTTCTTGTGTTCGGGAGGGAATATCGTGTCTTCAAAGAACCGCCGCTTCAGCTCGCTGCTGGGTACCCGGTCGGTCTGGTTGCCGATCCAGTATCGCAGTTGTACTTTATGTTGTACTGTACATCACATCCGGGCGTCGCACAGTGGGCCAGAGGACCGGTGGGAGCGGTCGAAATCCCGGACGGGTCACTAAATGGGACTCGAAACGAACGTGTGACCCCACCAATGGATTGCTCTCCGAACGAGGAATCCATCGGTGGGGTCACACGTTGTTCGGTTCGAGTCCTGTTCAGCGACTCTGGAGCTAAAAACGCGTCTAGAGTTTTGGCCGCCTGCGCCGGTCTTCTTGCCCACTGTGCGTGGGTTGTAAGAGAGGGGGGAGGGCGTAATCCCAGCGCGCGCGACGCCTATGAGAAATTACTGGAAACGTCCCCTCCAGCGATCTGTTTACACGGACTCTCGCTCGGGGGCCTCGGAGGCCGACGCCGACGCCGACACCTCGCGTCTAATGACAGGCCGCTTTGCGGGGCCTCGCGGGACCAGGCCTCGCCTCGGCCTCGCCGCCGCCGGGCTCATTCCGAAAGCAGCTCCATCGCTCTGTCTCTCTCGCGTCGCCGCGGAACGCAGCGCGACAGAGACGGAGCGACGAAAGCACTCAGGCCGGGGGGCCCGGGAACGGAACTACGGCCAAAGACGAAACGGCCCGCCGCCGCCGCCTAAGCGCGCCGCGGGGGGACTTAAAGGGAAATTTGATTAACAGTTTCCCGCCGAAAAAAAAAGGGCGGGGAAAGAGAGGGAGCGGGAGAAAATTGCGGAAGGAGGGAGTGACGCCGCCGAGGAGGTTGCAGTCCGAACCACTTTGACTATCGCACCGCTGGGAGCGGCGAGCGCGGCCGGGGAGACGGAAGGACACTTGCCTCTAGTTGTTGTCGAGGACTTGCCAACATCAGCCCGCACGCCGCCGCCGTCCATGCCCCGCCCCACCCCGGCCCTTGCCTCGCCGCCGCCACTCTCCAAAGTTTTTTCCTCTTTTTCTTGTTGCAGTTGGTCGCCTGCCTGCCACGCCTCCAGTGTGCCCTTCCGCGCCTCGGAGGCCCAAGGCGGCCGAAGAGCCGAAGCGCCGCGCCTGATCCCCTCGGCCCTTGGATCCCTTGGGGAGCCGCGCTGCACCGCCGTCTGCAAGTGCGAAACAAACTAAACGCTCGGCGCCGCCGCCGCCCGATCGTCGGCCCGTTTCCGATTCCTTCTGCTCCTCCACCTCGACCCCCGACGGCGACAACGTTGCCACGGACTCGAACCGATCGTGTGACCCCACCAATGGATAGCTCTCCGAACGAGGAATCCATTGGTGGGGTCACACGTTCGGTTCGAGTCCTGTTTAGCGACTCTGGAGCTCAAAACGCGTCTCGAGTTTCGGCCGCCTGCGCCGCCGGTCCTCTGGCCCACCGTGCGTCGCCGCCCGGCTGTGTCCTGCGGGGCATGTCCGCCCCGCGCTGACCCGACGACGGCAGCCTGTCGCGCCACCGTCCCGTCAAAGCCGACCCATTTCCATGGCAATCACTACTCCCCCTGCCGGCCGGCCGAGGAGCGATTTCGTCACTCTGTCTCTCTCGCACCGCTTCGAAACGCGCCTTGAGTGCGACGAAGAGACAGAGCGACGACACGCATTTTCGGAGTGAGCCAGCCGCTGCCGCAGCTGCGTGTTCGCCTCCCCAAGGGAAGGGGCGGCACGCCGGCTCCAGACCATTTGTTTAGCTGCGCGGCCAAAATATTGGCGGGAACATACGGACAATAATATTGAGGTCAAACAAGACGCGGAGCGCGGGGGGACACCGCGGGGCGGAACGGAGTGAGATGGAAAGAAAAACACCGGCAAAACACACACACAGAGTGGGGGGCGTTAAAGGAAATGGAGGGGAATAAAGGCGGCGAGAGAGGGAGGGAGGGAGAGAGAGAGAGAGAGAGAGAGAGAGAGAGAGAGAGAGAGAAGGAGAGAGAGAGAGAGAGAGAGAGCACGGAAGCCAGAAGGAGGCTGAGGGCGGTAAGTAGGACGAGGCGACACGACCCGCGCGCACGCACACGCACCAGCACTGACACTCAAACAGGCGCCGTTTCGGTTCGACCGGGCGTGATGTAGTAATTGCCTCTTCCGGCGCTTCCAGCGTCGCGGTGGTGCAGGAGCTCCCAGCCTCCTTGAGCCTCCAGACCGCCGCCACCCAGGCCAGCACTCCAGCCGCGATCCGTTCCGGCCTGGACCTGATGTCTTGTTTCCATGCGGCCCCTCACCCTCCCCCGCCGGGGCCGGCCCGGTGTGCGTTAGCATGACAGCAACACTCTGCCACAGCAAGTTAATTTAACCTGCCGGCCGGGCCGCCTGCTGCTTCTCGCTACTGTTGCCACTACTCTTTGTGAAGGGAGGGGCTGGGGGGCCCTGGGCCCAGGCCGGCGGTTTGCTGCGAGGTAACAGCTTGCGCGCGCCAGGCACCCCGGCGGGCTGCTGCCGGCGCACGGTGTTCTAAGAGGCCTCAAATGTGTCGTAACAAGTGGTGCGCGGGGCGGGGCGGAGGCGAGGGGGCGATGCTTATTGGAAGTTACGCAACAGAGAAGCAGTCGGCCGGCGGGGCGGGCCGCCTGCCCGGGAGCGGAGCGGGCAGGTCTCCGTAAACACAATGACGTGTCCCACACACGCGCGCGCGCGCGCACACGCACGCAGGCACACAATGCGGCACGCATAAAGCAGTCTCCCCAACGTAACACATAAAGTAATGCCCGCTCTCCATAGAGCAGACAAGTGGGCGAGGCGGCCGCAGCAAGCCCGCCCTAGTTTTAATTGAGCCTCCCTCCTGGTGGCCGGGTCGTCCTGGTGGCCTGGTCGTCCTGGTGGCCCGGTCGTGCTGGTGGCCCGGTCGTCCTGGTGGCCTGGTCGTCCTGGTGGCCGGGTCGTCCTGGTGGCCTGGTCGTCCTGGTGGCCTGGTCGTCCTGGTGGCCCGGTCGTCCTGGTGGCCTGGTCGTCCTGGTGGCCTGGTCGTCCTGGTGGCCTGGTCGTCCTGGTGGCCTGGTCGTCCTGGCGGCCTGGTCGTCCTGGTGGCCCGGTCGTCCTGGTGGCCTGGTCGTCCTGGTGGCCTGGTCGTCCTGGTGGCCTGGTCGTTCTGGTGGCCTGGTCGTCCTGGCGGCCCGGTCGTCCTGGTGGCCTGGTCGTCCTGGTGGCCCGGTCGTCCTGGTGGCCCCAGCCACAAAGTTTATGCGTGGGAGGCGCGCCACAGGACAAGTCTGCAGTCCGCCACAGCAGTGCCACGGCAGTTGCCGAGACTGGCCAGATGTTGGTGACCGTGCCGTGTGACTTATTCCATTTTATTTTTAATCTCTTTTGTTTAAAGGGAGAACTTGGCGAAATGAGGTACCGGATGACGGACGGCTCCGTCGTGCCGAACCGAGTTGCCGGCCGGAGTTGACAACTGAGGAGGTTTGGCGCAGGCGGGGTGCGGTGAGGCGGGGCGGGGCGAGCTGGGCTTCCGCCAGACGCAAAGAGGTGTGGCGCCGGGGGCTCGGGCGAGGCGGGGCGGAGGGGAGGGTACTGCAGGCTGCGCGTGACGGGAAACCTGAACGTCGCATTAAGTCGCGGCCCTGCCTCCTCCCCCTCCCCCCTGCCGCTCGGTGACTCCTCTCATTTCTCGTCCCTCCCATAGGCCTACTATCGCCTAACACGGACCTTCTCTTCTCTGCTTTTTATTTCTGATCTCCCTCCCTTTTGTCACGTAGTAATAGCCTCCCGACGGGCATATACAATGACCCTGCGCGTATGTGAGTGTGGGGGGAGGGGGAAGGAGGGGGGGCAGTCGTACCCCTTAAAGATATCGCTCGGCGGCACGAAACCCGAAATGACGGAGCTCCAGCTCCAGCTAGAGGCGGAAATGGACCCGAGCGGAACCACGGCGCTTGGCTGCGCTCGGCTCGCTTGGCGCGCTGCTGCTGGGCGAGTTCAAGCGGCGCGCCCGGCGGCGCCCGTGGAGGCCGGGGTAGGCCGGCCCGCCGCGCAGGGCCGTCGCCCGGGTTGCCTACCACGGACTCTGCAGGCGCTCGCACAGTGGGCGCGAAATGACATACGATTAACTGTGGTCTAGCCTCTCAAGTCAAGTGGCGGATGCGGAGGCGGTCCGAGGGAGGGGCAAAGTGGCACTTTTTAGCAGATGATACCTTTACACCTTAAACATACACGTGAAGACACATGAAGGTGTCAGCTCAGCTCAGCTTGGTTTTACTCCCGAGCAGGGTGCCGTAACTTATTTGAATTCGAAGGTTTCAGGGTTTGTATCTCCTAAACGGGCTCGGTTATAAAAGTTATGAAGAGAATAACTTATTTTTAAAATTGAATTCTAAAATTAAGTTATTCTCTTCATAACTTTTATAACGCAGCCCGTTTAGGAGATACAAACCCTGAAACCTTCTAATTCAAATAAGTTACAGCACCCTGCTCTCGAGTCCGCAGGAACCAAGCGTGTATCCTAACAATAATATTTTGCCTACTTACAGGGGGGAAAGTGTAGCTTTTTCTTACCTTCCAGGCGGTTGTCTAAGGGCCAATGGTCCTTCCGCCCGGCCCACTGGATCCGCGGCGCGCGACGACGCCGTGCCTCACCTGCTTGAAAGGATGCTTCCTCATTCGGGGTGAGGGACGCGCCCAGGCACGCCTTCGCCTCGTGTCGCTTAAATCAAAGTGATTTGGCCAAAGTGCCGGCGAGGAGACGCGCAGTAAAGGCGGCAGCCAGGCAGCAGCCAGGCAGCAGCCAGGCAGCAGCCAGGCAGCAGGGCTGAACACTGCCTTCTTCATCACAATCCCGTCTCTCTCGCTCTCCTGCGGGGCGCGCCGTGAGTGCGAGAGAGACAGAGCGCCGTTCGGGATCAGTCTGCAAGCAGGCCGCAGGCACATCCAAGCAATTTCACGAGCCATCCATCGGTGGGGCGGGGTGGGGCGGGGCGGGGTGGGGCGGGGCGGGGCGCGGTGCGCCAGACAGGCAGACAGCGATCCGCAAGCTCCGCAAGTCGAGCGCGCGGCGTTTAGTGTTTAGCCCGCCGGGAGTTGATGCGGGATTTATTGCAGAAAAACCCAGTGGAGTGGAGTGTGCGCGTTGGAAGCGAAGGCGTGGCGTGGTGTAGCGCGGCATGTTTTGCGGCCGCGGTCTCGGAAAATCGCAGTCCATCGCCACTGATTATCATACTCTACGGGGCCCCTAATCTGTTCGTTTTCTTTTCTCTCGCCTGTTTTAGCTGTGTCATAGGCGTGGTGTCTGAGCCGGTATTCGTCGTTCATTCTGTCACAGGTATCCATGCACGTCCGCACGGAGCCACCGTCCGGCTTGCGTCAAGTTCTGATTGTCCAAACGCAATTCTTGTGGAACTGATATCAAGAGATGCGAATGGACATCACCTCTTGAGGCGGCAGTCTTCGCCAGCGTCTGTCCGTCCGTCTGCCGACGCCATTGCCTGTCGTATCAACAAGGACCTTCGGTGTGACGCGGATGGGGGAGTTATGAAGAGGCAGCCACTCACTTTGGATCACGTGTTTATTCGCGCAGTGATACATTTTGTATCAGTGACGAAGCAGTCTTTGAAAGTGAGGTTGATCCTGCACTTTTATAAGGGCACTTGTCAGCAGACTGTGAGAATCACAAGACCCTAAAGGGTCAGGCGCAACCCGCCTGCGAGTTGCAAGTAACAACTTCAACATTATGAGACGACTACTCGGCAATAATTTACTAACTTCTTAAATTACTTCTTAAATCTACCACAGATCACAAAACGTTACTCTAGGCCCCAAACGACACATTTTTAACATATACAAGTAACAGTATGTCACACCACAGCTCAATATTCACGCGAACAAAAACACGTTGGCGCGTGACAGCCACTAAGTCAATAGATCAAAAAGAAAAGACGAATACGTTTCACAAACAAACAATAAACAATTTGTCTGGTTAAAATCCGAGAGCAGCCTCACTTTTTTGTCATGATGAAATGCTCTTGTCGGTTCACAAAAAGAAACATTTTAATAAATAAGAATAAAGTACGTGATTGATGGTTTCGGATGAGAAGTTTGATGACGAGGGCCTCTTGGCGGGCTAAGGCGAGGAGGTATGCACTCACGCTAGTAGCGATTTCGTAGCAAAATAACTGGAATTCTCCAATTTCACCAATTTTTTGGTTGATATTTGGCTGTTTTTGGCCAAACCCGATGGTTTAAGGGCATCGTAATAGAGCGTACTAGACGTAATAGTGTTGACAGTGCAAACCCTGTCGGGCGAAGCACAGTGGGCCAAATCTCTAGACGCGTTTTGAGCTCCAGAGTCGCTAAATGAGACTCGAATCGAACGTGTGACCCCACCAAAGGACCCCACCATTGTCGTCATTTGAAAGTGATGAAAAGATCATTCACCCTTTTGTCATGAAGAGACAACAAATTTTTAGAGTGTGTGCGAAGGGCTCTACAGAACCTCCTTGCTCTGGGTGCGGCGTCCGCGCAGCATCTCCTGCACCTGCACCAGCGTCTTGCCCTTGGTCTCGGGCACCACGAGCAGCGTGAACAGGCCGATGAGGCCGTTGGTGACGGCGAAGAAGGCGAAGGGCACGTAGGTGCCGTAGGCGACGGTGACGGGCAGGAAGGCGTAGTTGATGCCGAAGGACGTGAGCGCCATGATGGTCATGCAGACGGGCGCCACGACGGCCTTGGCGCGCTGGTCCAGCAGCTCGCTCATCAGCACCTGCGGGATGGTGTTCATGCCGCCACCCACGCCCACGATGAAGCACAGCAGGCACGCCAGCGGCACCCAGTTGTAGGCGCTCATGTCGCGGCCGCCGACCTCCAGGAGGGCGCAGTACACGGCCAGGACCGTCATGGACAGGCAGGTGACGGAGGCGGCCGCGCACAACTGGATGCGGCGGCCCAGCCGCTCGATGGCCACCATGGCGAGGCAGATGGCGCCGATCTCGAACACGATGACCAGCACGCCGGACAGCGTGGCCGAGATGACGGTGCCGTGGGTCTTGGTGAAGATCTGGTTGGTGTAGGCCAGCACGCAGGTGACGCCGACCAGGGCCAGCGAGCTGGACTCCACCAGCACGATGAGGGCCGCCTTCTTGGCGCCGGGCGGCGCGAACATCTGCCAGATAGTGACGGCGTCCTCGCGCTCCCGGCGGATGGCGCCCAGGATGGCGTCGGCTTCGTCCCGGATCTCCCGGTCGGACGCGCTGGCGCGCAGCGCGCGCAGGGACTTGACCACGTCGTCGGGGCGGCCCTTGCTGGCGTAGTAGAACGGCGACTCCACCATGAGGAAGAAGATGCTGAGGAAGAGGGCGACGATGAAGGGCGCGGGGTACACGCTCTGCGCGAGCCAGCCCACCTGGGGCCCGGTCAGGAAGGCCACCAGCTGGCCGCCGGGCATGAGCAGCGTGGTGGCCAGGATGAGCGGGCCGCGCACCGCCGGCGTCGTCACCTCCCCGGCGTAGATGAAGGCGAAGGACAGCACGATGCCCATGCTCATGCCGGCCAGGATGCGCGCCGCGATCAGCATGCCCGGCGAGCTGCCGACGGCCGTCAGCACCACCCACAGCGACAGCGACACCGGGCCCACCAGGATGGTCTGCTTGCGGCCCGCCACCGTGAACACCAGCGTGCTGGTCCACGACCCCAGCATGCAGCCAATGTCGAAGATGGACACGATCTGCGAGATCTGCGCCATCTCAGCCTTGCCGAACGGAGCCTCCTCCGCCTCCATCTTCTCCATGCCGGGCGAGGCCCAGCCGATGCCCATGCCCATGAGCAAGGTCAGCAACATGACGCCCGAGCAGGACTTGACCTGGCACAGCACGTCGGACAGCGTCATGGTGGGGCGTCGTCGGCGTCCTGGTGCTGGCGGTGCTCGTGCGTTGCCGCCCTCCTCACGCGGACTGGCGCCGGGCCGCGCGGCTCGTTGAGATATACGGAGGCCGCCGCTAGCCGCCAACAGTGGCTAGTGTCTCTAGGGATGACGGTCGCAGTGATAAGCGCGGTACTCGAGTGTGTGTGTGTGTGTGTGTGTGTGTGTGTGTGTGGGGGGGGGGGGTACTCGAGTGTTGTTCTTGGGTACTGCATGTGTGTGCCTCGTCACTATCAGCGCTCGAAGGGAGATGCAACAGGGAATGACAGGTAGGTGTGTCTGTTTTGGGGGAAGGGGGCAGTAAGCGCGAGTAAAAGGGGCCATGTTGGCTCCGCGGATTGACCGATAGATCAAACACTACACATCCATCCATTGGTATGTTTCCTTGCCACTCCAAAGGCGCTCCGTTTTGAATGCCGAAATTTGGTTTTCTGAGAATACCGAAATTTGGCGTCCCAGCGAGCGTCCCAGGGCGCCACAGGGCCAAATATTGGCATTCCGTGTGGGTGATTCGGACCCAGGAGGCCAAATTTTGGCTTTCAAAACGGAGCACCACTTGAGTGGCAAGGAAACGTACCAATGGAACAACGAAGCAGCAGCGAGGAGTCAGTCAGTGGATGACTGCGCTGAATTTACTTCTATATATCCGATGCCGGCCGACCCAATAAATTTTTGATTCTCAGCGGTTTACGACGTTGCACTCTCCGATTATACAACCTGATGACGTGCGGATGACATAACGGGGCAGCAGTCCGAGTGGTTACCTTTTCACTTTGCTAACGGAGAGTTCAGATGTGGGGCATTGTCACTTCACCGGGAAAACGCTTTTTACCGGCGGCGCTGCACAAATGCAACGTCGCTTGTAAAAAGTGAGCGATAAGTTACTCTCGATTTAGAAATTTCACCATTCTGGAACGCGTGTATCGTTCAAGTGAGGCATACACTGTGAATTTAAGTGTGTAGTGAGTACACTTAGAGCACCCTCTAGAGGTGTGGAGTGGAGTGGAGACTGAAAATGCCACACCTCTGCATTTTAAGTGTGGCGTTCTCCACTTGGTTTCACAGCGCCTTGCTGAGACACTTCAAGCAGTGGCGCTTGAGTCAACAACGTAGACCACAGGAACACATGTAGTGAGGGCTGGCTGGAAATTATTATAGTTATTATAGTATTATTACAGTGTAAGGCTCCCCTCGCGGGGTGGCGGGGCGACACGCAGCGCAGAGCGACCACTAACAGTGCGGCGGAAGATTTACTCCTTTACGGCCTCGTCGAATGGCACCCGCCCGACCTCGTGACCTACTGCTGGGCTGGCCGCCCGCCGTGGCTGGCCGCCCGCCGTGGCTGGCCGCCCGCCGTGGCTGGCCGCCCGCCGTGGCTGGCCGCCCGCCGTGGCTGGCCGCCCGCCGTGGCTGGCCGCCCGCCGTGGCTGGCCGCCCGCCGTGGCTGGCCGCCCGCCGTGGCTGGCCGCCCGCCGTGGCTGGCCGCCCGCCGTGGCTGGCCGCCCGCCGTGGCTGGCCGCCCGCCGTGGCTGGCCGCCCGCCGTGGCTGGCCGCCCGCCGTGGCTGGCCGCCCGCCGTGGCTGGCCGACCGCTTCAGTCCCTCGGTGCGAACGGGAGGAGAGCGTAAACAAGGCGCGGGAGCGGCTAGCGACGGAGCTGGACGCTATGTCGGACGCACTGGGGAGCCCCGTCACCGTCTCACGGCGGCCCACTGTGCGGCGGCCCACTAGGCGGGACCCTGTCTCCTTGTTCCGTTCCCACCTACACGGACCGCGCACCGCACAGCAAGCGCGCTTCGCCGAAGCAGGACCAACTCAATTAATCCCGTCCTTCCTCGTAATCAGCCCAGACATCCTTTATCTTACCCCGAGGAATGGCGATTACGCAAACGGCCCGTGTCTGCGGCTGCGGCGGGCACGCGCTGTGGGCCAGGCTGGCAGGCTGCACGCTGAACCCAGAACAACGGCGGCTATCGAACCATTTCAAACTCGCTACACATCGTCGGGTGGGCCGCTCTCGGCCACCGCGGCTCATGGGTGACTGCCACGGAAACAGGGTCCTTGAAGCCATGGGTTTGAACCGCAATGTCGGTCAAAATAGGTGGGTACTGGGATTCGGTCGCCCGATCTGAGTGTCATACAGACACCTGTCCGCACTCGGCCACCACGGTCTGTGAACTAGGTCCACGTGAGGCAGCGGGTTCAAAACCGCAGCGGGCAGCCAGTCAAAAATTTGAAAAGATGAGTTAGGAATCGATAGCCCGACCCTAGTGTCACGGTACGTCCGAGTTTTGTTTCCACCTGTCGTCTCCGCGCTTCAGTCCCGACTTCAGGCGTCAAGAAGAAAACGGACCAGTGCGCTCCGCTGACTCAGCCGCTCACTCAGTGGCACTCGGTGGTCTGGTCGCTCGGCCGGCCAGCCCAGCCGCCAGCCCTCCGCGAGGCCGGCCGCCCCGCCGGCAGCCAGCCCTGATATGATCAATCAAACGGCCGGGCTAAACAACCCGTTATCGACTGCTAATCTCGCTGCCTCGCTCTCGCCGGACAGGGCTGCCCGGAGCCGCGCTATATTGTCCGCGGCACCTCACGCACATAAACCTTTCCAGCGGTTCGGAGGTGGCGGGGCGGGGCGGGGTGGGGGGGGTAGGGCGGGGTGGGGCGGGGTGGGCAGGGACAGGGACGCGGCCAGGTCGTCAATCGGCGTGGAGCCGCGGCCCTGATAACGCCAAGGCCGACCAGCAGCCTGGCTCCGAAAAGTGCTCCGTCGCTCTTGCACCCCCGCTCCTCCTCCCACCCACGCGGCCTGCGCGACATCCAACGAGTGCGAGGGAGAAGGAGGTTTTGTTCGGAAGCAGCCCGAGCGTCGATGCACTTGACCGACCGAAACGCGCGGCAGCGCGGCAGGGCTCACGCGGCTGCAGCGCCGGTCTGAATTACGGACCAGATAGCGCGCACGCCCACGCAACGCGCGCCGCCAGACAAACGACCCACATATTTTTTATTTTTCCAATATGTTCTAGGTTTTGAGCCAGACGGTACCATCTCACTTCCCGGATCTCAAAACCATAACAGAAATAATAGCATGGATAATGTGTGAGCAAGCTGGTACTCTGAGGCTACGTGCCACGACGCGCCTCGCAGTGAGTCAGAAGAATATTTGTGAGGGGTCACGATTCCGCCGCTCCGCTCGCCGCGCAGGTCTGACTGTCGCCCGAGCGCCCGCCAAACCTCCTCGACGAGCGGGAGCGGCGACACGCGAGATGCGGCGGCAACGCCGCGCCTCTTCTCCCCCCACCCCCCACCCCCGTCGCTGCGGCAAGCATTGTTGGCGTGGCAACGCTGCAGCCTCGCAGCGTGAACACGACCGGGTGCGGGTGGAGTGGAGTGGGGGAGCGCCGAACGTCGAACGCCGAGGCGGCAGGGCAGCATGGAGTCACATGTGGCTCCATGAGGGCAGGCTGGGCTGGGGCAGGCAGGCAAACTTTCAAGACGATCAGCTGGGATGCGCACGATTTGGCACCGCCGCGCCGCTCCTCGTCCACCGTCTGGCTAGCTGCCGTCTGATTCCGAACACTGCTTCGTCGCTCTGTCTCTCTCGCACCCCTACGGACCGCCCCATGAGTGCGAGAGAGACAGAGCGACGAAAGCAGTGCTCGAAATCAGACGGCTGGCGCTGGCAGTGTTGTCGGAAGGACGAGTGAGAGTGATGCGTAGGGAGTCACCGAGTCACATACACAGTGAGTAAGTATGAGAGAAAGCTGCACGGATGCGAATGAAATTTTCGGTTAGTTCGTAATTATCTGAAAAAAACACTTAAAAGGGAGCCCTTTAACTCTCATGGTTCAGAAGTACGGATCAAGAAACTACCCGTAGTGGCGCTGGCCGGGCGCGCGCCGCGCTGTAGAGGTTATGTTTGGACAACGGACGAATTTCACTCACTTACTGGCTAAAAATCCAAACAGAATAGACACGACATGTAGCTCCAATCACTCCCAGAAATACGCTTGTGGTGAGCACGTCGAAGCTGCTTTGTCACGTTGGATCCGCCAGCCACTCTCAAAACACTTCCCGAAACGTAAACACGCTCGTGGCATCGTCGGCACTGCTTCTGCTGGCAGACCGGCAGCGCAACGCCTCGGTGTTGGAGCACCCGGTGAAGGTCGGCGTTCGTTCGCGCGTCAAGTTCGAACCGTCTTTCTGAAAACCAGTATATTCGGTCTTCTAGGGCGATTCGGAATAGACCATTCTAGTCGTGGCCGAGTGAAGAACAAGAAGAATCACAGAAGAGTATTTTTTTGAACTTTAAATACATAAGTCCCTTTTCCTGGTAGAAGTTAACAAAAATATTTTCTAGTAAATGCAACATATTTTTAGCGAATATATGCTCTTTAAATGCCCTAAATGGAGTGTTTTGTGATTCTTCTTGTTCTTTACTAAGCCACGACTAGAATGGTCTATTCCGGAATTTCGTTTACCGTGTACACGCCGGTACCGCAGCGCCTGCAAACAGAGACTCCTATCCACTCAAGTCGTCGTCGGCAGCGCGTCGCCGCACAGTGGGCCGGGTGGGTTTGATAGGTGCTAACCACCACTCACTCGCCGTGGCAGCCAGCATTGTCCCGGCCAGCACGGCGTTGTTCCGCCGGTTCCTCGCCGCAGCAGTCAGCATTGTCCCGGCCAGCACGGCGTTGTTCCGCTGGTTCCTCGCCGCAGCAGTCAGCATCCTCCCGGCCAGCACGGCGTTGTTCCGCTGGTTCCTCGCCGCAGCAGTCAGCATCCTCCCGGCCAGCACGGCGTTGTTCCGCCGGTTCCGCACCGCGACAGCAGCTTCAAGTCCCCCGCATAACGAGCATTGGGGGGCGGGGCCCAAACTACGTGACCGATTTCCCCCCCCCCCTCCCTCCCCTTGCCCCGTTCACCCCCGACCTGTATACCTAAACCCAAGCTTCCCATGTATTCAAGATAGGACCACAAACAAACGTGCACCCCTCCGCTCCCGCCCACACGCCCCCACACGTGGCTCGAGTGCGGCCCCTAGCTGCGTTGAGTCCCTTTTATGTGTCGGCATCAGCACAGAGTCGTCTGCCCCCCCCCCCTTCCGCCGATGCGCTGTCGTTACTGTACCCTCTCGTGCTCTGGAGGCGGGCGAAGCGAAACGCGCGGAACGCGAAACACGCTCGCGGCTCCTCGTGCCCCGATTGGCTCGCGAGTCGGCCAAGTCGCGCGACCTCCCGCAGGCTGATCCCGAGCACTCGTCGCTCTGTCTCTCTCGCACACGTGCATAAATTGTCCAAGGCGGCCCTGTTTAGCTGTCTTGTGGTGGTTCAATTTATGCAACCCTAAGACAGTGGTTTTGTCCGAGGGGTCCACCACCTAGCTCAGGAGTGTACACAGGATTACTGATTACCAGTGATTACCCACGAAAAGTCTCTAAAAACTCTATAATTTTGGCCAGCCAGGAGCATTTTTTGCCTATTTTCATAAGAATAACCCCCAAAAGCCGATAAAAACAGCAAAAATGTCCAGTTTTGCCATGTGATTATCAATGATTACTGGACGAAGTGTACACACGACTACCAGAGTGGTGGACCCCTCGGGTTTTGTCGGTTTTTGGCCGTCTATGGTCGTTTTTTTTTGGCCTTTTGGACTTTTTTGGCCAATTTTTTTGGCCAAAATAACACACGTGTGATGGAGGGCGCGAGAGAGACGCAGCGGCAACGAGACACAGTGGGACAGAAGACTGGTGGAGGCGGCCAAAATTTTAGACGCGTTTTTGAGCTCTAGAGTCGCTCAATTTTCGACTCGAACCAAAAGTGCGACCCCACCAATGGATTGCTCTCCGAACGAGGAATCCATTGGTGGGGTCACAAGCGCTCGGTTCGAGTCCAATCCAGCAAGTCTGGATCTCAAAACGCGTCCAGAGTTTTGGCCGTATGCGCGCCCACTGTGCAAGAGCAGTGCTCGTCACCGAACGACGACACGGCGGTGGTGTCCCATCAGCCGCATCCGCCCCAATATACATGAATCATTGCCGACGCCACTGTTGACTGATTCCGAGCACTGCTCTCTTCGCTCTGCCTCTCACTAGCACCCCTTACGGGACGCCCCATGAGTGCGAGAGCGACAGAGCGACGGAAGCAGTGCTCGGAGGCGGCCTGCTGCGATGGAGCCTTACTCTCACGCGAGCCGTGTTCACCTGCCGTCGTGAAAACAACAGCCAATACCTCTCCCGATTAGTCACGTACGTACTGCGCTGGGAGCGAGGGGTGAATCACTAGTGTACTCATGTGTACAAATTGGCCCGTACTCAGTGTACTCACAAGTTTAAATAGGGCAAAATTTGCTTATTTTTGCACGATTTGGCGTTGTATGTCGTCTGCAAACGCTAAGTACAGCCTAAAAACGTTTAAAAATGTGAAATTTACGAGTTTTGTGAGGTGCACTCACCCGTACTCACGTACTCATGTGTACACCACAACACTGAGTGATTCACCCCTCGGCTGGGAGTGTGCACACCACAGTGAGGTCCATTACAGTGCCGTCGTGGTCGGGCCGCCGAACACGGATGCCGAACACGCATTGTGGACCGGTTTGAACGCGCGGATTAGAGTTCGACTCCTCCGCCATTGTCTGCTACGCCAGTGGAGTTCGCAGTTCGCATCCAGCTAATAACAAGTGCGCCGTGTGCTCGGCCGTGTGTGTGGTGGATGGCAGCCAGTTTTTGTTTTTATTCCAAACAATGCCTCAATTTTTTCTTTGCAAAGCGCGCGCGCGTGCGCTCTCATTATGCAAATTTGCATCCCACTGTTTGCGCACACGCGACCAGACGAGAGGAGGAGTGTTGTTCTTTTCAGCGTTTGGCCGCGCGCGCGGGGTATCGGCGCCGCGGCGCGGGGTAGCGCCCATCGCCAACCGCGCGGGGTATGGGCGGTTAGAGGACCAAGGACCGCAGGCCGCAGCCCTGTGGGAGGCGTTTGCAGAACACGCGAAATGCGCCTCGACGACGAAGCTGCCCCGCCATACCGAAGAGACGGACCGCTCCGATTCGAGCTTGCGAACGTGCCAAACACCGACTCACGGCCTTGCTCTTGTTCCGCGCGCAGCCCTCCTTTATTTCCGACACGATGAGTAATTCCACCGCCCTCATCAGGCGGAGGCAAAAGAGTCGGGTCATCCCTCCGGCAAGTTGTTTTCGTAGACAAGGCCCCGCGCCGCGCCGCCCCACAGTGGGTCAGAAGACCGTTGAGGCGGCCAAAATTCTAGACGCGTTTTGAGCTTCAGAGTCGCTAAATGGGACTCGAACCAAACGCGTGACCCCACCGATGGACTGCTATCCAAACGAGGAATCCATTGGTGCGGTCACACGTCGATCTGAGTCCCATTTGGCGACTCTGGAGCTCAAAACGCGTCCCGGATTTTGGCCGCCTCAACGGTCTTCTGACCCACTGTACGCCCTGCCCCTCGCGGAGAAAGCCCCTCGTCACCCATTTGCTGCCGGACGCCTTTGTCTCGTCAGAGGCGACTTCAGTCGCGCGTGGCCGCGGTCGTAGACCTGCGAAAGCCGGGAAACAAAAACAAGAACCGCGCTCAAAGTAAGCAAGCACACAAAAGATTAGGGATAAAGAGAGGCTTTGTGTGTCAGACACGGTATTGGGGAGTCTGATAACGGATGGCTATTTAACCAGCCTCCCCACCGTGGACCGCGGACGCGGCCTCGAGTACCACCAGCAGCAACCCACCTGTGCCCGCGTGTCCTCGTCGGCACGCTCTGCCGCCAGTGCTGGACGCCCTGATGGCCTTCCGCCGGCCCGGCTCGGGGACGGCCTTGGGGTCGGCCTTGAGGGTGGCCTTTGGGACGGCGGCGCGTAGCGGCCCTCCTCACGCGGCTGGAGGCACAACCATCAGGAAGCTCCATCATCACCTTGCCGACGACGCACAGTGGGCCAGAAGAGCAGCGCGTTTTTAGCTCCAGAGTCGCTAGACAGGTCTCGAACCGAACGTGTGACCCCATCAATGGATGGCTCTCCGAACGGGGAATCTATCGGTGGGGTCACACGTTCGGTTCGAGTCAAATTTAGGGATCTGGAGCTCAAAACGCGTCCACAGTTTTGGCCGCTTGCGCCGGTCTTCTGGCTGTTCCACTGTGCGACGTCTGGTCGGCGGCGCAGCGCGGGGAGCTCACGGTCGCCGCCCTCCAGGGACGCGACGGACGGTACGTAGCACGCGCACATGGCCGCCCTGCAGCCGCCCTGCAGGCCGTACTTGGTGCACTCCAGCTCGCAGCGCCGGTCGCACGGCAGCGCCGCGTGGACCCGCTGCGCCGCCTGCGCCCGCCACGCCCGCTGGAACGGTCGCGGCGACAGAGGGCGGTGTTGACAGACAGGAAGTAGAGTATTGCATTGTATGTTTCCTCATGGCTGCAACACTTTTCCAAATGTGCATTCTTTGAGGGGCACTCGTTGTGGGTGTACCTATCGCCCCTTGTATCTACAGCAGGGTTCAATACAATGCTCGACAACCTGGAAATCAGGGAAAAAGTCAGGGAAAACCAAATGTGTCAATGTAATCGGGGAAAGTCGATAAAAAGTTTTGTATAAACCTTGCAGTCCTTATGTTCTTACAACAATACACCAAACAGGCATGCTGGCTGGGTTCTCATTTAAGTTTGCAGAGGGCCGGAATAGATGATGGGATAGGACCGTCTGCCGGCTGCCGCCCGCCCACTTTTCTGGCAAACACTGACGGTTGTAGCCCTTAGCCAGCCCCCTCGGTGACCCGGCCCCAGGCGCCTGCCTTCCGGGTCCGGGGGTCACGGCGTCAACTCGGAAGTTCAAACTTCCAGTCATCACTGCCGACCCCGATTAAAAGTTGCCGGTGCCCAGCGGCGGCGGTGGATCTCGTTAGGCCCTGTGCCCCTCCGCACCCTCCGCACAGTAGGCTAGAAGACCGCCGCAGGCGGCTACAACTCTAGACGCGTTTTGATGCTCCAGGATCGCTAAAACCGGGCTCGAACCGAACGTGTGACCCCACCAATGGATTCCTCGTCCGGAGAGCAGTCAATTGGTGGGGTCACACGTTCGGTTCGAGTCCCATTTTGCCGGTCTTCTGGCCCACAGTGCGTCAGGACACACTGGTGAAACAAAGGCATTAAAATTATGCCCTTAAAGGGCGTTAACGATTTACGCCCTTAAAGGGCATAAATCGTTAATGCCTTTGGGAAGGGCATTAAAATTTTGCTTGAAATTCCTATACCATTTACGCCCTTTCCAAGGGCATAAAATGAATTATGCCCCTGCAAGGGCGTAAAAGAGTATTTATGCCCTAAAGGGCGTAATTTTTATGCCTTTGTTTTACCAGTGCAGGATCCAGGGTCCAAGACTCACCGGGTGGAGGCCGGGCGGTGGCGGCGGGCGAGCGCTCGGTGGCGGTGCCGAACGCGCACAGCCCCGCCGCCAGCGCGAGCCGCAGCAGCCACGCCGCGTTCCGCGCCTTCCGCATGGCTGCGCTGGCCGAGTGCCCCGATGAGGGCCGGGCGGTGCGAGTCTCAGCAGGGGGTCGCGGCCCGCATTCGGGCGAACAGGGAGCCACACGCCGTCCTGGGGCGGCCGTCGACGGCCACGTGCTGCCGGCGGTCTGTCCGTCCACGCGCGGGGCGCACACTGCGGGGACCCGGCCGGCGGCGGCCACACGGAGTGCCCTGCAGAGCCCGCGGAGGGTGATAGCGCGGCCACGGCGGCTACACTGCGAATGCAGTGCCCGGCGACGGCGGCGGGCCTCGCCACTCGCCTCACCACACCACCTGCGCTGCTGAACAGTGCTTTTGTCGCTCTGTCTCGCTCGCACCCGAACGGAACGCCCCGCGAGTGCGAGAGAGACAGAGCGACCAGTGGACGAATGAGGCAGCAGCAGGGAGCGCGCTGCGCTGCGCTGCGCTGCCCGAGCGCCTGCCAAGCGGGACGTAGGCCACACGCCCGCTCTCCTGCTGGACGGGTTGCCGTCCGGCTTTCCGCAGGGGCTTGGGCACAGTGTGCGCGGCGGCGACGCAACGGCTTCGGCTGGCGAGAGCGCCGGTTGGGTTGGGTCGACAGCCCGCCAAGGGATGGAGACCCAGACCCGCACCACGTTCTCGCGGTATTGTGAAATGGCTCGTCACACTGCGCTCATACACTGCCGAGACCAGCGGCCCACGGTGGGTCGGAAGACCGTCGAGGCGGCCAAAATCCCGGAAACGCTTTGAGCTCCAGAGTCGCTAAATTGAACTCGAACCGACCGTGTGACCCCACCAATGGATTGCTCTCCGAACGAGGAATCCGTTTGGTTCGAGTCCCATTCAGCGACTTTGGAGCTCAAAACGCGTCTAGAATTTTGGCCGCCTCAACGGTCTTCTGATCCACTGTGCGGCCTTCCTGCCTTTAGTGTCGGTTTGGAACTTTGAGAGTCTCTGTGTCAGTCTTGCGCTCGGTAGGGAAACTCGCGAGACCAGTGAAGTGTTGGTGCCACCCCACCACCGACCGATAGGCTGAATAGCTTGAGAAGGAATTATTTTTAGGTCTTTGGAGTGAATAGGATGTGAAGTATGAGGTAGGAATCATGAAACAGCGAGTTAAAAATCAAACAAACTTTACTTCCTATTGACAACTTTTTTTGTACACATGATTATGCTATGTACCAAATCAAGATTAATAATTTAGCTTTTAAAGAGAACTGGTTTGTCTCCTATGGATATAGTTTTAAAGTTTCACTATTTCGCATGGACACAAGAAAAATCACATTCAAAAGTTTACTTCTGTTTAAGCTCTTATCTCCATTATTGGCACTAAATACCACAAACTTTGCACAAACAACCTAAAAACGCATGAATGCATTTTATTAAGACTGTCTCTCAGTAAAGAGTGTTTTTCAACATTTTGTTATGTACAACAATCAGTGCTCCTCTACAAGGTGAAAAGCATAACTTTCACGTTAAATAAATAGAGATTATTCATTTGTAGAAATCTATGCTTGCACTAAGTGTGCACTCTAATGCGTGAAAGCACACATTCACACATGACACACATGTACACACCACTTATCATGCTAAAACAGTCATACAAATACACAAACAACAGCACAATCAATCAAATAAGGAGCCAGAAAGGATACACCTTCTAAAGACCATTCAATCTCAACAGTAATTTCACAAGACGTTAAAAAATAATTGATTGCATTTTTAAAATAACCAATCTGTAGCAAAATAGAAGAAAAAAATATGGCCAAATAAAAAATATACACTATGAAATGGAGTGACTTCATGTCCAACTTATGGGATTCTGAACAGTAAGAGAAGAGTAATATCGAATGTATAAACATAAGCATACAATATCACCATCTTACTAGAGATAAGGAATTAGAGTTCAAACATTATTACAAATAATAACTGGCTGTAAAGAGGCTGACTGGCTCCTTTCCACAGCTGCTCACACATATCACATGCGGTAACAATCCATCTCACTAAACTGATATGTTTATCATTCACTTCAACTGAGATAAAACTAACCCCTTGGCAATTAGCATCACAATCATTAAAGAAAGGTACCTATATACCGTCTTCATCCACTCTTAGTCAAAGTTGTCTACTGGTTGTGGTCTTCAAACCATAATAAACAAGGTACTTTTCGTCTTTACACCAGCCAAAGGGTTAGAGACATAACCCGCCGATACATTAGCATTATTAATTTTCTCTATGAGTGAATTAAGATCTCGTTTATTTTTGAGTGCAGAAATCATTCAAAGGAGAAGGGGGCAGATCAGGAAAACCTCACAATTTTATGAGATGTGACTAAATGACCAATAGTTTCCAATTAAAAAGATACAAGTACAGTATTCGCTCTTCAACGAGTGTACAAATGTTACCTTTGTCTCATCTAAGTACAATAATACTCTTCTTCATGCAAAGAGAGAAGAATGCAAGCATAGAACAAGCGATACAAACAAAGTGCCTCATTTGGAAAGGAGGTTGACTAATTGATTAGGAATGTCTGCACCCTAGAACATTTACTAAATAAAAACAAGCAAGGTCATGTATGAAAGTAATCCAATAAACGATAACATCCTGCTTTACAAATTCAATCACATATGTACCACAAAAGGCATTGGAAGTTTAATATGGAAAAACTTGTTTTTCCATGCTACTTATTTATTAAAAAAAAAATAATAATCACTATTATTTTCATTATTATTGTGCCTCAATATGCATACTGGACAAAATAGGACTAAAAAAAAAACAAACAAAAAACAAACAATGTTACTGCACAATAAAAGCGACAACATAAATAATTTACGAAACAGATATACAACATACTATAACATTAGTAAAGACATTTAAGAAAAAAAAAATACACAGCAACAAAGCTGTCAGCAAAACAATTGTAAGATGAATTAAGAGCAGTTTTGAAGGAGAACTCTATAGAAAACAGTTGTCAATTGTTCATTTCCTTGACCAGAACAATGAACGGATACAGAGAAAGGAGACAGCTGCCCAAAGCACATCATATGTGCACACACATTCACACAAGAGGCGCCTTTAGGTAAAGAAAAGAGAGCACTATATATGTACAGTATTGTCATCTGATAGGTGGTACTAAAAATAAACAAAATGATTATAATTAAAGAGTCTTTCGTTGGAAATGCCTATCCGGCAGTCAGATAGGATAGTTGGTAACTTGAGATTCATTTCTTCGTAGGAATACCTCTTTGGGTGAGACCTTCAAACCGTTTGAAAGTATAATTGATAAAGACCCAATCCTTGTAGTTGACTTCCCCATCTTGCGGCAAAGGAGCAGCAGCTAAACAAAGGAAATAAAAGTGCATTGATGAGATGGATCTTATTTCTACACGTAAAACTAAAAAATCAAAGGGAAACTTACGAATTTCAAGTTTGACATCAGGGAAGTCATCAAAGTTGGAAGTATCATCAATCGATCGTACATCCACTGGAATAGCTGCTGGGCGTTCTCGAATATGATCCCAGTCTACTCCACGGAAGAAAGGAACTGATTTCAGCTCTTCTAGGCCTCTTTGAGAACCTAAACGACGATCTGGATCACAGCAAAAGCGGACTATGGTTTCACGTGCCTCTTCTGAAATGGGCACCTCTGGTGGGAAAGATAATGTTTCTCGCCAATTCATTACTTTCCGATAAGTTTCTTGAGGATTTTCACTACAGAAGGGAGGATAACCTGCAATCAGAAGACATTGAAATTTTATAGTTGATGTGTGCCATTTCAGATTAATATAAATTACAAAGCAATTGAAAGCATCCATACCTATAAGCATTTCATACATAATAACTCCTAAACTCCACCAATCACATGCAGGACCATAGCCTGCTTGTAAGAAAACCTCAGGAGCAATGTAATCAGGAGTTCCAACGGTACTGTAAGCAAGAGCTCTCCTATTTTTCTTCCAACTTTCAGCTTTGCGTTTACTATCCATAGGGCTCGAAGCTGTAAATGCATTAAATGCTGCACATTATTTTAATGACATTTCCTTAGAATTCATACCTCCATCAATAAAATAGGAAAAAAGTTAAAAACTTACTAAAATCGGAAGGCTTAGCTTGGCTGAGATCTCTGTAGAAATCTGTGCGGTGAGATTTCTTTAGTCCAGTGCATAAACCAAAATCTGATAATTTGATATGCCCTCGAGCATCCAACAGCAGATTGTCAGGCTTTATATCTCTGCAAAAGAAACAGAAATCGATTAGACCAATAAGCAAAAGTCAATAGATATCTAACCAATAATAAAAAATACTGGAAAGCATACCTGTGAATGAAACCCAATCTATGAATAGAATCAATTGCAAGAGCAGTCTCAGTAATATAGAATTGTGTACAATCTTCTGACAGTGTATCTTTCTTCATTAGGAGTGTCATCATATCTCCTCCAGGTAGAAACTCCATAATTAAATAGAGATTAATAGGATCCTAGAGGAGGAAAAGAAAATGTAATGTAGGAAACAAAGACAATAAGGAATTTCTTTTGCCCAAGAGGTGACTTAAAATATACTTACTTGAAAGCTATAGAACATTTTGACAACCCATTGATGATCAGCTTCCACAAGCACATCACGTTCTGCTCTCACATGAGCCACTTGCTCTTTTTCTAACATGTCAGCTTTCCGCAAAATTTTCATTGCATAAACATGTCCTGTATCCTTCTTTTGAACTAGACGGACCTGTGGAAAAGTTTTATCATGTGAAGGATACCAATTTATCTTAAACAGTACCTTGGAGAGTCTTTGGGACAAGATGGAAATTACTTACTTCACCGAAAGCTCCTCGGCCAATGACTTTTAAAGGTTCAAAATCCTCAACTCCTAGCCTGGAGCGTTTAAGTCGTAGAAATTCTGTCTCTTTCTGGGCATGTTGCAATCTCTTCTCTTGCTTTTGGGCTTCTGAAAGACCTTCATCCTTCAGACTTTCTTCTAGTTTAGCTAACCTGTAGAAAATGTATAAATAAAATTAATAATAACCACAAAAAGAATCATGAACCTTCAAAGCCTTCAAGAGAAGAAAAATATGTGTACCTTTGTTTTCGCTCCAAATGTTGAGCAATAAGGTTGGAATAATAATTTTCAAGGGTAACTTTGGCTTTTGTGGCTTTGTCCAAAGTATGGCCGCTGAATCTAATGGTATTATCTGTGGCAGTCATCTCCAGGACCCCTGCAACACAAAGAAAAAAACAATGTCATTCACGAGAGCAACCACACACATTTATTATGCAGAGCTGGAAAGAGCAGAGTCCTCTCTCTTTTCCCACACTTTGATCACTTTGATACTGACGTTGGCCAGCCCATGCCCTACACCACAGAAACATTCTACGGAAGCACTGCCGCCCGCCCTTTCGCCCTTTCACGCTTTCGCATACAAAAAGTCGAGAGCAATGAGAAGCAACCACAACCAGCAGCACTCTACTACTCCGGCTGCGCGCAGCCAGGCAACCCACGCGGCGGCCGGTGCACCGTCCACTGTGCGCCCGGCCGCCGATCGGCCGCCGATCGAGCCCCGCAGCGCGCAGCGTCTTTAAAAAGAAAAAGATAATACTTGTGTGGCACAGGAACAGAAGAGAGCCGACCTGTCACTAGAATAAGCCGCGCCGAGTCCACTTGCAGAAGTGCGATAACGAGCCGGTGCGGTGTGCGCCCACTGTGCCGTGCGAGCTGCGCTGGGGCGGACCCGCGGCCGCGGCCGCTGGCAGGTACTTAGCGCGGCGCGGGTTGCGCAACGCTCAGTTTGCAGAGCACGACGGCGAGCTGGCCGTCCTGGACCTCGCCGCCGCACGCAGCACGCCACCCAGGGCGGAATGCGCGCCACGCCGTGTCTTCTCTCTCGCACTCGCACCCCGACGCGGCGGCGCGGCGCACAGTGGGTCAGAAAACCGTTGAGGCGGCCAAAATCCCGGACACGTTTTCGAGCTCCTGAGTCGCTAAATGGGACTCGAACCGAACGTGTGACCCCACGGACCACACCAATGGATTGCTCTCCGAACGAGGGATCCATTGGTGGTGGGGTCACGCGTTCGGTTCGAGTCCCATTTAGCTCAAAACGCTTTCCGGATTTTGGCCACCTCAACGGTCTTCTGGCCCACTGTGCGGCGCCCCGCGGCCCGGCCCAGTCATCCGCCGCAGCCGTTGCGGCACCGCAGCGGGGTGTTTGTGCTCGTCCTCGTCCCCGTTCCCTACAAGGCCTTCCGGCGGGGCGGGGCGAGGCGGGGTCGGAATGAAGGCATTCTCGCCTCCCCCCCCCCTCCCCCAACATCAAACTACCGGCCGACGTGGGCCAATCACGTCAAAATCCCCCAACAGGGAGTCTAGGCTGGCGGCGGGGAATCAGGGACCAAGGCACCACGGCTAAGCAGAACAGCAGCACCACCAGGGGCAATACCTGACGCCGCCCTCCTCCTCGGGGCCTTCCAGGGCCGGCCGCCGGAGTAGAGTCCGGGCAGCGAGCCGAGCCACCAGCCCTTGGCGCCCTTGGCGGGCCAGCGGTGGCGCCGCGCCGACCGGACCACGACGCTGTGGCTGCGCCGGGGCGCCCTGGGGCTGCGCGGGGGTGCGCGGTCCGCGCGGCCCGGGCGAGGGCGCGCCCAGCCGTCGGCGGCCGCGGCCCGGCAGCAAGGCCCGGACGAGTCGCAGCCCTCGGAGTCAGAGCCGCAGTCACTGCCGCCGCCATCCCCGACGTCGGCGGCGTCCTCGGCGGCGTCGGCCTTGACGGCGACCTTGACGTCGGCGCGACCCCTACCTGGAGACTGTCGCCACCAGATGCGGATGGGGGGCAGCCCCCAGGCGAGCACCTTGCCGCACGGCGCGCACATGGCCACTGCCGCCTGTCCTGCCGCGTCCTGCCCCCGCCCCGCCACGCCTGCCACGCCTGTTCCGCTATCACTCTGATAAGGCGGCGCTGTGTGTGGACCGGCTCGGCTCGGCGGGGCGCGACGAGTCGAGCGCGACGACGCACCTTTCAAGTGACACGTGCGTAAGGCCGACGCGGCCAGCGCCGCCGCAGAGAGACGACGAGGACCGGGGTCAGCGGGGAGGGGCGTCACGACGCCCCCCGCCATGGCCGCGCCTGTCGCTGACAGCGACCCGCCGATCAAACAAAAGAGTCCTTGTCTCGGCCGCGGGCGGCGCAAGGCGACCGAGCAAGGTCCGCGTCGAACGAACGCGTCCGACGCGGCGGGTACCCCCACACCACCCGCTGCCGCCCACGCGCGGCTACGCGCGGCCGGCCGGGCCGCAGGGTGCAGCAGGGCCGCACCCCGGCGGCGCCGCTGCCCGCCCACCTGGCTGAGGCTAGTCAATCGACGACACGCTGCCCGCCGGCCGATTCTCTTTTCCTCCTCGCGGAAGCCCTCATGCTCGTGATAAAGAACGACGGATCGATAGCCCGCGCCCGGCGCGCTGCTCGGATAAGGTCCTCGCGAACACGCCGCCGCTTGATACCCGGTCCGCCGTGGCGCCGCCTGCCGCGCACAGTGGGCCAGAGCACCGGCACAAGCGGCCAAAATTCTAGACACGTTTTGAGCTCCAGAGTCGCTAAATGAGACTCGGATCAAACGTGTGACCTCTCCATTGGATTGCTCTCCGGACGAGGAATCCATTGGTGGGAGTCACACGTTCGAATCGAGTCCCATTCAGCTCAGAATGCGTCTATAATTTTCCGGGATTTTTGCCGCCTACACGGTCTTCTCACCGTGCTCTGATAGGGAAACGGTAAAACACGCCAGCAGGCCCGCGGGCCATAACGCTGGAGCAGCGCGCTCGCTCTCAAGGCGCTATTTCAAGGCGCGGCAGACTACTCACTCCGAGAGTCGTCCTCGTCGCCCTGCCTCTCTCGCACTCGTGGGGCGTGCCGTGCAGGTGCGAGACAGACAGAGGACGGACCTCGGCATCAGTCTGCAGGCCGCGGGGCTCTGGTCGCGCGGGCAGGGACACGCACGCGTCTGGCCGCATGCCTGGTCACGTCCGGCGGCGGTACCCGTCAAAATAAGGCACCGCGGTTCCGAGGCTCTCGCCGCCCCACAGTGGGCCACAAGACGGCGCAGACGGCCAAAACTCAAGACGCTTTTTGAGCTCCAGAGTCGCTAATTGGGACTCGAATCGAACGAGTGACCTCACCAATGGATTCCTCGTGCGGAGAGCAATCCATTGGTGGGGTCACACGTTCGGTCTCATTTAGTGACTCTGGAGCTCAAAACGCGTTTAGAGTTTTGGCCGCCTACGCCGCGAGGGAGGGTCACTCGAAAAAAATCATTGTACACGAGGAAAAAAATCAAAATTAAGATCAGAAAAAATCAAAATAAATAAAAAATCAAATGTTGAAAAATAAAATCACTTTAAAAGAGAAAAGTGTTCCTATTTCTTTGGTTTACAGTGTGTTTTTATGTCATTTCTTCTTAATGACCAATCATTTGGTTTTATAGTAAGTCAAAAGCTCACATCCTTTCGTGTATTACACTTCAGACTTCACAAACCCCTGCATGTTAGGTAATCGTACTCAGAAGAGGTAAAAAGAAAAATCAAATCAACAAAATAAAAAATAAATAAATAAATAAATAAAAAAATCATTGTACACTTTGTACCTTAGTGATAACCCCCCTCGCTACGCCGTCTTCTGGGCCACTGTGCGCCCCAAAGCAAGCCCCAGAGCGTCGCGCGTCGCCGAGCAGAGGTCCCTGAAGGACTCTCAGGGTGTCAGTAAGACCCCGCCGCCGGGGGGTCCGCAGGACACCCGGGGGGGGGGGGGGGGGAGTGGCCCAAAGGTGTCGGGGAAGCCCCAGAGTGCGGGACTACGACAAAGGAGGGATGGGTCTGCCGGACCGCGCGACATCTGTTGCGCGCGCCGCCCCTCCCACCCTTCGGCGCCTGGGGCGGGGCGGGCGGGGCGGGGGAGCCGCACTGCAGGCCGTCCCGCCCCTATCAAGGTCAGGTGCCGGTGCCGCAACGAGCAGCCCGTCGGTGAGGAAGAGCTTCGGCTGCAATCCGTCCGGCGCAGGCGGCCAACACTCCTCGTTTCCGAGAGCAATACATTGATGGGGTCACACGTTCGGTTCGAGTGCCATTATTAGCGACTCTGGAGCTCAAAACGCGTCCAGGATTTTGGACCGCCTCCACCGGTCTCCTGGCCCACTGTGCACGGCGCCGCGCGCACGCACGCACTGGAGGCGGCCACCCTTCTGCGAAGGAGACCGGGCGGGTGCGACGATGGCGGCGCACTGCAGGGGGAGAGCGGCGACGATACGTGAGTCCGTGGGACTCGGCGGCTGGACCACCCAGGCGATCGTGGCGGGCCCGCCGACCGTCACGTTGTGACGAGTGAACTTCGTCACGGCGGGGCGGGGCGCGTTCTTTGTGGTCACACTGTGCGGCCAGGTCACGGCGTCGTCACGGCGGGGCGGGGCGCGTTCTTTGTGGTCACACTGTGCGGCCAGGTCACGGCGTCGTCACGGCGGGGCGGGGCGCGTTCTTTGTGGTCACACTGTGCGCCCAGGTCACGGCGTCGTCACGGCGGGGCGGGGCGCGTTCTTTGTGGTCACACTGTGCGGCCAGGTCACGGCGTCGTCACGGCGGGGCGGGGCGCGTTCTTTGTGGTCACACTGTGCGGCCAGGTCACGGCGTCGTCACGGCGGGGCGGGGCGCGTTCTTTGTGGTCACACTGTGCGCCCAGGTCACGGCGTCGTCACGGCGGGGCGGGGCGCGTTCTTTGTGGTCACACTGTGCGGCCAGGTCACGGCGTCGTCGCGGCGCTGTGCGGCGACGCAGCGGCGTGTACTCGCAGCGTGGCCAGCCGGCCAGCCCATCAGCTGATCTGCAGCCGCGCCGTGGCGAGCCGCGCGCTGGGCCATGGGGCCATGGGCCTGATAATGCCACCGCAGCAGCAGCAGCAGCAGCAGCACTCGGAAACGGGGCCTCCCGTCTCTCTCGCACCCCAACAGGACGCCCTGCGAGTGCGAGAGAGTGAGAGTGAGTGAGTGAGAGAGAGAGAGAGAGAGAGAGAGAGAGAGAGAGAGAGAGAGAGAGAGAGAGAGAGAGAGAGAGAGAGAGAGAGAGAGAGAGAGAGAGAGAGGAGAGAGAGGGAGGAAAGAGAGGGAGAGGGAGAGAGAGAGAGCGACAGCGACGAAGCACCGTTTTGGAATCGGCCCGCTGCAGCCTCGGCCGCACTGCCGCGGAGTTCAAAGCGCCGTCGTCCGGCGTATCGCTAAAAAAAAATGCAAAGCCGTGAATGGAGAAGGCCGGGTTGGACGACGTGGACGCGGGCCTGGCTGGACACGAGGGCGGCGCCGGTCTCGGCCGCACCGTGGCCATCCGACGAAGAATAGCTCTGTCTCTCTCCGCCTGCCGGCCTGCGGCTGTGGGCTCACGCAGGGACGCCAAACTACGTGCACCGAGACTCCGCGCACGCCGTGTCGAGTTCGCTCCGGTGTCCTGCGGCTGAATGTCAATGTGCATGTGCAACCGAGTTAGCGTTGGCGGCTGTCATATTGCGGTTCAGCTGCCGAGCTAGGCACTGCTTGGCACGGTCCACTTCGCCCGTGACTTCCGCGATCAGCCAGAGCAGACCGCCTACATAGTCGGTGAGACGATGACAGCAGGATGCCCCTGCCCGCCAGGCAGGCAGGCAGGCAGGCCGACCGAGCTGGCAGACACTAATGCCATCCTATCGTGTATACACATTACACATGTCGGATGTAATGTGGACGGGCCGAGGTACGGCCGTAACGGGAGTCACCTTGCGAAGGCGAACAACAAAAACAAAAACGTAGAAACAAAAAAAGAAAGGCGTTTACAAATTAATGCGCGAGGCGCGCGCGAGTTCAGGTGCTCGGCGAGGCGTTTCGGTACTTCCCCGCCCCGGGCCACCACGTGCCACGTCCAACGACGACGCCCAGTGGGCCAGAGGACCGGTGGAGGCGGTCAAAGTCCCGAGATGGTTTTGACCTCCTGAGTCGCTAATTGAGACTCGACCCGAACGTGTGACCCGAGGGTTTACCCACTTCTTATTTTAGTGTGCACACGATTCCGGATTCCCACGATTCCTGAACATATCCCATGAAAAAAAAAATATTTAAAGAAACTCCTTTTTTTCTAATTGTTTTGGGACACTATTGCAAGCGAGGGGGTATGTAATAGTGTAATAGTCGGGTCGCTCAATCCGTAATAGTGCGCGTAATAGTTGACGTAATAGCAACGTAAGAGTCGAAATTTTCAGGATTTTCCCCGTTATTTGGTTGTTTTGGAGTTGTTTTGGAGTTGTTTTGGCTTTTTTCAGGCAAATTTAGAGACGTAATAGCATAATGGTCGTGTCTCTCGTTTTGAGAGTGCATACCCCCTCGATTGCAAGATTACAACAACATGCCATTAAAATTACAGTACAAGGGTTTTCAAAACCATTCGAAAAAAATTACGAATGATTTCCAGGTTTAGTGTACACACGATTCCCGGAGTGGGCAACACCACGGTGTGACCCCACCAATGAATTCCTCGTTCGGGGAGCAATCCGTTGGCGGGGTCACGGGTCACACCTTCGATCATTCAAGTCCCATTCAGCGAGCGACTCTGGAGCTAAGACGCGCCTGGAGTTTTGACCGCCTGCGCCGCCGGTCTGGCCCACTGTGCGACGGACGGACGGACAGCCACTCGTTGGTCGCAGTGTACCGTCCGTGTGCACAGTTGGCAGCGAGTCCATCCATCGAGCTCGCAATACGCTGGGCTAGGCAGGCAGGCTCGGCTAGGTGGAGTGGCCGGTGCACGGTGGGTCAGAAGACCGTTGAGGAGGCCAAAATTCTAGACGCGTTTTGAGCTCTAGAGTCGCTGAATGGGACTCGAATCGAACGTGTGACCCCACCAATTGTTTGCTTTCCAAACGAGGAATCCATTGGTGGGGTCAGTCACACGTTCTATTTGAGGCCCATTTAGCGACTTTGGAGCTCAAAACACGTCTAGAATTTTGGCCGCCGCAACGGTCTTCTGACCCACTAAGCGGTGCGGCTCGGTACTTGTTCGCCCAGCTTCAGCTGCCAAGCGCAGCAGCGGCAGAGAAGCAGGTGCGACCAGAGGAGCGGCCACGGCAGCTGTTACGCGAGCCACCGAGTCGAGAAGCGCGCGGCAGACTTGATCCCGAGCACTGCTCTGTCGCTCTCGCACCTACGGGGGGCCCCATGAGTGCGAGAGAGACAGAGCGAACGAGAGAGGTGCTCGGAATCAGTCTGCAGCGGCACGGTGCGCGGCGGACAGGCCGGGGCTGGTATTAAAATCCGGACGAGGAAACAGGTCGCCTGACCTTCTGCGAGCACTGGATCAATGAAGGCCTGGGGGATTAAGTAGCAGGACTGGGCTCGGCGCATGCGATACGAGCTTGCCGTGCTCACGGCTCTGACGCCGTGCCCCGCCGCACAGTGGGTCAGAAGACCGTTCAGGCGGCCAAAATTCTAGACGCGTTTTGAGCTCCAGGTCGCTAAGTGGGACTCGAATCGAACGTGCGACCCCACCAATAAATTGCGCTCCGAACGAGGAATCCACTGGTGGGGTCACACGTTCGATTCGCGTCTCATTCAGCGACTCTGGAGCTCAAAACGTGTCCGGGATTTTGACCGCCTCAACGGTCTTCTGAGCCACTGTGCGCCGCCGCGCCCCGCCGCGTTGGACGCCTACACTACTACATCAGCACCCTATCTCACGTGACCTACACTGCAAGAGGAGAGGGGAGAGGGCGGGGAGGCCAACCTCCGAAGGGCGTAACTGAACGCCATTCCAGATTTTAACGAGACTGTATCTCGCGGACGACGAGAGCAGGCTCCGCTAGGTCGAGGTAACTTGATTTCCCAAGCCCAAATTTCCGATTTTCGGATAACGCTTTCGGCCGCTTTCGGCTCACGCCTCGGCGATGGGCCGGCTCGCGAAAA
Source organism: Stenchaetothrips biformis (assembly GCA_030522485.1). Taxonomy (NCBI): domain Eukaryota; kingdom Metazoa; phylum Arthropoda; class Insecta; order Thysanoptera; family Thripidae; genus Stenchaetothrips; species Stenchaetothrips biformis. Next base: position 14,966,400 of record CM060088.1, read on the forward strand.
GGGGATACCCATTCAGCCATAGCCGGCCATAGCCTACGGGCCCGGGGAGGGACCCATCTGACAGATAAGAAGACAACGTTACGATGGATCGGCGGCCGCAGTGGGGCCACCGAGGCCCTGCCTTGAGTCTAGGCACGCAGAGATAGGTGACCCTTCCGACGCATCGCCAGAACTTGTTGCCTTCCTTTCGGCTCAAGTTTCAAGTTAGGGGTTCCCACGAGCAGCGTTGGGTTGGCTTCACATCCGTAACTAGAACGTACTAATGCATGGCGGTGCACTGGTGAGGTAGACGGCGCGCGACCCCCGCCCTACCCACTCCTACCCACCCCGCACGCAGAGACCGCACGACCGGGCCGCACAGTGGGCCAGGAGACCGGTGAAGGCGCTCAAAATCACGGACGCGTTTTGAGCTCGAAAATCGCCAAACGGGACAGTAACCCACCGTGTGAGCCCACCGATGGATTTGGATTGCTCTCCGAACGAGGAATCTATTGGTGGGGCCACACGCGCTATGATCCAGTCCTGTTTAGTGACACTGCTCAAAACGCGTCTCGAGTCTTGGCCGCGTCTGCGCCGGTCTTCTGGCCCACCGTGGGCCTGAACGGGTCGAAGAGGAACAACCCGGCGGGGCGTGGGCGTGTGTAGTGCAGCAGTGTAGCCACAGTCGGGGCATTGTGTGCGGCGGGGAGGGGGGGGAGGGCGCTGGGTTCCTTGTGTGTCACTGGGGCCGAACACGTGTGTGCCCGTGCATGGCCGGCCGAGTGGCCGTGCCGTGCCCCTCAATGCGCTCCTTTCAGAGGGCCCGGCGCGGACCTTCCAGAACACAACAAGGCCGCGCCGTGGACCATCGCGCGCCTCGACTGCAAAAGCCGCCGCTAAAACAGAGCCGCCACAGCACACCACCAGTACCGCCGCACCCTGACTGGCCGACGACGTGGCCTGCACTGTAGCTGGCGGACTTATAGACTGATGCCGACCACTCGTCGATGTGTCTCTACCGCACTCATGGAGCGTCCCGTCAGGGTTAGCGAGAAAGCAATCAACCTCCAGGCCACACCCAGAAAAAATGATTTCTTGAATCAAGTAAAATTTACTTGATGCAAGTAATTTTTGGCATTAATGTGTCTAAGTGAAGTTCTGCTTTGAGAGAAGTAGAAATAGTCCTGATATGGTTAGAGTTGAATGAATGCAAAGCCTATTAGTATTGATCTGACACTCAGTTTAGCTTGAATCAAGTATTTTTAATCAAGAAAAATATTTTACTTGATTCAAGAAATGTTTTTTCTGCGTGCAGGCGCCCGGCGGGTAGGCCGACCCGCCGCGCGGGCATGCACTGCACTGCTCCCCAGGGTTGCCTACCCCCGGGCATGCACTGCACTGCTCCCCAGGGTTGCCTACCCCGCCGGGCGGGCATGCACTGCACTGCTCCCCAGGGTTGCCTACCCCGCCGGGCGCTCCCGCCAAGGCTCCCCTCTGAAGTGAAGAGCCTACTGTAGGCTCTATTACCCCTATTGCGTGCACAGTGTACGCGACGACGCCGGCTGCTGGGTCGGGCCGTCGACGTGGAGGGCCCCAGTGTTTGGGACGACCACGCGGCCCAGCGGGCCGATTCCAAACACCACTCTGTCTCTCTCGCACTCATGGGGCACACTGCAGGGTCGCAGAGAGAGAGAGAGAGAGAGAGAGAGAGGAGAGAGAGAGAGAGAGAGAGAGAGAGAGAGAGAGACGCAGCGACTGTTCCGAATCAAGCCGGCAGAGGCCCCGGGCGCGGCCCGCCGCGGGCGCAAGGCACAACGCCCAGCTGGGCCGGTTTTCTTTTTGACGGCGCGGCGGTTGCCCGGCGGCCAGTCCGCGAGAGAGGAGGGTCGGTCGCTGGCCCCCGATTGCCGTTTGCGGGGGGGACTTTGCTTTTACTGCGCTGAGCGTAATAGGACACGGCCTGGACCGGGGCGCGCTGGTTCGAGCCGACTCAGCACGTGGCCGTCGAGGGGGGCAGCAGCAGCAGCAGCAGCATCGTGCCATAAGCAGCAGCGCCGCCAGCAAGGCGAGCGAAGCAAGGCGCAGAGGCCGGCGCACGCACGCCGCGGGTACTGCTTCAATTAGGCCATTCGCATCGCGCCACGCACACACACACACACTCACAAACACGGCGGCGAACACGCCCCCCCCCCCACCTCGCCCATGCAGTACTTTGAGCAGGCCGCGGTCGCCCCCTTGGCCGCGCCTCTCACTCACTCCCACTCGCGAACGGGCCAAGCCCAGCCAGGCCGGCGGCGGGGCAGGCCAGCCAGCTCGGCGGTCTGCCCAGCCCGTTGTTGGCCCAGACCTTGCGGCGGACGGCATAGCGTGGCGCGCCAAACTGGAACTGGAGGGACAGCGACGGCGAGCTGCGCGGCACGCGACACAACACACGAACGACGAGGCGGACAAAGCGGGCGCAGCCTGACGGCGCGGGGCCGCCGCCACCGAGTCGCTATCAGGGCGACGACCTTCGTGTCGTGGCGCGGCACCGCGGCCACCACCTGCTGGCGGTTGCGCGGCGCACAGTGGGCCGGAAGACCGGTGACGGCGGTCACAATCCCGAACGCATTTTGAGCTCCAAACTCGCTAAATGGGACTGGAACCCAACGTGTGACCCCCACCGATGGATTGCTCTCCGAACGAGGAGTCTATTTGCTGGGGTCTTTCTGATCCAGTCCTGTTTAGTGACTCTGGAGCTCAAAACGCGTCCAAAGCGTCGGCCGCCTGCGCCGGTCCTCTGGCCCACTGTGCGGTGCGGCCAGCACCGCGCGCCCGACATGAATAAGGCAAGGCGTTTGTAAACGACGCGGCGACGTGGCGGCCGCGTGGCTGAGGCAGCAGCGCCCCAAGCGCCGCCGCGCCGCTCACATTCAAACAACGCCAAACGTAGCGCGATTTGGCGCCAAAACGGGCGACAAGAGTGTTTGCGTGTGAGTTTGTCCGGCCACTCGACATACGGCACGACAGCACGTCCCTGCCGAGGGCCAGGCCGGGCCGGGCCGAGAAGGCAGGCAGGCAGGCAGGCCGGCAGGCCAGGGCCCCGACGGCGGTCACGCGAAGGGCCAACCAAAGAGCACGACGGCCTCGTCGGGTAAACCGCCGACTGATTCCGAACACTCGCTGTCTTTCTTGCGCTACCGATTCCGAGCGAGAGGTCTCTCTCACTCTCTCTCTCTCTCTCTCTCTCTCTCTCTCTCTCTCTCTCTCTCTCTCTCTCTCTCCAGTGCAGTCCGTCACCGCGGCAGTCGGTGCGGCACGAGCGGGGAATCACTCAGCGTTTTCGTGTGGACACATGAGTACATGAGTACAGGTGAGTAAACCTAATAACACTCATAAATCGGGCATATCGTTGACGTTTATACGCCTGTTTAGCCTTTTAAACGAAGAACAATACCGAATCCAGAATAAAGTTAGATAATTTTGCTCTTTTAATATTTGTGAGGACACTAAGTGCGGGCTAATGTGTGCACATGAGTTGACTAGTGCTTCACCAGCCCTCGGTGCGGCCGCGCCATGCCGCGTGGAGTCAACAGCACAGGTGGAGTGTGCGCGCCGCTACAGATAGCCTGCTGACGCAGGACGGACGCGGACACGGCGCGGTTGTTGACACTGGAGAAGCCGCGTCGTCGGCAACGTCCACCGCCACACAGTGGGCCAGAAGACCGGCTCAGACGGCCAAAACTCGAGACGCGTCTCGGTCTCCAGAGTCGCTGAATGGGACTCGAACCGAACGTGTGACCCCACCAATGGATGGCTCTCCGAACAAGGAACCCATTGATAGGGTCACACGTTCGGTTCGAGTCCTGTTCAGCGACTCCGGACCGGAGGTAAAGCACGTGTAGGGCTTTGGCCGCCGGCGGCCCACTGTGCACCGCCGCCAGCGCCACGAGCTGGCGGTGTCGGCCGTGGGCCTCGACGCCAACAGGGATTGCATCAAAATCCGTAACACATGACGCCGTGCCATCACGCGCGTGCGCTTCCTTTCCGCGCCGCGAGGCAGCACGCCAGCACGCCACGCCCGCGAGACACGCAGGAAGCCCGCCTTTTCATGGCAAATTTCGCAACGCCACGCCGCCGCCGCCGCCGCAGCCTCCAACGTTGCACGAACGGGCCGGCATTGCCTTGGCTGCCTTGGCGCTGCCCCGCCGGAGAGGCTGAAAGAAGAGGTCCACGGAGCACAGTGGGTCAGAAGACCGCGGCCTGAATCCCGCACGCGTTTTGAGCTCCAGAGTCGCAGAATGGGACTGAGGGTGTGACCCCAGCAAATGGATTGCTCTCCGAACGAGGAATCCATTGGTGGGGATCACAGGTTCGGTTGGAGTTCCATTTAGCGACTCTGGACTGGAGCTTAAAACGCGTCTTCAGTTTTGGCCGGCTGCGACGGTTATCTGGCCCACTGTGCATTTGCCTTGGCGCTGGCCAGAGAGGCTAAAAGAAGAGGTCCACGGAGCAGGCCTTGACGGCGGCGGCCCTGTCCGAGTCCCGACGCACTCGCTTTCTTTGTCTCGGCGTCGGAAAGAAAGTCATCAAGCGGTAAGTGGCGGACGGCAGGCCGGGCCGAACGACGGATCACGGTAATTGGTCGTCACCATGGGGACGGCGTCATAGGGAACGAGTCACAGTGGGCCAGAAGACCGGTGGAGGCGGTCAAAGCTCCAGAGTCGCTTGATGGGACTCGAACCGCACAGGTGACCCCACCAATAGCTAGCTCTCCGAACGAGGAATCCGTTGGCGGGGTCACACGTTCGGTTCGAGTCCTGTTTCGCGACTCTGGAGCTCCAAACGCGCCTGGAGCGTTGACCGGCTGCGCCGGTCCTCTGGCCCACTGTGCGTCATGGGGACGGTGACGGCGCCGTTAAGTCGGCGCAACGCGCGGCCGGGAGCGACGACGACGACAGCGTGGCGGGGCGCCGCCGGTTCTAAAATAACAAGTCCGTCGCCGTGCCTTGCCCGTCCGATGCACCGGCCCACAGCGGACCAGGCCGCCGCCGCCGGCCGCCACTCGGGCGGGACGTCGTTTGGACGCTGCGGAGGGACTCAACGGGACCGCGGGTTTCTCCCGGACGGCCCGTCGACACCCTTCGCGTCGACGAGACAACCGCCGAGCCGGACCCGCACAGTGGGCCAGAAGACCGCGCAGGCGGCCAAAACTATAGACGCCTTTTGAGCTTCAGAGTCGCTAAATGGGACTCGAATTGAACGTGCAACCCCACTGATGGATTCCTCGTTCGGAGAGCAATCCATTGGTGGGGGTCACTCGTTCGATTCGAGTCCCATTTAGCGACTCTGGAGCTCTAAAGTGTCCCGGATTTCGGCCACCTGCGCCGGTCTTCTGGCCCACTGTGTGCCGGGCCGGGCCCGTCCCTCTCGCAGTGAGACGGCGCAAAAGGAGCGCACTGCGCGACGAGCTCTCGGCCGAGCCGCGCTAAACCACATTAGGGGGTGCTTAAGGCGCATTACACGGGGCTTAGCGCCGACCGGGCAGTGATTAAGCCGTCCCAGCGGCAACATTCCGAACAGTGCTCTCTCTATTTCTCTCGTACGCATGGGGCGTGCCGCAGCGGCGCGGGAGAGACATAGCTCTCGGAATCTGCGTGCAGTGACAAGTAGTACTAGAGCCTAGAGTTAGCCCGAGCTGTGCAACTGTTAGAGGGGGTCAAAATTGCGGACGGGTTTTGAGCTCCAGCGTCGCTAAATGGCCCTCGAACCGATCATGTGACCCCACCAATGGAACGAAGGATCCATTGATCGGGGTCACACATTCGGTTCGAGTACCATTCAGCGACTCCGGAGCTCAAAACCCGTCCGCAATTTTAGCCGCCTGCGAGTTCTTCTGGCCCACTGTGCGTCGGTCGCAACTCTCTCTCTCTCTCTCTCTCTCTCTCTCTCTCTCTCTCTCTCTCTCTCCCTCTTTCTCCCTCTTTCTCCCTCTCTCTCTCTCTCTCTCTCTCTCTCTCTCTCTCTCTCTCTCTCTCTCTCTCTCTCTCTCTCTCTCTCTCTCTCTCTCTCTCTCTCTCTCTCGCACCACCCGCGAGTGCGAAAGAGAGGGACCTCCCGCGGGGAGTGAGTCGGAAGTGTGCCGGACCCGCACCTTGCGACGCGCGAGGCCCCACGGCACGGCGCCCACCCCGCCCACGGCGAGCCGCGCGCACCGGCCGAACTAGGCCACGGCACAACGGAGGCAACTGTGGCATTTTTAAATGGCGCAGTGTGGCGCGCCGCGCAGCGAGACCGATCTAATCACACAAAAAAAAAGAAAGAAAAAGGCAGGGCGTCCGTCCGCCGCGGCGGCGGGGTTACAGGCTGGCCAACCTGGCTTGCCTGGCCGCGGCCGCGGGGTTACAGGCTGGCCAACCTGGCTTGCCTGGCCGCGGCCGCGGGGTTACAGGCTGGCCAACCTGGCTTGCCTGGCCGCGGCCGCGGGGTTACAGGCTGGCCAACCTGGCTTGCCTGGCCGCGGCCGCGGGGTTACAGGCTGGCCAACCTGGCCACGGCTTCTGATAACGGTGCGGCGTCCTCCGACGCCCACGAGGGCCGACGGCCAAGGTCACGGCCGCGATGGGCGGGGCGGGGTCCTGGAAAAGGGCGCGCCGGCCAACAGCCGCCCGTCGACCCCACGCCGCGTTGACCTTTGGACGGGCCTGGCGGGGCGGGGCGGGGCGGGGCGGGGCGGGGCGGCCGACACACTGACTCCGAGTACTGCAAACAAGCCGGCCGCTCGAACCCCACACCGCCTCGCCTCAATCAAGTGCGTGGCGCTCATCACCTCGACGACGACGTCCCGCCGCCGCCGCCCGAGTCACGGGTCAGGTCGCCTGTCTGGCGGCCCTGGCGGGGCGGGGCGGGGCGGGGCGGGGCGGGGCTGAGCGGGGCAGCCCCTGCGCGCCGCCATCGCGGGGCGCCGATAAATGAATTTGAATTGGAAATGGTTCATTTAGTAAGCAAGCGCCAAGTCGATTCAATCGGTGGCGACGCACCAGTGGGCCACCGAGTCACCCAGTGGGCGTGGGGCGGCGCGGGGCGGCGCGGGGCGGGGAGGGGGAGTCGCTTTCACATCCACATGTTGATACAGGCGAGGCGGGCGAAGCCATCGCACACAAACACACGCACGCACGCACACACACACACACACACACACACACAACACAGAATGCGAAAAGTCATCCTAATGGTAGGTTGTTCCGTCTGAGACTCATGATGAGCACTGCGACAGCGGACGCATGCACTGCGTGCGCGGCGTGCACGGAAGGCCAAGCCTAAGGGGCGCGCGTCGTTCACCACGGCGTTCTCGGCGTGCGTGGCGAGCATCCTGCACACACTATGCTTGCTTCACGTAAACTTCCTCCGCTGAAACCTTTCGCGCGGCACCTGCGCCAACATCCTGCCTGGGCCGGGAGCCGGGCGGGGCGCGGGGCGGGGTGGGGCGCACCATCCTGGAAGCCGGCGATGAGGGAATCGAACATTCCTAGGCCCGCCCGGCCCACCCGGCCACTGCCTTGTGAAATGCTCCAGAAATGGCCGACCGCGGCATCGTCCGCATTCGCACCGCACATCCGCATAGCGCCTCGCCTCCACCGCGCAGTGGGCCAGAAGACCGGAGGAGGCGCTCAAAATCCCGGACGGGTTTCGAGCTCCAGAGTCGCTTGATGAGACTCGAACCAAACGTGTGACCCCACCAATGGATTGCTCTCCGAATGAGAAATCCATTGGTGGGGTCACTCGTTCGGTTTGAGTTCTGGCAAAGCGACTCAGGAGCTCAAAACGCGACAACAGTTCTCGTCTTCTGGCCCACTGTGCAGCACGCCACCTCACGGGGCATCGCGGTCGCTGGTTTCGCTGCGCGCGGTGGGAACAGGGAACGCGAACGCGGCGACGCGGCGAACAGTGAGACGGCGAGCCGTGCGTGCCCGTCCGGCCGCGTCTCATTTCCCAACAACGCACAGTGTGCTCGCGTCGCTCCGTCTCTCTCGCACTTCAGGTGCGTCCCGTAAAGGGTGCGAGAGAGACAGCAGCTCGGCGATGCCGGTGCGGCCCGGAACAGGCTGTCGTCCGTCAGCGAGGCCGATTCCGAACACCGTCTCTCTCCGTCCCTCTTCCACCATCACCACGGGGCGCGCCACGCGGGTGCGAGAGAGACAGAGCGACGACACCGCTGCCCGACGGAATCGCTCAGCAGGGCCGTCAAGCTAACGCGTCCTCGGACACACGCCGCGCGGTGCGGGCCGGGCACAGGCAGCCGATAGTGGTCGGGGGTATTTTTACCCGGCAGGGAGGTCCCCGCTGCCAAGCCAAGCCGGGACGGACGGACGGCAGGTTATGCTTGCTCGTGCCCGTGCCCACCTTGTCGACCAGCCGAGTCGGCGCGGCGCGGCGCACAGTGGGTCAGAAGACCCTTGAGGCGGCCAAAATTCTAGACGCGTTTAGAGCTCCAGAGTCACTAAATGGGACTCGAATCGAACGTGTGACCCCACCGATGGATTGTTCTCCAAACGAGGAAAACATTGGTGGGGGTGGGGCCACACGTTCGAATCGAGTCCCATTTAACGACTCTGGAGCTCTTAACGCGTCTAGAATTTTGGCCGCCTCAACGGTCTTCGACCCACTGTACTGTGCGGTAGGGTCTGTTTGTTTGTTTCGACCGGGCTACTCAAATCACCTCGCGGCAGCGCATTAATGGCGGACGTCCACGCCAACGGCCCTCTCCTTGTGCGCCGCCGCCGTGCTTTGGCAACGCCCTTGCACCTTCACGCCCGCTGCACCTGCTGCAGTGCGGCGCCGGCAGCGTGGAGGAGAGGGTCTGCTCCAAATTGCGTCGGCCGGAAACGAAAACGGCCGGCCGGGTTACACTTGGCGACTTGGGACTTCCATCCTTCATTTCCCAGGTTGCCGCCACTGCCACTCTGCCACCCGGATGCTCCGCTACTTCCACGCTACGGGGGAGACAAACGTCCTGACAAATCCGGAACAGCCAGTCGAAAAGGCTAGCCTCTTGTCCGTCCACTCTTTCTGAACGTCGACATAGTCATTCGAGGCAAAGTAACAATCAAAATAACAGCCGGCCGAGACTGACCAAGTGGAGACGAACAACTCGACGTCCGCGCGCGATTTCCAAGTGGTGTCGTCATCCCGCGCGCGGCGCCTCGCCTCTCGCCGTTTACCGTTTACGAGACGCTGGCCCCGAAAATCGGTGAAAACCGTCACGTCGTCGTCGCGGACGTGCTGCAGTACCGCGCCGCCCCCCGCCGCCCCGCAGCAGCACCACGGCGGCGAGGAGCACGCCGACAAGGAAAGGAGGCGAGCAGAATACCACAGCGAGGGAACGGGACGGAACCCGGGCCGGCCGACCACAGTCGAGTCGGCACACTTTCAGGCCGGCTGCTGCTGGCTCAGGCCATGCTCAGGCGGCCCGACCCGCCTGGCTCATATTGCGCACACATCACGCGCTTCCAGGGGGGCGGCAGGGAGGGGGGGGCAACACAGCTGCGTAGGGCCGATCGGGGACGGGCCGCGGCACCCACGGGGGGCCCGCGGCGAGCTTACCGGCGGCGGGCGGGGGACGCGGCGCGGCCGGCCGTCCCGCTTCCCAGCTGCCATTGAACCCCCTCTTCTTCCCGCCCGCACTTATCACAGTGGGCCGGGCGGCGGGTCGCGCACTCCGCACTCGTCACACACACACACGTGCTTCCCGGCCTTCTGGGCGGCGAGGCCGCCACGCCCCGCCACGCCCCGCCACGCCCCGCCACGCCCCGCCACGCCCCACCCCGCCACGCCCCGCCCCGCCACGCCACGCCGCCGCCACGCCCGCACGCGCGGCAGGCGAAAACAAAAGCAATGCGAGGCAAGAGCAAGGCGGCGGTCGCGGCCGATGACTTGCGTCACCGCGCCGCCGCGATATGCCCGCCGCGATCAACGCCATGGATCAGCACACCCGTCAGTGGCGGCAGGCAACCCGCGCCGCACAGGCAGGCAGGCAGGCAGGCAGGCAGGCAGGCAGGCAGGCGGGCCGACAGACACGAAAACAGCTTTTTGTTGCCGGCCGGGTAGCCGAATCTATTGGGCTGTGACGATGGCCGTCGTCTGTTTTCTGCGGGGGCGTCGGGGCGTGGCGCGGCGCGGCGTGGCGCGGCGTGGCCCAGCGTAGCGGCTATGGTTGCAGCACTCGGCGTCGTGGCGTGTCTCGCAGAAAAGTTTCGGTAATCCGTCTGTGAAACGAATCCAATCGACGGACGCCGCCGCGGCTTTTATCGAGAGGGAGGGGGGCCGCCGTTTGCATCACGAGCCTCGCTCGCGGTTCATCTTCGTCTCCATCGAGGCCCTGGCCGCGGACCGCGACTCTCGCGACCTGCCGCTAACTGGCTGGCTAATTGAGGCGGGGGCGTCGCGGGCGGGCGCGCAGTCAGGCAGGCGACCCAGGCAGGCAGGCGCGGCTGGCAGCCTGCGGAGACGCCTGCCGTCCCGAGGGTAGGCAACCCCCGCGCACCCCTGTCGTCAGCCGCCCAACGGTTGCCTACGCCGCAGGCTGACGACCGTCCGGGCGAGACGACGCCAGGGTCCCCGGCCCGCCCGGATCCAGGATGGCGTCAGCGCCGGCAGGTCCAGCGCCATCCACCGAGGCCGTGCCTGGCCTGGGCCTAGCCACTCCGACTCCGAGCCGAGCCAGAGCCGACGAAACAAACCACAAGTCATTCCATTGTGTCACAGCCTGGCCGGGCCCCGGGCCCCGCTCTCCACACTTCAGTTGTTGTCGGCTCGCAATTTCAGCGTTGGCCGTTTCCAGGCCGCGCCTCACCGCGGCGACGGTCCGGGTGCGTCGTCGCCTCGCGGAGGGCTTTACGCTCCTCGCTCTTCCTCCAACACGCTCTCCCAGCGGACTCTGAAATCCAGAAAATTGGTCCCGGTCGCGGCAACGCGCCACTCCGCGCGGCACAGTGGACGCGTGACGCCTGGCCCGGCCGCGTAGTTTAGTACAGCCCGGCGGCCAGGCTGCCTGGCTGCCCTGGCAGGGCGCCTCTCTCGGGCCGCCGCACCGCCGCAGCAGGCAGCACCGCCTCCGCCTGCCCCGCTCCGTTTGCAAAGTTTCCAGTCCACTCGTCCTGGACTCTGACTCTAGTCGCCTCGTGCCTCGTCCAGTTGAGTGAGACTAGACCGCTGGGGGCGTTCCGGCGCCCCCATGCCCCCAGCACGGCCAAGTCCAATGTAGTCCAGTCCCAGGCGGGGCGGGGCGGGGCGGGGCGGCCACGGTACGCCACACGGACAGCACTGCAGCACATTCACACGGCGGCACGCGACCCACTGTCCACGTGGGACTCTCTCTCTCTCTCTCACACACACACACACACACACACACACACACACACGAGAACGTCATCGCACGTACGTACCGGTCACTCTCACACGGTCGCGCGCGCATCAGCACAACCTTCCCTCACTTCAAACTCACTCACACACTGACACACACACACACACACACACACACACACACACACACACACACACGCGCGCGCGCGCGCGGCGCGCTTTACCTTTGCCATTCCTCGCGCCGTGCCATGCCCGACGCAGCATGCCCGGGACGGCCCTGCCGGCGGGTTTGGCCTCCGCCTTCATCGGGACGCACGTCGCGCTGGTGGCGTGCGGTGCGTGCGCCGCGTGCGACGCATCGGGGCAGCTGCAGCGCGCGCCGCGGCCGTCGCAGGTGGCGTTGTTGTTGTTGCTGCTGGACGCGCTGTTGGAGGGCCTGGCCCAGCCCCACGGGGAGGCCCAGGGCCCCTGGCCGTACAGCGAGGAGATCACTGCGCCGGCGAGCCGGGGTGGCACCGCACGCCGACCACGGGCCATGCAGCCATGGCGTGGCGTGGCGTGGCGCCGAAGCCCACTCGAGAAACAAAATAACCACCCGACCACACCACCCTCCTCACACGCACGCACACACACACACACACTGACACTCCACTCGCGTGGCGGGCGCGCTGCTCGCGAGGCTGTCGCGGTGCTCGGTGCACTGGGGGGCCGGCACACTGCTGCGGCCCGTACCGCTCCGCAGCGCTGCGGCTTGGTCACTGAGCAGCTGTTCGCCACTCTCCACGCGGCGGCCCCCCCCCCCCCCCCAGGCGGCCCCACCACGCCCCCACGCCGCGCCGCCACCACCACCACGCCGCTACCTGCTGACGGCGCTAGAAGGCGTCCCCCCCCCTGCCCCCTCCTCCGCCCTCTTCGACGTCGTGGAGGCCTTGTGCCCCAACCGCACCGAACCGCACCGCACCGCCACGCCGTCCGGCACGCGGCCCGGCACGGACTTGCCCCCAAAGGCCGCTGCAGGGCCAGAGGGCTCCGCACCGCCCCGAGCCGGGGGGGGGGGGGGGCTGAAAGCTGAAAACGCAAAACAGCGGCGCCGGGCCGACCACACCGCCACACCGCCGGCAGGCCCAGCAGGCCGGCTGGCGCCGCTGTGTCCGCGCTACGCACGCTACGCAGCAGAGTGACGCTAGGCGACGGGAGGTGCACAGGGAGGGAGGGGGGGAGGGGAAGGGGGGCAGGCAGCTAGTCTCCATGCCCGCACAGTTTATGGGGTCACGCCGACGGGGCGTTGGCGGTGGGGAAAGGGGCGTGGATGGGAGGGGGAGACCCAGGTCCGCAGGACGTGCGCGGCGACGGCCTGCATTGCCTGGACTGCCTGCATGCACACCGAGGAGCGCGCGACGCCGACGGATCGAGCGCGAAAGAGGAAGTGGAAGAGAGCAGTGTCGTCCCTCTCCCCCCCCCCCCCGGCCTCGCCTCCCCGTTCCCCCGACAAAACGGAACCCCCGGCTCAAATTGTTCCTTATTTATGGGCCGCAGAGTGGCCGGCCGGCCGCCTGTCCGTCCAGCCGCCCCGCTCGGCTGTCCGCGCTGTCCGGCGTCCGGGCCGTGCTGTCCGCCGGCCGGCTGTCCAGGCCTGCCATTGGACGCTGGCCGGCGCCGCTCACGGAACGACGACGGAACCTGCCACAGGGCGAGGGAATGACAGGCCAGCGAGGCGGCGAGGCGGGCCGGCCGGCCGACCGCGCCGTGAAAAGGCCGAAGGGGCCGAAGAGGCGCACAGTGGGTCAGAAGACCGCTCAGTCGGCCGAAATCCCGGACGCGTTTTGAGCTCCAGGGTCGCTAAATGGGACTCGAATCGAATGTGTAACCCCAATAATGGATTGCTTTCCAAACGAGGAATCCATTGGTGGGGTCACCCGTTCGATTCGAGTCCCATCAGCGACTCTGGAGCTCAAAACGCGTCTAGAATTTTGGCCGCCTCAACGGTCTTCTGACCCACTGTGCGGCCCTGCCGGAGAAAAGGACGACAAACACCGAGGGGATTTAAGAGGGATTAACGGGAGTCCTGGAGCCGCTGGCCGGCCCGGCTATACGAGGTGCGAGGTGAGAAAACATTGTCTACCAGCAAACAAAGGTCGAGAGAGAGAGAGAGAGAGAGAGAGAGAGAGAGAGAGAGAGAGAGAGAGAGAGAGAGAGAGAGAGAGAGAGAGAGAGAGAGAGAGAGAGAGAGAGAGAGAGGGAGAGAGGGAGAGAGAGAGGGGAGAGAGAGAGAGAAGAGAGAGAGAGGAGGAGAGAGAGAGAGAGAGAGAGAGAGAGAGAGAGAGAGAGAGAGAGAGGGAGAGAGGGAGGGAGGAGGAGAAGAGAGAGAGAGAGAGAGAGAGAGAGAGGAGAGAGAGAGAGAGAGGAGAGGAGAGAGAGAGAGAGAGAGAGAGAGAGAGCCAGACAGACAGACAGACAGACAGACAGAGACACCGGTTCCTAGCAGTTCCTCGCGGCAGCAATACGCGTTGTGCTTTGCGGTCGCGGGCTTCTCGCCGGCCGTGGTGCTCCCTCCGCGAGCCGCGCCCAGGCCTGGCTTTTCCTCCGACGGCGGCGGCACGGCGGCGGCACGGCGGCCACGAAACGAAATAAAAATGGAATTAAGCGGGCGCCGCACGTAATTACCAACAAATTGGCAAATCCAGCAGCATTCGTCACGTCTCTGGGCGTCCGCGTCCGTCGGGCCGTCGTCACGGTGGGCCGGCCGGGCACGCGCCGCGGCGGCGGCCGCCTCGCATCGCCGTCGTGACCGAGTAATACCGCGCACCGACCGGCCGCGCGGCCGCCTCCCGAATCCGCAGGACCGTTCCGTCATCGCTCTGTCTCTCTCGCACTCGTGGGCGGCCCCCGCAGGTTAGAGTCCTATAGTGGGAGAGAAACGTGAGCCCTGTCCTTATCGGGTGGGGCTCGCCCGAGCGGCGAAATTCTCATACTTTGGCCAAAACGGGGAAAGAGTTTCGTGTGGTTTTTCATCCAGGCTCGATTTTCCGTAGTGGCCTAGACGCGGGGCAAGGTTCTGGCCACTGTGTATGAAACTACGCGCGACTTTTTCCCCGTTTTGGCCAAAGTATGAGAAATAGTAAAGATCATGTCGAGGGTGGCTGGCGATCACTGTGTGGCAAATTCAGTTGGTTCACGTTTCTCTGCCACTATAGGACTCTACCGCAGGTGTGCGAGAGAGACGGAGCGGAGACACGGAACGAGGCGGCAGCAGGTCCGGCGGTCGGTACAGTCAGTCAATAACCACGACCGCTAACTATACGGCCCCGGGCCAGGCAGCCCCAGCCAGCCAGTCGGCCTACGAGTGCGGGGGATAAGGAGGGAAAGCGAGGGAGGCGCCTTGCCACGCGCCGCACCACGCCGTGCAGTGAGGCCCACTGCGTGGCTCACTGTGTGGCACGCCGTATCGACGACGACAACGACGACGACGACCCGGACGGACGTCACCGCGACGTCACACGCCAAGGACGGGGCATCCCGGAAAACAACATCGGCCTTTTTATTGCTCCACGTGCAGAGCCCAGCCTGGCCCAGCCGGCCAGCCGTAGACTGATTCCGAAGGACCGCCTCGTGGCTCCGTCCCACTCGCACGACCCGGCACGGCCGCAGGGGGGGCCTGCGTGAGTGCGTGCGACGGAGACGGAGCGACGAGGCGACCGGCGGCCCACAGTGGGTCAGAAGACCGTTGAGGCGGCCATAATCCCGGACTCGTTTTGAGCTCCAGAGTCGCTAAATGGTGCTCGAATCAAACGTGTGATCCCACCAACGGATTGCTCTGTAAACAAGGATTCCAGTGGTGGGGTCATACGTTCGATTCGAGTCCCTTTTAGCGACTCTGGAGCTCAAAACGCGTCTCGAATTTTGCCCGCGTCAACGGTCTTCTGACCCACTGTGCGGCCGTGCGACGTTTTAGGGACCAATGTATAGGAAGCAAAGCGGTCCGGCCGCAGCGGCGCGCAGCTGGGCCGAGCGCCATCGTGGCGCCGCGACCCGGAATCTCCTTTATCGCCTTGTTCGGCGCGCTGGCCGCCGCCGGCCGCCCCGTCGCCAACAACAACAATAACAACAACACAACAACAACACAACAACACGGTCTCATTGTGCGCCGCGAGGCAGGCGGAGGGGGGCGTGGTCAGCGCGCGGCCAGACCCGACCGGCACGTCGCAGTGTCGCATTATGAGCCTGAGTGAAACGCGCCCGGCGTTTGGTAGTCGGTGCATGTTGTGGAGCAGAGCACAGAGGGCCGGGGGGGCCGCCCTGCACGGACTGATTCCGAGTGAGTCCTCCCCCGTCGCTCTGTCTCTCTCGCACCCGTGCGGGACGCACCACGAGTGCGAGAGAGACAGCACACGACGCTCGGAATCAGTCCGCCGCCGTGGGCCGGCCCGCATGGCATGCCGCGCCGGGACAGGCAAAGCATTGTTATTGCGGGGCTCTGCTCTCGGCGCCCCGACCTGACCCGCGCAGTTCCGCCTGCCTGCGCGAAAGGGAGAGAGAAGAGAGAAGAGAGGAGAGAGGATAGGAGAGAGAGAGAGAGAGAGAGAGAGAGAGAGAGAGAGAGAGAGAGAGAGAGAGAGAGAGAGAGAGAGAGAGAGAGAGAGAGAGAGAGAGAGAGAGGGATATGCAGAGGGAGGGAGAGAGGACCTCCTTGGTGTGCCCCGTGCCGCGCCAGCCCCGGTCCCGCCTCAGCCTTTTCAAGTACAATGAGGGGAAAGCAGCTGGCACGGGCCGTGGCGGCGGGCCGCTCGCCGTGCCCCTTGGGCTGGCCCCCCTTGGGCTGGCCCCCCTCTGCCCATCCGGGAGAGCGAAGAGGGCGACCCGCCAAAGTCTTTTCTTGACGAATTCGTGTGTCCATCAGTCAGTGAGTCAGGCCGAGGCAGCGACTCTCCGACGCTCCGCCAAGAGCGCAGTGGGCCAGAAGATCGGCATCGGCGCGGCCGGCTAAAATCCCGGGCGCGCGGTTTGAGCTCCAACCGAACGTGTGACCCCACCCATGGATTCCTCGTACGGAGATCAATCCATTGATGGGGTCACACGTTAGATTCGAGTCCGCGTTAGCGACTCAGGAGCTCAAAACCCACCCTAGATTTTGACCGCCTCCACCGGTCTTCTCGCCCACGCTAGGCGACGCTCCGCCACGAGCCAAGCGCTAGTTGGCCAACCCGGCCGTCAAAATGACGTTGAATGACGTCAAAATGGACCACACTTCGGCAAAAAATCGCTCACACTCCCGTCATGTTGACATCACCGACCGCGCCACGGCGCTGAACCTCGGCACGCACCCCGCCGCCGCGTCCGCCCTCCTCCAGAGCACGCAGTCCGCGGCCAGCGCCAGGACGCTGCCCAGGACACGCACCCCGCCGCCGCGTCCGCCCTCCTCCAGAGCACGCAGTCCGCGACCAGCGCCAGGACGCTGCCCAGGACACGCCGCCCGCGCCGCCTGCGTGCGACGCACCACACCGCTCCGCGCGCCGCGTCAGCGACCGAGGCACATCCTGTTGGTGCTCGAGGCGGGCGGCACGGCCAAACAGCCAGCCGGCGCGGCGGCGGGGCGCGCGTGTTGTCGCCTGCCAGCCAGCCAGCCATAGTGTCGCCGGTTCGAGTAGCAGTGAGTGCCTGGCGGCCGGGGCGGGGAGCGGGCGCGGCGGGCCCAGGTGCCAGGTGCGCACACACAATGAGTCACGATAGTTGCCCGCGAGACACGCGCAAAAACAGAAGGGGGAAAAAATGAAAACGGAGCAAACGGTTGTTTTCAATTTCTTTTCCCGCGCCCTCGCCGCGGTGTCTGCCGCGCGTGTCGACCCTCCTGCCGTTCGGAAGCGCACTTGATTCTCACCCCGCCTCACAGTGGGCCAGAAAACCGTCGTTGAGGCGGACGAAATCCCGGACACGTTTCGAGCTCCAGAGTCGCTAACTGGGACTCGAATCGAACGTGTGACCCCACCGATGGCTCTCCAAACGAAAAATCCATTGGTGGGATCACACGTTTGACTCGAGTCCCATTTATAGCGACTCTGGAGCTCAAAACGCGTCTAGAATTTTGGACGCCTTAACGGTCTTCTGACCCACGGCGCCCCCTGCTCGCCATGTTTGCAAGCTCCCCTTTGGCGGCGCGCGCGGGCGTTTCGAACCAACGACAAGGCCCAGTCCCTCTATTGCACACCCGCACTCCCAATTTCATACTGAGAAATGCCGTACTGTTCTAATACTAAGCTGATTCTCCGTTCTCTTCGACACAAATGTATCATAATATATAGAAATTTGTTCGTAATACGATGGTTCTCCGTAACTTATAACAATAGTTATAAGTAACTTATAACAATAGTTATAAGTTACTGAGAATCCTTCACCATAGGTTACTACCTTCGCTGAGCTGTCATAATACTAAGCTTTTTGTTTGTATTCCGAAGAAAAAGCTCAGTAGGATCTTGAGAGTGCGGGGCGGCGTGCAGGGCACGCGGGAGACAGACAGAGCGACGAGGGGGACCACTAAGGTCCAGAGTGTACAACAATTTTTTTGATTTTTGATTTTATTTTTTTTAGCAGATGATTGTTCAAGTTCAAATCAGCTAGCTTTGACTCTCGAGCACAACGAAAATTCCAGCAGCATAAGTTACCCATACTCTTAGCTCTATACAGGCGGAGGCTTGTCCCGGCGTCCCGGCGTTTAGCGGTTTTTGGCTTCTAGCGGTCGAACGATCAATTTTACACATGCACAACACTTATATTGTTTTAATAGTCTCCTTCCATTCATTGCAATGCACCCCAGAAGGGGCCATAGCGGCCCTTTCTGGCGCTGCGTTTCCGCGTAGCGAATAAACTTACTATTCTTCATATACAGCTACACATTTTATTGCTGTACATACAATTTTCTAGCATTACAACATATGTTTTTTAAAAAGGTGCAATAGTTGAAGTTAAGAGTTATACAGACTATCATCTGCTTTCACGTTAGCGTTAACGTTTTCTTTTTTTGATTTTTTAATTGTATTCAATTGATTTTTTTCACCTCTTCCGAGTACAGTTGCCTAACTTACAGGGGTTTTTGAAGTCATAAGTGTGATACACGAAAGGATGTGAGCTTTTGACTTACTATAGTACCAAATAATTGGCCATAAAGAAGAAATGACATAAAAATATACTGTAAACCAAAGAAATAGGAACACTTTTATCTTTTTTTAAAGTGATTTTGTATTAAATTTGATTTTTGATTTATTTTGATTTTTTCTGATTTTAATTTTGATTTTTTTTCCTTGTGAACAATGATTTTTTCGAGTGATCCCCTCCCTCGCAGAGCGACGACGACGCAGTACGGCTCCCCTGCCGTGACTCCCGGCCGTGTCGTATCGGTCACGCCGATAGCCCACTGGCAGCGAAGACAGCGCACGCCGCGCACGCCGCGCCTAGCCGCGCCCGCCCGGCCGGGCCTGCTTACGCAATATAACTTGACCGCGCGCAATGGGACCAGAAACAGAAACAACAACACGCGTTGTTACTCTTTCTCTCTGCGCTGCTATCGTTTTCTTCTTTTTCAGTGTTTCCCTGGCCGGCCGGCCGCTTTCTTGCCGCCATTTTTTTCCCTTTTTTCGCGCGCGGAGCGTTAAAGACTTCTCGGGACATAAAACGATTACACACCGCGAGGTATATTGCACAGCGGCGGCGTGCTTCAAACAATGTCGGCCTTTCAAGACGAAACGCTGGCGAACCAGGCCGTCCTCGGCCAGTCCGGCCAGTCAGCGAGCCAGCCAGCTAGACAACCAGCCAGCTAGCCAACCAGCCAGCTAGACAACCAGCCCGCCAGCTAGACAACCAGCCCGCCAGCTAGACAACCAGCCCGCCAGCTAGACAACCAGCCAGCCGGCCAGCTGCCCGCAGTTCAAACAGAGCGGCCCTGACCGGCCCGAAGCACGGTGGCCCAAAGGGAGCGGTCGATGTAAGGGCCAAGTGGTACGCGCCGACCCTGGCCCTGACGAGGGGCCTGCTTGATGAGGAGCCGGTTTCATTCGGTTCGGGGGACGCACGCACAGTGGGCCAGAAGACCGGTGGAGGCGGTCAGAATCCCGGACGCGTTTTGAGCCGCAGACTCGCTAAATGGAACTCGAACCGGACGTGTGACCCCACCAATGGACTGCTCTCCGAAAGAGGATTCCATTGGTGAGGTGACACTCGGCAAGTTAGAAGTCAGAAGGGGTCTAGAGTTTTGGCTCCCCGCGCAGTGGGACGCCTGTCGCGCGGAGGATAGGCAGCCCTGCGCACAGCCGGGGAGCGGCGCACAGTGGGTCCGAAGACCGTTGAGGTGGCCAAAAGTCGGGACGCGTTTTGTTCTCCAGAGTCGCTAAATGGGACTTGAACCGAACGTATGACCCCCACCACTGGATTCTTCGTTCGGAGAGCAATCCATTGGTGGGGGTCACACGTTCCATTCGAGTCCCATTTAGCGACTCTGGAGGTAAAAACGCGTTCCTAATTTTGGCCGCCTCAACGGTCTTCTGACCCACTGTGCGGCGGGCCGGCGGCCGGCCCACGCTGCGGGCTGCTGCGGCCGACAGTTCAGCGACAGCGGCCAAACAAGACAACAAAAACAAAACACAAGGCGGCGCAGTCTTCCTGTTGTGTTTCCTTTCAAAACAAAATTGGCACCTAATTGCCCCGCCACGCCCCCGCGGCGCTGCCCGACCAGCCTGGCGCAGCCTGGCCTGGCGGGGCTCGCCGCGACGACGAGCACGGTCGCATTACTCCTGCCGGCCGGACGCACCGCGTCGCACAGTGGGCCAGAGGAACGCCGGGGCGCCCGAAACTCTACACGTTGTTTTGAGCTCCAGGGTCGCTAAACAGGACTCGAACCGAACGAGCGACCCCACCAATTGATTCCTCGTTCGGAGAGCAATTGAGTGGTGGGGTCACACGTTCGGTTCGAGTCCCATTCAGCGACTCTGGAGCTCGAAACGCGTCAAGCGTTTCGGCCGCCTACACCGGTCTTCTGGCCCACTGTGCGTCGGCGTCGTCGTGGCCGCCAAGTGCCAAGTCAAGCCGAAACTTTCTGCACCAGTTCGTCGTCGTCGGCGGCGCGTCTCCCCGCGGCCGTCCATCGCGGGGCCGCGGAGAGCAAGTGGTGCGCGGAACGGAGGAAGAGGAGGAGGAGTAGGAGGAGGGGGAGGGGGACTGCAGCGGCTCGAGACAACAATAGCATATTTCCTACGCCACTGGACCATAAGGCCCGCGGGGAAGAGGGGGGCTGCACACGCCGCAGTGCGGCGCGGTGTGGCAGAGCAGCGAGCTCAATCCGAACGGCGCTCTGTCTCTCTCGCACCTCCGCGGGACGCTGGGCGTGAGCGAGACAGCGCGACGTGTTCGATACTCCGCCGGCATGGGCGTGTGCACTTGCGTGCATTTGTCATGGCGATCGATGGGCAGCCACGTGCGCTGCGGCGAGTCCCCCGGGACCCTCCTGCGCGCGCCGCGTTCCCGGATCCTCCTCCCGGGAACAAAGGGCCAGTCTCATAATTAGGCCAACGGTACCAACAAAGGAACAAACTGCCAACAACAGCCCCGGGGCACGACTCGGCCAAGAGTACGCTAACAACCCCGGGCCGGCCGGCCCGACGCCCCGTCCCGCGGGATTGGCGCCACCCCCTCCCCCCCCCCCTTCCCTCTTTCTTCTCTTTTCGTTCCGTTCCCCGGCCCTGCTGGCCCTGCTGCTCCACGGCGCGGCGAAAACGTTTTTCTCCGCGAGTCTGTCCATCCATCCGTCCGAGAGCCGCCGCGCCGCCTCGCCTCGCCGCGGCGCTGGCCCGCCCGGGCGACGCCCCGCCTGGCCGGGTCCGCGACGACGGCCACTTCGGGGCCACGCGGGGGGGGCGGGGGGGGCAAGCGCCGCCGGCCAGCTTCTCACGGCTCACGCGTCACGATCAACTGGCCCGAGCATCATCCCGTGCATCTTCGCGGTGCAGCCGGACCGCGCCAAGCCGCGCCGTGCCGCACAGTGGGCCAGTGGAGGCGGTCAAAATTTTGAGCTACAGAGTCGCTAAATGGGACTCGAACCGAACGTGAGACCCCACCGATGGATTCCTCGTCCGGACAGCAGCCCATTGGTGGGGTCACACGTTCGGTTCGAGTCCCATTGAGCAACCCTGGAGCTCACAACGCGTCCGGCATTTTGACCGCCTGCGCCGGTCTTCTGGCCCACTGTGCGCCGTGCCGCGCCGCGCGGTAGGAAAGGAAGTGGGTCGGGGCATTGGCAACGCGTTGCGTTACACCGTTACACCGCCATGAGCTGCTGCGGCCGTGGCTGCGGCCGTGCACGGCGTGCCCGCGGCTAAGCTGGCCGCCGGGGCATCGCATCGCATCGCCATGCACGGATGGACACGATCACGACGCCCGGTCAGCCAGGCAGCCAGCCAGGCAGGGCATCCATCCCGGGTGGTGGTGGATCTCGCTGGAGCCATCTGCTCCGCGTCCTGCAAGGATGCCATCGATCGGGCCCTCCTCGGGAAGGAGGGACGAGGATGACCGCGGATTCCCTAGGATGCCCGCGGATCCCCTGGGATGCCCGCGGATCCCCTAGGAAGCCCGCGGATCCCCTAGGATGCCCGCGGATCCCCTAGGATGCCCGCGGATCCCCTAGGATGCCCGCGGATCCCCTAGGATGCCCGCGGATCCCCTACGATGCCCGCGGATCCCCTAGGATGCCCGCGGATCCCCTAGGATGCCCGCGGATCCCCTAGGATGCCCGCGGATCCCCTAGGATGCCCGCGGATCCCCTAGGATGCCCGCGGATCCCCTACGATGCCCGCGGATCCCCTAGGATGCCCGCGGATCCCCTAGGATGCCCGCGGTGCCCTCTAGAATCCACGCCCGAGGCGCCCGAGGATGCTCCCGGGGCGCGGCCGGCGCGGCGCCCTCCATAATTGCCTCGCCTCGCCTTTTTGTTGTTGCAATACAGTTGTAGTTGGAAACACGAGGGCGCTGCCTCCGCCTACGACTGCCCGGCCGGACCGCGAGCTTCGTCACGTCACGAACGGGATAGACGTCCGCACCGACAAACAGACAGACAGACACACCCGCCGACCTAAAGGGCGAACGGACGGACGGACGAACAGGCAGAGAACATCGCGGCGCGGTGGCAAGCCCTACCCTACGGCGGCCACCCGCTGTTTGTCAATACTTTCCTGAAAAAGCTGTTCCTCTACAAGGTCAGGCCGTCCGGCAGCGACGCGGGTGGGGGGTAGGGGCGGGCAGGGCGGGGGCAGGGCGGGGGCAGGACGGCGCGCTGCGGGGGTGGCGCGCCAGAACGTGGCGCTATCAAGGTTGTCGGCGGGGTGGGGCCGGTGGAGGCCTCCCCTTGCCGCGAGGTGTGGGGCAGGGGAGTTGCAGACCCCCCCCCCTTTCTCCCCCTCTTCTGCGGCACTTGTCACCCCCTGCGCGCTGACCTGTCACAGCGAGGAGCCGTCGCCGTATTGGAACCGGCCCACTCGGCCCACGTGATGGCGAGCGAATGTGGCGCACCGCGCGGTGGACTTCCCTAGCGGATGCCACTCCAGCTGCAGTGCAGCAGGCGCGCTGGCCGGCAGCCTGACGGTTATCTCTGTCTCTCTCGCACTCATAGGGCGTCCCGAAGTCGAGAGAGAGAGAGAGAGAGAGAGAGAGAGAGAGAGAGAGAGAGAGAGAGAGAGAGAGAGAGAGAGAGAGAGAGAGAGAGAGAGAGAGAGAGAGAGAGAGAGAGAGAGAGAGAGAGAGAGAGAAAAGGAGACAGACAGACAGACAGACAGACAGACAGACAGACAGACAGACAGACAGATAGACAGGCAGACAGACAGACAGACATGCAGTGAGAGCGACGGAGCACTGTATACGTACGGGATCAGCTCCCCCCCCCCTCCCCTTCCCCGGTCGGCTCGTTGTTTTGCGTATGACGAGTAGATTAGCGGGCCGAGCGGCGATGCGACCGATAGCTGGAGGGGAAAGAGACAAAGCGCAGAATCCAAGTGGCGAGTCGAAGTGAAGTGGGGCACCTTCCCTCCCACTGCCACCGCCACCGGGCGGCTGACCCTTCACTGCGTCTGCACTCGGCATGCAAAACGAACCGATAGTGCAACACGTTCACACACGCAGCCGCTAGAACGTTAAGTCACAGCCGATTGACAGAGAAACAAAGGTCACACTGCCAAAGTCCAGTACGTTCTCTTGCATATTTTGCTCCGACCTCAAACGGAAACTTAAATACATAACTTCACAGTATTTCTTCGACTCACTAATGGTCTTCATCAAGCCAGGACCAGAAAAACCAGCTACTAAAATATCAAGCATCCACTCATACAATATCACACAAACTGACCTGTCATAGCACCAGCGTCAGGCCGCGACACTTCCCCAGCCATCTCCGCTCCTTTGCCTGCCGACACAATACCAGCACTCACTCATTCAGTGCATCTCTCACTCACGTGGTGCAAAGCATGTGCATCTTGCATGCCAAGCCACATTCATCCAGTGACGGACACCTCCCAGTTCTAGGCTGTGAGTAAGCCCCACTTCGATTGCAGATACACCCTAATGACTGATGACCACAACTTATTTATAGGCATGTTTCGCATTGAATACTGCACATCAGAAACTTTATGATGATCTTTTAAACTGGACATGATAAAAGTTTATTGTTTGACGCACATTAACTTTATGCCTTCAAAAATATAATACAAGATGGTTGGTTTGTGCATAGGTGAATGGGGAAATGGTTCATAATTAACCTAGAGTTGTGGCGAAAGTAGCTTACCTTGTTGTCACCCAAACGCAGATAATGGTGGTCTTCAGATTTTCATAAACAAGACTTTGTCTTATCCATCCATCGAAAAAATATGGCCAAACTGAAATTTATAACAAAATTGACTTAATGAACATACAGAGGAAGAAACAGTATGTTTTCTCTAAGGAACAATTCTTAAAACCAATTAAACAGAACTCTTCAACTCGCTTCGGTTAAAGATATTGTACTGTAAGTGATAAATACGACACAATAGCTTTCCCAGTAAAAATCAAATTCAGAATAAATGATAACAGAAATAAAGTAAAGAGTCATTTTCATTAACAAATACAAATTTTGACTGCATTGAACAAAAGCTATGGTAACCTAAAAACCTGAGAAAAGTGTCCCAAGTTATTGAATTCTGCTTGTCAATAGACTGCTCTGCCAAATTAGATGACAAAATGTTCTTCTCTCACCAAAACAAATTTCCAGAGTTATTGTTTCATTCACCAATTAAGATGTTAAAGAAAACCACTCACAAAGAAAAGTGATAAAAGTACAGGTATTGAAGGACCCACTGACATGTCACCACAAGTTACAAGGAAAGTGTTACTCTACACGCTAGGGCATTACAAGGAAAGCGGAGATTCGAATTTCATACATTTACTGTAAGTACTTGTCTTAAACTTAATTACTTACTTACCAGCAAAACCATCCAAAAGTACTGTTAGAGTACTGCAAAATTCCTCTGATGTGATTCGCTCTTCTGAGAAAGAGCCTCGGAAGTATTGCAAAGGCCGGAGCTTACAGCTGCCTGACAGAGCGGCTTCAAGCTCTTTAACGTAACACACTTGAGTCACTCATCTAAATTATTTCCAATGGAAATTGACTTAAAAAATCCCAACAACACAAATTTTCTTTCTTCGATTTGCGAATAATTTTTCAGCACTTGTTTACTTGTTATTGTTCTTCTTGGGAGACTCAGCGCCTTCTACAACTGCCTGAGGTGGAATTCCGATTAGCCAACATAAAAAGTTAAGGTTTCGTGACGAGTGGATGTAAATCTACGCTCTCAGAACAAATATGCTCATCTGCAACTCAGAAAACACATTTTTTCAAGTTTTTCACTATACAGATGGTCAATACTACTCATATGTAGGGATGGATTTTTAACAAACAAGATGGGAAAAGTCGATTCGAAAGGGAAAAAGCAAAATGGTAGTATGGCGTCAACCGAGAGCCTAAAGGCAGCCGATAGTTCGTCTTGCAAAATAAGAAGACGAATGCTCATCATTGCGAAATTTTGAAAACATGGGCATTACCCCATAGTCTTTGAGGTGTTGTCGTTACAGAGCAGCGACTGCTACAATGTCGTCTTCAGTGCCCAAGCCCCTCGTTGTTTTGGGCTTTGTTTGTGTGATCCTTGCTGCGGCAAATGGTGAGTAGGCAGGTGTAGGCTAAGTGTATTTTTGTTGTCACCCGAATCTATCTCAAATCGGTCATGTGTGCCGTCAGTATTTCACATGGCTTGATTCCATGGTACGCCCGGAACCTTTAAGATCCCACAGGCCCCGCAGTTTTCCTTGCATTGTAAATGAGGGTTATGGCCACATTCAATGGGGGTGTCTCGTCGTCCATTCCCCGAATAGCATGTTTGCATGGGGTAGTTACGCAAGCGCGGACTAGGGTGACGACGACTCCCATATTGTTCAATCAATTTAAGTCTTCACATGCTCTCGGTTACCCTCCCCTCCTCAATATCTTATGAGGATATGTGATAAGAATCAAGCATCCCATTCAATGGAGTTCATTGCCTTCAGCTGTTGACATTCCACCATTCGTTTATTTTGTATTATGGTCATATTTTCATATTTTAATGTTTTCATTCTTTCATCTTTTTCAGGCCTACTGTGCTACTGCAACATTTGTCCGGATTTAACATGCGAGACAGATGGTTACTGCTTTGCTTCCAAGTCGTATGAGAAGAGCACTGGCACTTTGGTTGAGGCCTTCCGGTGAGTGTTAAATTGTGTTAATCTCTGTGGAAAAAAAAACTTTTATTTACAGCTTATCCAGCATGACCTTGTGGTACATCTTTTTCCTGTTCAAGATCTTGATCTGCAACATTCATGTTTTAAATTTGATTTTCAGTGTTTGCATTCCTTATGCGGTTTTGTTTTTCCTTTAAATATTGTTTTAGGTTGATTTCTTTTGCTTTAACCTGATTGTTACTTTTCATGATAATTGGGGTGCTTCTAAATCTATGTTCCAACGTAGGAGTAAATAAAAGTCGGAAAGATTAAGTACCTTAATTTATGTGGTATTAGGTCAGGATGTCTGAATAGAGTGACGTTTTTCCCTCCGGAATTCCCTAAATGGTGCATTCGTCAACAACCTGGAGAGATATCACAGTGTTGTAACTGGACGGATTTCTGCAATAAAGCACTAGATCCTGTTTTGAGCACTGTATCTCCTCCATTATTTGGGTCAGGTAAGCTTCGGCTTTTTAACCCCATAAATTTGGTTTGTTCTTTTTAGAACTTGTCTAACAGTGTTCTGGATCGGCTGAGTTACCACTGACTTCCAGGGTTTACCTGCGCCTGAAACGTGTTTTCAAGCATGACTGATGTGGAATGCATTCCTTTATGTGTAACAGTTTGAAAGGATGAGCAATGTTATTTATCCTTCATGTTATCATTAAATCAATAAGATAAAGAATTAACCTTTTGTTTTTATATTCCAGTATCTGATCTGCTTAATTTTGCTCTTTTTCTTTTGTGTGCCAATTAATTGTTTGTGTTTTTCCCCAGCTCTATTGTCCCAGTCCCAGTCCCAGTCAAACAAAGTTTGGTCTGTAGTGTACTGATTTATTTACTTCTTCAGAGATTTTCATTAAGCCGGTTTATATTTAATCATTTTCCTGAAATCTTAGTATTATTATCCTTAAAATTTCTTCAGTTTTTTGGAGTGTTTTGATCTTTTTTGATAATTTTAGGGGTGATGAGATCAGTTTGTCACTTGTTAAATTAGTGAACTCCAAACAGAAATGGGGAAAGGATGTGTTTCCTGGGTAGAAGCTACATAGAAAGAAGCATTGCTAGTTTAAACATATTTGACTAGTATGTGAAAAAAGGTAGATTGTCTTTCTAGAAACATTTAGGTCAATTTCTGTATCCTGTAAAGCTGCCTCAAACCCGGCTTGCATGTGGTGCTGTTTTACCCAAATGTCCCCAATATGTTTTTTGTGCCTAATGATGAGGATCCTGCGTGTGTGACAGTGTGTGTGCGCGCGTGTGTGTGTGTGCTGCTAATAATTTTTTGGTGTGTTGCGTGTGTTTATTATGCAGGTGCCTGGACAAACAACAGGTGTCTCCTCCCGATAACCCCCTCTTATGCCACTATGCCAACACTCCTAGAGGCACACATCGCATAAAATGTTGCAAGGATTTCGACTACTGTAATAAAAACTTGACTATACCCATTGAACTGAAGAAAGGTAGGTTGCTGTGTTACATTTCAAAATTAAACAGTAGACTTCTTCTGTGTCCTCTCCTGGGTTTTTTATCACATTCTTCTGTGCCTGTTCTCACTTATTGTTTGTAATTTTTCACTTATCTTCTAAGTGAGCACAAGTTAACTGTTGTTAGTGATGCACATTATTATAATTATTGGTAGCACCTCTGTTCTTTATATTTTGGTGCTGTTTCACAATTTTGTGTTCCTAAATATTTTAGGAGAGTGCCTTAACAGGTGGTGGATATACCAACTTTATTCAGAAACCGCATGATCTTTTGCATGAACACACTGCTGGCATGTGTAGTCATTTGCCTTTATTCTGAAATTCCCTTATATTTTCTTCTTTCAGACCATGTGTTTCTTGTATATGGCGTCACTTTGTACTGCTTGTTCCTGTTCTCTTTACAGTGCGTCCTTGCTCTCATCTTGGCTAATTGAATAACCAACTTAAAAAAGCAACTGTGTTGTGATTTTTGAGCATCTTCTCTTTTTCTTGTCTTAATCTTTTTTTGTTTCTTTGTAGTTTTATTGCTTATAGCAAGATCTTGCGTTGCACCTTTTTGGTAAACTGCCCATACTACCAGTTTTATTCATTCGGCTTTAATCCGCAAAAAAAAATTTATTATCTGTGAAAATTGCATGGCACTAGATTGTTTATTGTTGTTGTCTTACGTCAACATGTCCAGGTTGCACTTTGAATATTACTTGTATATAGTATTTAGTATTTCTTCGAAAGACTAAAGCATGTGATGCAATGCACTCCAACTCACATACATGTTAGCCTGCCCTTCTCAGAACACAGAGCTGCAGAAAGTAAGTGGAGGCCACAGTAATTCACAGCCCATGGGTTGTGCTTATGTTTTTTGTTGGGCCTGCAGGTGCTATCCTAAGGCCAATCATTTTCCTGCCAACGAATCCAAGTGGAATGTTTGTATGGAACAAGGAGTCGGAGATAACCAAAAGGACAAATATGTCTTCTTGTGCTGTGAATCTGATTATTGCAACAGGGAAGGTGAGGAAAGCAGTTGTTGGATTTCAGGGCAGGAGAAAGGCAGCTTTTTGTGAGTGTTGGGGCCTTTGAAATTATTTGCTTTTTGGAAGCACTTCTGGGAGGAAGTACATACAAACTTACCCATCTACTGGGGAGTTATTTTAGAAAAGCAAAATGGCGGGTCATCATTGTCATGCCTTGGGTCCCCCCTGAGCTCTGTTGATTTTAAAATGGTCATTTGTATATTATGCCCAAGAAACACAGAGTTACCTTAGTTCGATTTTCAACCTAAGCTCTCTAGTTAATTTCATTCATGTGGTTTAAGTTAGAGTCTGACTAGTGTACACAATTATTTTTTATTTTTTTTTTATACTGAGGCGAGGAATGGTAACTTCTTTTACATTGAGGTAAGCACATCACCCCTTGGTCTTGTTCCACACCTTTGTTGTGCATGTGCACATTTGAGCATGAATACCCTTTTTAATACTGTAGCTCTTTGAAATTTGCTATTGTCTGTTATTGCATGTCCTTTAATTTTTGTTTGTTTGTTTGTTTGTTTGACGCATGTGCTTGGGTGCTTTTTCCTAAACTCTGTAATTGAATTGAATTATGATGATGTGATCATGGTTGTGGTGGAGTTTTTATCAACTTTGGTATCAACTGTTCAAATCAAAGTTGTGTCATAAATTATTAAATCATTTTACAGTGATTCTATGGTATGTTCACCGTCAGAATCACTTTTCTGTGCAGTGAATTGAATTGGACAAACAATTACAAGGTTTTTCAATGCTTTTGCATTTACGGAAAGCTTAGTTATTTCTAATTAATGTCCAATGTAAAATTATTACAGATCATGTGATTTGCCACTATATTTATCTATTTTTTTGCTGTCTCCTTTTTCAGGCCCTACAGATCCTATTCCAGGACTCTGGGAAAATTGGATGACTGCTACCGTAGCAGCTTGTGTTCTGTTCGTACTTTTATTTGTCATCCTAATCTTCACTGTGCGTAGACAACGTCACCAACGACTTCGTCCTCACTACAATTGTGATGATAGTACTGAGGCTCCTGATCTCCCAATATTGGGGGGTGTTTCTCTTAAATCTATGATTGAGATGACAACCAGTGGTTCTGGGTCAGGTGTGTATAATTGACATGGATCATTCACTTCATATTCCAACATCCAGTCAACAACGCTGATATACTTTGCATTGTACTAATTTTTACAAACCTTGTAGGTTTACCACTTCTTGTTCAGAGGAGCATTGCACGTCAAATCCAGTTAGCTGATAGTATTGGTAAAGGGCGGTTTGGTGAAGTATGGCGGGGACGCTGGCGTGGAGAAAATGTCGCAGTGAAAATATTTTCTTCAAGAGAGGAGCGCTCTTGGTTCCGAGAAGCAGAAATTTACCAAACTGTTATGCTGAGGCATGACAATATCTTAGGTTTTATTGCAGCTGACAACAAAGGTACAAGTTACTAACATGAAGCCATTTAAAATCAAAACTTTGCAGTCCTCAAACCTGAATTAACCTATTCCGTACTTTACAGATAACGGAACATGGACTCAGCTTTGGCTCATCACCGACTATCATGAATATGGATCATTATTTGACTACCTGTACCGAAACACAGTTGATGTTACTGGAATGATACGCATGGCTCTTTCAATTGCCACTGGCCTTGCTCATTTGCACATGGAAATTGTTGGCACTCAGGGTAAGTACTTTCTTTATTGTGTTCTATGACCCTTAAGAAATGGGAATAGTTGAGAAATAAAATTTTACATTTGTTTTCTGTTTTACAGGTAAACCTGCTATTGCCCATAGAGATTTGAAGTCCAAAAACATATTGGTGAAGACAAACGGTACATGTGCCATTGGGGATCTGGGGCTTGCTGTCCGCTATGATGTAACCACTGACAGAGTAGACATTCCACTAAATAATCGTGTTGGTACAAAGCGATACATGGCTCCAGAGGTCCTAGATGATACTATCAATATGAATCACTTTGATTCTTTCAAAAGGGCCGATGTTTACGCCATGGGACTTGTTTTCTGGGAAATTGCCCGCAGATGTAATGTGGGGGGCATTTACGATGAGTATCAGCTCCCTTTCTATGATATGGTTCCCTCAGATCCAACCATTGAAGAAATGCGCAAAGTGGTATGCACCGACAGCCAGCGTCCGTCTATACCCAATAGGTGGCAGGCGTGTGAGGTAGGCTTCAACTGTCTTTGTTCTAGTTGTCTGCTACCCTAAATCAGGGGCTTCCGAAAATTTGTTCCAGAACTTAAACTTATACCTCTGATCTGATTGCAGGCACTGTCTGGAATGTCCAAGGTGATGAAAGAATGCTGGTATCAAAATGCAGCTGCTCGGTTGACAGCCTTAAGAGTGAAGAAGACTTTAAGTAACTTCAATATCCCAACAAATAATATTATATAAGCACTGAAATATGAAGTCCTTTATTTCTTAGGACTAAGTTTAAGTTACCACATATGTACTGATAAGACTATGACTCTGTATTGAAAATTATTCATGCATCTTACACCTCAGCATGAATAGCTCAAAATTGTATTGGTTGTCATTAAATGCAAGATGTGCATTTTAAGAATTTTTGTTCTCGTTTGTGTCTGAATATTTATTGTAGTTACTCAAAACTCTTTTGCCCTCTTGTGGCTTGTAAATTCAACCTTCAATTTGGTCAGTTCTATGATGACAATTTTAATGACAAGTCAGTACATTTTATGTGTGTGTAGAAAATATAACTTGACAAATTGATGAAAGCCATCAGAACTGTACATCTACATTGTTTTGTTTTTATGTTAATGCAATCAGGTTATGTTAACTCAAAAGGGTTGTGGGTCAATAATGCTTGGATTGCATCAATTCATTAAGTCTAGTCTAAACCTTTGGGTGAAGCCTTTCTTCCTGTGCATTTTATGATTGAACCAATTGCAAGACCTTAAATATAACATGGATCAGAATGCAGCTCAACCACTTCAGTATTGATATCCTCAGGGAAGAATCGAACCACCATTTATTGAGACTTTGATTTCCAACCCAAATTTGAAAAGACTTGCACAACCCTTTAACTGCTTTTTGTAATTTATGAAAATCTTAAGTGTCTATTTGGTTTTGGGTCCTTGACCAACCATTTTAATTACTGTAATTGTTATTATTATAATTAACTTGCGTATAATTTGTGATAGTAATGTAAGCCACTTAAATTGTAGTAAGTGTATAAGAAAGTTACTGCTGATTTAAAACTATACTTAATTCATTGATTTCATTTATGACACTACACAGTTCTCCCAAAGTATTGTTCATGACAAAATATCTTATCTTTTTCTATCCTTCTAAAATATAACTGGCCATATGTTTGTATTTTGATGTTGGTAATCTTTTAGGATACAACTGCACTCTTGATCAAATTTTTCAGCACGGCTTGTTTTGATTTTACAGAAATGGAATGAACTGTATTGTTTTTTAAATGATTTTATATAGGTTTTATACTGAATGTGGTTAAGTTTGTTGTTGGAATTTCTCTACATTTTTGTAAACTTTGTCTACATTGGTGTAATGCGAATCTTGAATTTTTATGTTTAACCAATTCGTTGAGTATTGTTGGTATTGTTTTGCTGGGACTCTGTGGAGGACTGGATTGGTTGCTTTTCAAAATGATGTATGAAGAAAATCAAAATCTTCAGCACTATTAATACTTTCTTTGTATCTCTTCACTGTACTAGGTGTACTTCCTTTTTATCAGTTCATGAATTTACGTGAAACAGTAAATTAAGAAATTTGTAATTGTGTAGAGCTATGTGTATCATTAATTAGTGCATGTGAGAAGGTATCATAGTTGTGTTGTGAAACACAATGAAGTGCAGACACAATAGATGTCTCATGTGATTTGTTTCCAAGATTGATTCTTTTCTTCTTCTGATATTGTCTTGTGCCTATGTGGGAGTAATGCCAATTTTTTCATCTGATTATAGACTGCCCTCCCATTATGTATCCCTACATTATGTGGAGTTATTCTTATCATTCATATGTCAAAATACCATGTAGCTCCTGTAAACTATACTTCACATGAAGCATTAGATTTAAAGTTGGTTTGCAGCTTTATTTGGATACCTGCCCTAATTATTATACTGCCAATCATATCACACCATGTCTAGGGTGTCATTAGTGCTCAAGTTGCTCTTTTTTTTTGGTATTTCTAATTTCGTGAACAGGGGAGAAATTTAAGTCGCTGGATGCACAACATTTCAACCTTGTACTGGGCCGGCCCTTTGTGTCTGTTCGACGATTTGCTGCAGTTGAACAAACTGCCCCTGTCTTTCTTTCATTTCTAGTTTGTATAATTTTAAGTCTTTTGTAAATAGAGATGTACAGTACAATCACAACATTCTGTTCAAGTCTCAAAGCTGTCATTTTTATCATGTGAATGATTTTGAACATTGTTGCATCACCCTGTCTTTGTTCTTTCTCGTCAAACTCTTGTATCAGACAAAGGCTTGCGGCCTCTTTGTTTCTATTTTCTTGTATATGTGTATTTGTTAACTTAATTGCATAACATTTGTTTGGATTTACTGTTCTGCAGTGGTGCTTTTATGTGCTTGGGTTTAAACCCTTTGTTTTTGTGCATACATAGACTAACATTTGTTGAGAGACTTAGGTGTAGGAAGCGATAGGCATGGTTATACATTATCATAAGAATATCTTATGACCTTTTGGGCTAGAAAGGATGATGGTAAAAGAACTGAAAATGAAATACTGTGAAAGTTTTCAAGGCTGTAGCTCCTGTACATCCTTATCATGAAACTTCTGGTTGAAATTAAAGGCTAAAACTGCTTCATTGTTTAAGTAAAAGCTTTTGAATACTTTATTGTGTTTCAATCTAACTGCATACTTGTGAATGTTTGACTGTGAAGAGAGAATGATGTAAGGTCTGCCGCCTGCTTTTATTCTGGAGGACCACCCTTCTTGGGAATGAGGTAAACTCAAATTTTGATGTAATGTAATAAAAGTATTTTGGTTATTGTCTTATTGCTAGAATCCTAGGACTCTGTAAGTTTTGTACAGTCCAACTGGACATTATTGTCATCTTAGATCTCCTGTGTTTTTGACAGGCTCTAAATTAAAAATTATCTTTTGGTGTTAGTTGGTAATTTAACTTTCTGAGCTGTAATTTGTCTTAATGAAACAAATTTGGTGTTGTTTTTCTTTACATGTGGCAGCTAGGTAGGTACTTTGAACACCGATTCAGAGAAAATTCTCCATCTTTCTGACATACAGAGTTCTTTCTTCGAATTTTTTCCTGTAGTATGTCCCAGATTTCACACATTCCCTTACGTCCTGTGCAGAAATCAAGAGTCTGTATATATCTGTGTGATTGGATAACTAGTGGAGTTAGTGTTTTCTGCTGAATAAATTAAACCATTTTCAATTTATTTACCATTCTGTTTAAATTAGACCCTCTCTCCAAGGCACCTTGACTCCCAGCAGTGTAAGTCACCTATCCTTCACATCTGCAAAATTTGGCAGAGTACTCATTCACACAGTACTCTGTGCAATAAATGTCTTGATAGATTTTCTGTTTGTATTGGTTGTGGAGAAAAGGAAATGGTAATTTTTAAAAAAATCTAGATTCATTTAATAGTTTCAGTATAATACATATTGTACAGAGTCATAAATATAGATCATTTGTAGTTGGCACATTCAAGATTAAAATGAGTTGCATCATAGAAGAAGCCAAAATAAGTGACTGTGTTTCACATTTGTGTTTGGCTTCATAGAAAGTGGGAGGAATCAGCCAAAGAAATATTGCTGAACGTTTGGGACTAGGCCTCAATAATCATTGTTGTGCGAATATATATTGATTGGATGATTTGACCTGTGGTAGTTTCAAAAATCATCTTCTGACTGGTGTTTGGTTTGTGTTGGTGCTGAGGCTGAGACAGTATTACAGATACGACTTATCAATGAAAATTATCACCTACGGATTAACACACATAATTTAATTCAAGAATTTCATAACAGTTAAACATTTTGGCTTTTGCAATTCACAGTTTTGAAAGCAATAGATAATCGCTAATATGTGGAGACTAGCAGGTATCACAATGCTCTTTTTATCCTTATCAAAACACTCCACTTTTTGGCCCCATCCTCTCTACAGCGCATGCTTCATTATTGAACACAACCCCTTCAATCACTGGAGTATGGCGATATTCTGATCCATTTGACTCAGATTTGCTTGAAAATACTCGTTGAACAACTCATGTTTCAGCTGGGGCTTATTTCCTTCAGGAAAAGGGAAGTGTTTGACCAACTGTAAACTCTGAAATGGAATGTGTTCCCTAGCTCGGTTCTAATACTGCTTAAAGATCTTTATTTTTATGATTTAGAAACCAACCAAAGAAAAAGTTATAGATGAAAAGACTAACTAATGACCAGTTAGAACAGTTTGTGAGGTAGACCTGTTCAGCCCAGGAATTGAAAGTTCACAAACAATAGGCACAAATTGTATAGTCTTAACATGTCTTTCTCTTACTTAAATTAACAAAAAGAAAATCATACTATTCATTCCTTAAATCATTCACTGGGAAATCCAG
Source organism: Stenchaetothrips biformis (assembly GCA_030522485.1). NCBI lineage: Eukaryota > Metazoa > Arthropoda > Insecta > Thysanoptera > Thripidae > Stenchaetothrips > Stenchaetothrips biformis. The sequence goes on from CM060088.1 coordinate 15,001,624, forward strand.
TCAATGAATCTATATTTAACAACAGAAAAAAAAATGGATTCATAGGATGGAAAATTTATTTTGGGGGCGAAAAAGCCCTTTGGTCTAACTACTCAAATCTCATGAAATCATTGCATCAACTTAATAGTAGAATATATACTAAATGCTCGAATGAATGAACATTTAAAATCCACAATGAAGCTTTCAAACTCAGTCTTCTGAAGGAAGCCTCACATTTTGAAATACTGATGATTTAAACATAATTTTTGGCAGAAAGTCACTATGACTGCATTTTAAATTAATAAGATGACACAGTGTGCCCCAAATATAAGGCCATACACAAATAAATCTGGACTAGCATAAAGGGATATGGCACCGAATCTCATCTTGATTTCAGGTTGACCCTAGCAAAGCGAGTCTCCTCCGGAGTGTCCCGATATCTGCTGCTGGACTCGCTGCTCAATTTCCTGAAACAGAGAAAGAGGTTTGAGGTGAAACGTTTGGAAACAGGCGTTGCGACTCATAAAACGCAAATTAAAGAAAAATAGTGAAAAGAAAGCAGAAAAGAAGCAGACATGACCAAGTACCACAGAGCAGCCCACGGTCTCGGGTTCATTTCTTGGCCGCGCATTCCCACAGGCAGCGCTGTGTGATCCAAGGACTGCCTCCCCGCGCTGAGTCGAGGCAGTCCCGGGCCACGCTTAGCCCCGTCGGCGCATAAAGACCAAGAAATGGCACGAGTTCGCGAGCCGCCCTGTTCTTGCATTCATTGTGCGGCAGAGAATAAAGTGGGCGAGGGCGTGGATGACGCAGCGCAGGGGATGTGAGCAGCTGCACGTGTCGAGTGGGGAGGGGATCCTGGAAGAGGGAGGATCCAGAGAGAAGGAAAAGGGGGAAAGGGGACGCTGCGTCCTGATATTACGTAACACTGTCGCGTTCCGTAATACGCGGACAGAGTCGGGGGGAGGGGGGGAATGACCAGACAGTGACGTTTAGACGACAGTTAGAGCAGAGTGGTGGTTAGTCAAGATGAAAATGAGGCGAGTGGAGTTATGATTTTTCTTTTCGTCTCTCTGTCTCTGTCTTACCCGCTGCACGCGGCGGTTTCGCTCGTGCCTCGCCACCAGCTCGCTGTCGCTAAGGAACACTAGACTCTCGGACTGCAGCACGGCGCCCTGCAGCTCCTGGCTCAGCCGCACGGCACAGCCGTTGCTGGCCCTCCGCCGGGCCTTGCCCTTGCGGAGCAGGGACAGCCCGCCCAGGCGGCCCACGCTGCCCATGGAGCAGCCCACCCGCTCGTCGACGTCGTCCTCGACGCCAGGGCCGGTGGGGTCCACCGGGGGCGGGGGGAGGGCTGCCTCCGGGGAGAGGGGGCGGGACGGGGAAGGGGTTGGGGGCGGCGACGGCGGGTCCCTCTCGGGGCCAGCACCCAGGACGGGGGCGTCGAGCTCGTCGAGCTCGCGAGGCATCACCACGGGCACCGACATGACGTCGTTATTGTTCATCTCCCTGACGACCATGTCGCCGTCGCAGATGGTCACGACCGTCTTGCTGCGCACGGGGGAGTGCGGGGCCGGTGGAGGCGGCGGGGGCAGCTCTGGGGACGGCGAGCGCGCCGAGGCCCGCTGCTGCTGCTGCTCCAGGTCATCTTGCTGCTGCTGCCACTCGCGGTCCCACTGGCGCCGCAGGGTGCTCGTCAAGGTACCCGTCTGCGTGGAGCGCAGCGTGCCCCGCAGCGTGCCGCCGGCGTGCGGGGGCGGCACCGGGGGCGGCACGGGGATCGCGAAGGCGCGCCCCAGCCGCGGGTGCGAGCGGCGCTTACCGACGGTCCGGCTCGACGCGCTGCTCTCGTCGTCGCTGTCGCCCCAGTCGGGGGCGGGCGGCGGCGGCGCGGCCGAGCTGCTCGCGGCGGAGGACGCCACCAGCGTGCCCCCCGTCGACGAGTCCAGGTCGTGGATGTCCTGCAGCGCGGCCTCCAGCTCGCGGTTGAAGTCGGCCGACGACGTGTCGTCCTTGGGGCTGGGCTTCTTGCGGATCACCTGCGTCAGCTCGCTCATGAGCGAGTGGTAGCCGGCCTGCGCAGAAAGGGGGCGCGTTAGGCGGGTTCGGGACTCTGCGGAACAAGGACACCCGCGTCACCATGCACAGCCGCTACGTCGCTACGCTGCTACACTAGGACACACTACGTCACACTACGCCACACTACGCCACTCTACGTCACACTACGCCAAGCTCGTGGGCAGCCACGCGACTACCTGTTCGGAGCCGGAGCCCGCGCTGCTCGGCCGCGGCGGCCTCGGCCTGCCGGACGTGGACGTGGGCGAGGCCCTGGGCGAGGTCCTGGGCGAGACGTAGTCCTGGTTGCTGGGGCGCCGCGGGCCCGAGCCCCGGGCGAGGCGGTCCAGGCACTCGGCCAGCGGCGGGTCCTCGCCGTCGGCGGGCGAGCTCAGCCCGCGGCCGGAGGACTGCGCGGGGCCGGGCAGGCCGGGCAGCTGGCCCGGGGCGGGCGCGGACGGCCGGGGCGGGCAGGGCGAGTGCGCGGGCGAGGCGCCGGGCGACGGCGTGCGGGAGAACGTCTGCAGGAAGACGCACTGCCGCGACGCCACGGGGTCGTTGGAGGCGGCGTCTATGACGATGCGCAGCGGCCGCATGCGGCCCGTGCTGCCCCGGGCCGGCACGCCGTACGCCTGGCCCTGGCTGCCGCGGCTGCCGTGGCTGCCGTGGCCGGGGCGGGGGCCGTGGCCAGCCTGGAGCAGCGCAACAGCGCACCAACAACAAGCTGAGCCTGGTGCAGCCTGGCCAGCCATCTCGCGGGCCAGCACGGCCTCCATGCGGCACGCACAGCACCCTGCCGCCAAGCCCTCCTCTTGCCAGACAAGCGTGCCCTGCCGTGCGCTGCCCTGCGTTGCCGTGCCGTGCCACGAGGCGATGCGACGCACAGTGGGCCAGAGGACAGGCGAAGACGGCCAAACCGGTTGACGCGCTTTGAACTCCAGAGTCGCTCAATGGGAGTATATGGGAGTCTCCGAACGAGGAATCCATTGCTGGGGTCACACGTTCGGTTCCAGACCTTAGCGACTCTGAAGCTCAAAACGCCTCTTGAGTTTTGGCCGCCTGCGCCGGTCTTCTGGCTGTTCCACTGTGCGACGCGGCGTGGTGTGCGTGGGAGTCCGAGTCGTGTCGCGCCGTGCCACACACGCACGCGTTGCACGCGCCAAGAGAGTAAGCCAGAGGGTTGGGGGGAAAGCCAGAGTGTCAGTCTGATCACGCTTAAGTAGGTGTCCAAATTTACAACCATCAACGATCCACGCTCTTTAAATTATGTATTATTTTTGTTTAGTTTTGTCGGAAATTTTGAATTTGAGCGTCAGCTATATGAGGTACAAGCTCCGTGCTAAACGTGTTGCAAGAGCTACTGGTCTAGATCGTTTCTAATGTTTCCTTCCTATTCTCTTTTTTAGCGCGAAGGGCATTATGCAGGGGTGGGTGGCGTAGGGCAGTGCGCTGCGAGGAAGGGGAGGGGGGCACAGTGGGGCAGAGGACCGTTGAGGCGGCCAAAATTCTAGACACGTTTTAAGCTCCAGAGTCGCTAAATGGGACTCGAATCGAACGGGTGACCCCGCACCAATGCATTCCTCGTTTGGAGAGCAATGCATTGGTGGGGTCACCCGTTCCATTCGAGTCCCATTTAGCGACTCTGGAGCTCAAAACGTGTCCGGGATTTCGGCCGCCTCAACGGTCTTCTGACCCACTTTTGGATGGGGTAGTAACAGCGGAGAGGGATAGCCGGGGATGGGCAATCTGGCAGGGCGACAGAAAGGCATTCGGGAATGTGGGACGCGGTGGGACGTGAGGAGGCGGAGCGGAGCGCAGGGAGAGACAGCCATTGTGAATTACGACGTGGGCACTCATGACACGGGAAGGAGAGAGAGGCTTGGGGAGGGGGTGGTCATAGGTGGGGGTAGTTCTCGGAAGACGTCAACGAGGGGTGGAGCGTGGACCGGGCGCTCCAGCCTGGGACGCATGCGGAGGGCGCCATGCTGCGGCATGCGGTTTGGCAGTCGGCTTTGGCAAAGCTGCGAGGAAGCAGTCAGCGGGGGCGCGGCCGGAGGGGACACGGCGCTCGCTTTAAATTCAATTTCAGGTCCGAACGGACGAAAATGGCCGAGTCGACGGGGAAAGTCCGGTAAGTCGGCCGGGCGGGACGGAAGCAGAGAATACATATGGTTTCCGTGGCGAGAAGCGACCAATGACGACGCACATCGAAGAAATCGTGTCTTTCGAGTCGGTCCCCGGGGGGCATGCTCAGAGCACATGTTAGTAAGAGTTAGTATTGAAGCTCCGAAATAAGCCTGCCGTAGCGGGCGCCATCTCCCCGGCGTTAGTCGCTACTTAGGTTAGACGATTGTGGTTCTAAGCCCGTCCTCGTCCGAGCTCGTGCCCAGAAACACAAAGCGACCCCCGAAGCGGTCCCCGAAGCGGCCGCCAAAACGCGCCCCTATTCGGTGGCCAATGCCGCCGATGCCCCGGCCAGAGCCGCCTAGGCGCGGACTCCTCCACTGAAACACAACACGCCTCGATGAGCACCGGGCACGGACACGACTGGACCACAGTGGGCCAGAAGACCGGATGCGGTCAAAATGCCGGACGCGTTTTAAGCTCCAGAGTCGCTAAATGGGACTCGAACCGAATGTGTGACCCCACCAATGGAGTGCTCTCTAAACGAAAAATCCATTGGTGGGGTCACATATTCGGTACGAGTCCTGTTGAGCAACTCTGGATCTCAAAGCGCGTCTAGAGTATTGGTCGCCTGCGCCGGTCTTTTGGCCCACTGTGCGGACTGGGTCAGCTTCAGTAGGACCGCAAGATTTCTCCTGGTCGATCATTGGTGACTTCACTCCATTATTGCATTTGCACCCGCGGAAAAAAAAACATTGTTGCTTGTTGGCCAAAACATTGATGGGGAGGTAGATCGTGAGCGGGGATGGCTGACAGTTTCCAGTTTCCCCTGGTCAACTAATTAATCAACCATTAATTACGCTTATAGCTCTAACAAACAAGTCTAATCTACGGGGATATATATATATAACATAGTAGCAACCGCTACGCCAAAATTCTCAAACTGTGCCGACAAATTACACTAAAACCGATTATACGGTTTCCAAATATTATATCTACATTGGGGCTTTGTTACATTTTACTGCACACAAAATACGACACTTAATTTTAACAATGTATCAAATGTCTACGTTTGTTTTACTTTGCTACCTTGATTGGTTCTACGCAAAAAAAATACTGTGTTTTGTTTTTTTCTGTGTTTACAGTGATAAATGGCAACCCGAAACCCGTCTGAAGGGGATTGCGTCGAATCACGGCCCCGGGATCGCGCATCGCGCAACGCGTCACTACACGAGTCACTGACGTGTCGCGTCGCGCCGCCGCCTCGTGTCACAACACGTGCGCACGTCACCATGGCAACACAAGGAAGCACGGTGGACAGCCGCACCACCTCACTGTAAATCTAATGGTGATACATCTCACCATCTGAGGGGTGAGACAGAACTGTCTCACCGAAAAAGGGTGATACTAAAGTGTATCACCGTAAAAAGGTCGTACACGAATGTATCACCGAAAAAGAGTGATACTTCCTCAGGAAAACAAGGGCCCATCTCGCTGATGTCTGACCATTTTTCGGTGATACATTTGTGTACGACCTTTTTTTCGGTGATACATTCGTGTATGACTTTTTTTCGGTGAGACTTTTTGTATCACCGAAAATGGGTGAGACGTCTCACCCTTTGCATTGCAGTGCTTATACCGGGGACTCGACGAGAGAGCCCACTGCAGCAGCTAACACGAAATGTCCAAACCCAGAATGACTAAGGCACCCGCAACTCCAGGGAGATGTCTAGCGCTCCAGCAAGCTAAAGGCCTGTGAGGCAGGCCACCGACCCGCCCCGCAACACAGCAGCGTGTCGCGTGTCTGCCGCCCCTGTTGACTCCCAATAGCAAGGGGCAACCTGGGCCACCGTCTCAACAGCGGTGTGTTGCGGGACGGATCGGTGGCCTACCTCACAGGCGTTCCAGGCGTCCAAGTCGGCATAGCCCACATGACCGACAATTTGCCGCGCAATTATTTTGAAATCGCCAACAGGGACGTGGTGAGAGTAGCGAGTTGCGGTGCCTTCCAACGCCCAGAACAACACGACAAACACAAACACACGCGCGCGCGCGCGCGTAGCGTACGCACACAGTGCGCGGCAGGCGAGCGGGCACCGCGCCAGCCTCCACTCACCCCTTCCTGCTCGAGCTGCTCGCCGCTGTCGGGGCTGCGGCTCTCCTCGCTGTCCACGGCGGGGCTGTCGGGGCTGCGGCCGCTGGGCGGGCTCTCCTCGATGACGGGGGCGGGCTGCGCCTTGGCGGCGTGCTGCTGCTGCTGCTGCGGCGGCGGGTGGTGGCGCGTGGCCGGCGACGCGCCCCCGGCCGAGCTGGCCGCCGACCCGGTGGAGCTGGGCCGCTGGCGGCCGCCGCCGTCGCCGCGCTGCTGCCGCTGCTGGAACTGCTGCTGTTCGCGCAGCTGCTTCTGGTGCTCGCGCTCGCGCATCAGCTCCTTGTGCTTCTGCTGCCGGGTGTACTGCTTGCTGCCGCTGGGCCCGCCCTGGCCGCCCTGACCGCCTGGGCCGGGCGACGCGTCGGGCGGCGGGCAGCCGTTGGCAATGGCCGTCCGCAGGGCCTTCACGTCCGCGATCGTGTACGTGTCGCCGCGCTGCGACGAGGACCTGCTCGACGCCGACCTGCCCTCGGCGGCGGCCACGGCCGCGGCCGCCGCGTCCCGGCATTTGTCGGCGTGGCTGTGGCTGTCGAGCTGCTGGTAGCGCGTGCTGGAGTTGCCGCTGCCGCCCCCGCCTCCCCCGCCGCCGCCGCCGGGGCCGTTCGGGCCGTTGCCGTCCACGTCGAAGACCCACGAGCGCGTGTACTGCTCGTAGCCGCCCTTGGTGGAGGGCCGCACGCGCGGCAGGATGATGTACTCGCTGTCCGCGCTGTGGTCGTGGTGGTGGCCATGGTGGCCGTGGTGGCTGTGCGCCTTGTTGACGGAGCGGCGGCGCTGCAGGCGGCGCTTCACGGCGTGCTGCAGCGAGCAGAACGTGAGCTGCGAGTCCAGGAACGCCACCACCATGGCGATGGCCGAGGCCGCGCTCGTGCTCAGGTGCGCTGCGGGCAGGAGGCAGGTCACGTCTAGTTCGTCTATTCATTTAAATTCACTTTCCAAACCGTTTCGTGCGTTGTTTTATTTTCGACGGCGGCGCTCTTACCATACATGAGGAGCTCGGTAATCTTCTGCCGCTCGGCGTACTCAACGTGCTCCGGGGTGAAGAGCATCTTCCACTCCACCAGCTCCAGCACGGCCAGGTTGACGGCGTTGAAGGCGAGCACGCTGATGGCCAGGTACAGCAGCGCCTCGTGGCGCCCCGGCGAGGACATGGGCCCCACGCAGGCCACCAGCGCGCCGCTCACACCAACCACCACGTTCTGGAACGACACACTCGTCATCAAAACACCCCGATTGTTACGGCCGAGTTGACCGCACAGTGGGCCAGAATACCGTCGCAGGCAGCCAAAAGTCTAGACGCGTACAGTCGCTAAAGGGGACTCGAACCGAACGTGTGACCCCACCAACGGATTCCTCGTTCTGAGAGCAATCCATTGGTGGGGGTCGGACGTTCGGTTCGAGTCCCATTTAGCGACTCTGCAGCTCTAAACTTGTCGAGGATTTTGACCGCCTCCACCGCGGTCCTCTGGTCCACTGTGGACCGTGGACTCACCCATCCTCCCGTGACCACGTTGGAGCCCAGGCGGAGGAACGGCGTCTCGAACTTGGGGTTGGCGGCGAGGAAGAAGATGCCCACCACCAGCTGGATGGCGCCGCACCCGATGTACACCAGGCTCCACAGCACGTGGAGCGTCGCGCACATCCCTGCGGAGGAAGGAAAGGAAAGGCACGTGTCAAAAACCGAAAAAAAAAAAAAAAAAACGGCCGGGAAAGTGCTCAAAACGCGGCGGACACCACTCAGCGAACAAAGCCGCACACGGGGGCGGGTGATTCGATTCCGTTTATTATCCTCCATACGCGCACGCACACACGCGCGCGTGCGTGTTGCCAATGAGTGTGCTCAGCGCGCGGTAGTGTGTGTGTGAGTGTGTGAGTGTGTGTTTGTGTGAGTGTGTGTGAGTGTGTGAGTGTGTGTTTGTGTGAGTGTGTGTGTGTGTGTGTGTGTGTGTGTGTGCCGCTAAAAGGTAGGCGACGGAAGGCCCGCCACGCCGCGCCGCGCGCCCCTCATCACGCCAGCAAAGACGATTGGTCGCTCTGTCTCTCTCGCACCCCAGCGGGACGCCTCGCGAGAGAGACGATGCGAAAGCCTGCTGCTGGGCGTATATGCAGGCGGCGGCGGCACCGCCTCACCGCAGGCAGCGCGCCGTCCGTCGCCACGCCCTGAGCGTCCATTAAGGCGGCTGGCGCACAGTGGGTCAGAAGACCGTTGACGCGGCCAAAAGTGTAGACGCGTTTTGAGCTCCAGAGTCGCTAAATGGGACTCGAACCGAACGTGTGACCCTACCAATGAATTGCTCTCCGAACGAGGAATCCATTGGTGGGGTCACACGACGTTCGGTTCGAGTCCCATTTAGCGACTCTGGAGCTCAAAACGTGTCTACAATTTTGGCCGCCTCAACGGTCTTCTGACCCACTGTGCGTGTGGCTGGCGCACTGTGTGGGCCGTGCGTGCCAGTCACGCGACGCGCCGGCACCGCGAGGGGAATGAATTCCTCCGGGAGAACGACATGTAATGCGCTTCCGCCCGCCCGTCGTTGACCGGCAGACTCATTCCGAGAGGCGTTTTCGTCGTCGCTCTGTCTCTCTCGCACCTGGACGGGACGTCCCATGAGTGCAAGAGAGACAGAGAGACGAAATAACGACTCTCAGAATCAGTCTGCAGGCAATGGCAGCCAAGCGAGCCGTCCTCGTCGGGGTCGGGGGCCACGACGGCGCCCAGGCCCCTGTTAGTGGCCACGTCTGTCTCCCCACAAACTGCGCTTAGGAAGAACGAGTTATGGATGTAGAACGAGGGGTCCACCACTCAGCTCAGAAGTGTACACATGATTACCGATTCCCAGTGATTTCCAACGAAAAATTTCAAAAAACTCTATAAATTTGGTTACTTTGGGGCATTTTTTGCACATTTTCGTAAGAAAAACCGCCAAAAGCCGATAAAAACAGCGAAAATATCCAGTTTTGGCATGTGATTACTGATGATTACTGGACGAAGTGTACACATGATTTCCATAGTGGTGGACCCCTCGATGTAGAATATGGATAACAAAGACTCTTGGGCAAAAGAAGTACTCCCGAAGTCGGTATCCCCACCAGTACTTATTTCTAAGTCCATGCTCCATTTTCTGTATCTATATACCTCGCTAAGCGCGGTTTTTCGGGGGACACTTCTGGCCACAAACCTGTGGCCGCAAACAAGGTCGGCGCCCAGGTGAAGCAGCTGCGACCGCTCCCAACGAATTAGTTTCCGCTTCGTTTTTGTCTCCGGCGCGAGGACGAGGGCAGCCCAATCCCAAAGTTGGGCTCGGCCTCTGAATCGACCCACCTTGTGAACTTCCGTCGTTTAGGCGACGGGAGGGCCTTAAATCTGCAGGCGGATTCCGCACAGTGCTCTCGTCGGACTGTCTCTCTCGCACCCTTACGGGACGCCCCAGGAGTGAGTGAGAGAGAGACCTCCTACTCGCCTGCTGGAGCCCCGGCCCCGGAGCCCCGGCCCCGGAGCCCCGGCCCCGGAGCCCCGGCCCCGGAGCGCCGCCGTAGAGGGACCGCACGGCTTTGCCCACCCCGCCTCTCGAACGGCCGGGAGCTGGGTGAGCTGGGCCCACTCAGGCACACGCGGCGCGTCAATACAACAAACACGGGGGCCTTGCCTTGCAGGCCTCGCGGCGCCGCGGCGGCCACAGTGGGCCGGCCGGCCGGGCCCACATGCAGGCGCGCTGCACCGCCTCGCGTGGGTAACCGCCGCGCCGCAGCATCTCAGCGTGACGTAACTCGCGCGGACAGCGGCTGCACGCTCATTCCGAGACTCGTTGTCGTCGCTCTGTCTCTCTCGCGCCTCTACGGGGGGCGCCCTGAGTGCGGGAGAGACAGAGCGGCATCAGTCTGCTGCAGCCCACCGCACCGCGCGGCCGCACGCGGCAAGGTCGCCGTCGACACTCACGCATCGCTCTCCAGATAACCGCGTGTGTCTCGTGCCGCTACTGTCCCGAGCCGTATGCGTTCCGTTCCACCGCGCCTCCCAGTCAGTGTTCGTCGATTCCGGAGATCGACCAGTCGACATTCTCTGTAGGACTCTAGTCGACATGTGCGTTCGCGCGGAGCCGCCGAGCCGCCCGCTCAGCGTGCCTGGGGCCGGCATGCCCGTCGGCCTGCACATGAGACGCCCTCGGGAACAATGCCGCGCGATATCGGGGCGCACCGCGCCACGCCACGCCACGCCACTCCGCGCCTGCCGGGCGTGCAGCCCCGCTGACTCAGCCACAACAAGACCAAACAAGACGTGCCCAGTCCCTCACGCTACGCTGCAGAGTCGCCGTCCATAGCCTGTCCAAAATCAGTATAGCGAGGCGAGAGACCCTATAGGATTTTACTGACGTTTGTTTGGTCTTCTACACAAGAACCCTGAAATTTTCTACCCAAGAAACCTTAGGTTTTCTACCCAAGAAACCTTAGGTTTTCTATCTAAGAAACCTTAGGATTTTACCAGCATTTTACAAGGGACCTTAGGTTTTCTACCCAAGAAACCGTAGGATTTTACCAGCATTTTACAAGGGACCTTAGTTTTTACAAGAAACCTTCGGTTTTACGGGGGACGACAAGTTTTACAGGGTGCCTTACGGTTTACAAGGGAAGCGACTTCTGCAGCTTTCTACGAGGGAAATTTATGAATTTACGACGCTCCGCAAAGTTTTGCGCAATTGCCGTTCTTCCCTTCCTTCCCCCGCCTCCTTGTTCTCCCTCCGATGTCAATGAAACTTGCATTGCGAGCCGACGGCCGGGCCAGAGAGGGCCGCGGCGGTGGCGGACGGCGCGGAAAAACGGTGCGCATCGGCAACATTACTTGCGCCAAACCTGTCCAGAGGCACCCGTGGGAAATACGCGGCCGAGGGAGGGAGGGAGGGAGGGAGAGAGAGAGAGAGAGAGAGAGAGAGAGAGAGAGAGAGAGAGAGAGAGAGAGAGAGAGAGAGAGAGAGAGAGAGAGAGAGAGAGAGGGACGCCGCCAGGCCCCGGTGCCCCTCTCCAACCGAGAGGCCAACGTCATCGTCGCGGCCCGCTACCCTAGATAGCCAGCCGAATGCAAAAACACCCAAACCATGCCGGAGAGAGTCGCACCGACCAAAATGTGAAAACAGTCGTCTCAGCAGCCGATGCGGCGGCGGCGGTATGTAGGTTTGTTACACACTGACTGACGTCTTCGCGGAATCGGAGGCGAGAGAGAGAGAGAGAGAGAGAGAGAGAGAGAGAGAGAGAGAGAGAGAGAGAGAGAGAGAGAGAGAGAGAGAGAGAGAGAGAGAGAGAGAGAGAGAGACGCAGTGTGGGGCAACGGGGAGGCAGCGGCGGCGGTGTTTAGACAGACCCCGCGGTCCCTAGAAAGCTGACTGGACGCGGAGAGTATGGCACTCGAGCGGGCTCTGGCGCCTTTCCCCGTGACAGTGCCCTGCCGAGTGATTCCGAAGGAGCGTCTGTCTCTCTCGCACCCCAGTGGGCCGCCCCCTGAGTGGGACAGACGCAGCGCGACGAAACGGTCTCTCGGAGTCGCTTGGCAGGGCGGCAGGGCACAAGGGATCCGGCGAGGCGAGGCGAGGCGGTCGCCCTACCGCCAGTGCTCCGGGTGAGGGGCGGGGAGGGGGAAGGCGGCCCTATGGAAGCGGCAGGCGGCAGGCAGCTCCACTGCTTGGCGCGGCCTCGACCGACTCACAGTGGGTCAGAAGACCGTTGACGCAGCCAAAATCCCACACACGTTTTGAGTTCCAGAGTCGCTAAGTGGGACTCGAATCGAACGTTTGACCCCACCAGTAGATTCCTCATTGGTGAAGACACACGTTCCATTCGAGTCCAGCGACCCTCGAGCTAAAAACGCGTCTGGAATTTTGGCCGCCTCAACGGTCTTCTGACCCACTGTGACACGGTCGCTCGACTGGGGTCGCTGCAGGAGGTGGCCAAAGCTAACATCAAGTTAAGAAAGGATTAGGTTTTGTGCCAGCGCTGGCGCTGGAAGGTGAGGGGCAGGGAGGGGGATAGCTGCGTGTGGCTTGAGCTTGTCCGCGAAAACCATGTTCTCGTACCGGCTGAAGGTTAGGTTAGGCTTCGGCGCGAAGGTGTTAACTTGATATAGCTCAAGGAGACGCGCTGTTGTTGGTGCTGCAGTTGGGGCTGGAGTCGGTGCCCCGGCACCCCCATTCCGGCGCGCCGCGCGTTCGATAGCCCGCTCGCACTGCACACTGTGAGGCTGGTCGGGCTGGTCGGGCTGGTGGGTGGCGGCGCGGCCCGCTGCTGCCTGGCCCACTGTTGGCCCTGGCGGGGTGGCCCTGGCGGGGTGGCCCTGGCGGGGTGGCCCTGGCGGGGTGGCCCTGGCGGGGTGGCCCTGGCGGGGTGGCCCTGGCGGGGTGGCCCTGGCGGGGTGGCCCTGGCGGGGTGGCCCTGGCGGGGTGGCCCTGGCGGGGTGGCCCTGGCGGGGTGGCCCTGGCGGGGTGGCCCTGGCGGGGTGGCCCTGGCGGGGTGGCCCTGGCGGGGTGGCCCTGGCGGGGTGGCCCTGGCGGGGTGGCCCTGGCGGGGTGGCCCTGGCGGGGTGGCCCTGGCGGGGTGGCCCTGGCGGGGTGGCCCTGGCGGGGTGGCCCTGGCGGGGTGGCCCTGGCGGGGTGGCCCTGGCGGGGTGGCCCTGGCGGGGTGGCCCTGGCGGGGTGGCCCTGGCGGGGTGGCCCTGGCGGGGTGGCCCTGGCGGGGTGGCCCTGGCGGGGTGGCCCTGGCGGGGTGGCCCTGGCGGGGTGGCGGTGGCCCTGGCGGGGTGGCCCTGGCGGGGTGGCCCTGGCGGGGTGGCCCTGGCGGGGTGGCCCACGCGGGTGGGTGTTCCAGGCGTTCTGCGCCCCTTCGGTGGGGGTGGCGACGGGTACCTCCCTCGGCCACTCGACGAAGCGAGGCACAGCCCTGCCGCTCCCGCCCACAGCCACACACAGCGGCCGGCTGTGAACGGAGCCGCGCGCTGGCAGCGGCGGTGGCATTGCCACAGACTCATTCAGCTGATTTCACTCAATCGGACTTCCGCGACGCCAGCGGGAGCGGCGCACCGTTCCACAGTGGGCCAGAAGACCGGCGCAGGCGGCCATACCTTTAGACGCGTTATGGGCTCTAGAGTCGCTAAACAGGACGCGAACCGAACGTGTGACCCCAACCATGGATTCCTCGTTCGGAGAGCAATCCTTTGGTGGAGTCGCAGTTCGAGTCCGTCCTGTTTAGCGACTCTAAAGCTCAAAACGCGTCTCGAGTTTCGACCGCCTCTGCCGGTCATCTGGCCCACTGTGCGTTCAGTGAAGCAACGTCGCGGGGATCGCGTGGCGCTTTAGGTGGCGGGCGGCGCAGCCGTCTTTTTGGCGTTGGCGTTTCGCAGTTCGTGTGCCGAGTCAGCGCGTCAGAGGGAACAACGACGAACAACACCCACGGGTCCAACTGCTCCAACCCCCTCCTCCGGCTCGGCCTCCCTCCGGCCACCGAGGCGGTGAGGCGGCAGGGTGGCCATGATGTAGCGGAGCGGCGCCGCTGGGTCAGGAGGTCACGAACGCCAAGGCCGCGGCCGCAGGGTGCGCCAGAGAGGACGCCGTCGGCGCGCTCGGCGCGCGGACAAGACGCCCGCCAGGCTGGCCGACCGCCTGAATAAATCATCCCAGGCCGCATGAACAGCAGGGCTCGTCTTTGGCGTCGTTAAAAGATGCATCGGGGCGGCCGGGTAGGGGTCGGGGCCGCAGTGATAGGCTAGGTGAAGGTCACGGCCCCTATGGCGCGCGAGAAGACGCTCCACGGCCGGGTGGCCTTTCCAGGACAAGGTCTGCCATTACGCAGGCACCGCCGGTGGAGGCGGTCTAAATCCCGGACGGGTTTTGAGCTCTATAGAGTCGCTAAATGAGACTCGAACCGAACGTGTGACCCCAGCAATGGATTGCTCTCCGAAAGAGGAATCCATTGGTGGGGTCACACGTTGGGTTCGAGTCCCGTATAGCGACTACGGAGCTCAAAACGCGTCTAGAGTTTTGGCCGACCACGCTGGGGGAGGAGGCTGTCTCCGGGGGGCTAAGCTGGCCAGTGCGTCCATCCACCAAAACCCATCCACTCCAAAAAAACAAAACGGCAACGCTCGCGGCCTCGACGGGGGTCTCCAGCGAACAGCACCACGGGGAGCTCGTTCGCCCCCCCGCCGCGCCCCGCCAACGCGGAAATGGGTCTCAAAGAGCGCGCGCGTGAAGACGTGAGGGTCGGGGATAGCGCCTCCTGCTCCTGACCCCTCCTAGCCGCCCGCCCCGGGGGGTGGGGGGGGGGGGAGCGGCGCACGCAGGGCGAAGCAGGCCGGGGATTGGCCGGACCGAAAACTAATTTAGAGTGCCGGAGCCGGAGGGCAAAAGGAATACGTGGCGGAGCGGCGCCGGCGGCGTGTAAAGCTGGCCAGGGCCTCCGCCGTGATGAGCTGGATCGGCGAGGCGCCCCGCCATTAACTCGCCTGATAAGCCCCCAGCGCCGCAGGGGCGGCAAAGCACAGTGGGCCAGAGGACCGGAGGCGGTGGTCGAAACCCGGGAGTCACTAAATGAGACGCGAACCAAACCGTATGTGTGACCCCACCCCTGAATGGCTCTCCAAATGAGGAACCCATTGGTGGGGTCACACGTTCAGTTCGCGTCCCATGTAGCGACTCTGGAGCTCAAAACGCGTCCACAATTTTTTTGGCCGCCGGCGCCGGTCTTCTAGCCCACTGTGTCCAGGTGGGCCGGTCAATGAGAAAGTGGTGGGAAGAGCGAGCGGCCTCTGCCTCGTTCTCGCTCCAACCCCGCACCGTGGCCCCGCGCGGCCCAGCGCGCAGACCAGCTCAGAGGCGGCGTCATGGCCTCGAGGTCACGGCGTTAAATATTCACCGAAGCGAGCGCGACCTTACCAGGAGAGCCACCAACTTCTTTCTCCTAAGAGCATTCCGCCTCGCGGCAAACCGTCCCCTTTTGGCATATCTCTGTGATCTTTGTCTCTGTCGTTGTACGGACTCGCTCGAGGCCGCTTAAAATTACATGACGAAAAGAAACATCGGAAATAGCATTTTTAATTCTTAAATTAAGAAAATAATTGAAACGCAGTTTTTGATGCTGTTGTTCTGTGGTCTTGGCCCCGACTGCCCATTTCAATGGAGAGAGTGCGTTTGTTCCGGGGACGCAGTGGGCCAGTGGGCCTGCGGGACAGCAGTGGGCCTGCGGGACAGCAGTGGGCCAGTGGGCCTGCAGGACAGCAGTGGGCCAGTGGGCCTGCGGGACAGCAGTGGGCCAGTGGGCCTGCGGGACAGCAGTGGGCCAGTGGGCCTGCGGGACAGCACGCCGCGGCCGACAGCGCCTCAATGGGCCCACAGAGGCGCGGCGAGGCCGACCCACGCCAGCGCAGCCCCCGGCGCAGCCCCCTGCGCGGCCCCCGGCGCGGCCCCCGGCGCGGCCCCCGGCGCAGCCCCCGGCGCAGCCCCCGGCGCAGCCCCCGGCGCAGCCCCCGGCGCGGCCCCCGGCGCAGCCCCCGGCGCAGCCCCCGGCGCAGCCCCCGGCGCAGCCCCCGGCGCAGCCCCCGGCGCAGCCCCCGGCGCAGCCCCCGGCGCAGCCCCCGGCGCAGCCCCCGGCGCAGCCCCCGGCGCAGCCCCCGGCGCAGCCCCCGGCGCAGCTCCCGGCGCAGCCCCCGGCGCAGCCCCCGGCGCAGCCCCCGGCGCAGCCCCCGGCGCAGCCCCCGGCGCAGCCCCCGGCGCAGCTCCCGGCGCAGCCCCCGGCGCAGCCCCCGGCGCAGCCCCCGGCGCAGCCCCCGGCGCGGCCCCCGGCGCAGCCCCTTGCGCAACCCTTCACTGACACGGTGACCGTGCAGGCAGCACCGCCACGCTTTGCCGAGACACCGCTGCCAAGTCTCCTAACTACTGTTGTAACCCAGTCCTTCTGGAAATACTTTCGGACAGGAACGATCTCTACAGTCAACTATATAAGCCCAGGGGGTAGTTATCCTGGAACGAACCTAGAACGCGACACCTGGAACATGCCTTGAAACTATCCCTGGAACGACCCTAGAATCAACTAATCCCCTCGAGACACCCCTACAACCAACTCCTAAAACCATCTCCTGGAACAAACTTCTGCCTGGAACCATGGAACGACCCGCGAAACGACCCAGTAACCACCCCTGGAACCGCGCCTGGAACCGCCCCTGGCTGGAACCGCCCCTAGAACCGCGCCTAACTGCCCCTGACTGGGACCGCGCCAGGAACCGCCCCTGGACCCGCCCCTGGAACGGCGCCTGGAGCTGCTTCCGGAGGCTGCGGCCGCTGGGGTAGGGCAGGGCGTCGCAGGGTGCCGCCCCCTCGGTAGCGACCGCTACAACAGGTGCCTGCTGGCAGCCGCCGCCGCCGCAGCAGCCGCCCCCGCAGCCCGATCAATAAGAGAGGCAGCGCGGCGGCGGCGGCGGGGGCGGCCCATTCCAGCGCGGCATGGGGCAGGCGCTGGCACTGGGTCAGAGGCAACGCCGCGCCGCGACCTTCAGCACGGCCTTCGCAGCCTCCCTGGTCCGCCAAAACAAACTGCCCCCCAAGCCCTGGAGGCTGGAGGCTGGAGGCTCGGCCTTTCCAGGAATAACGCAAGGTCAGCGCGCGGTGCGGCAGGGCGGGGCGGTGCGGGGCGGGGCGCCGTAGGAGGATGGCCGATGAGCCACGAAGCTGCGTCACGGCTCGCCGTGTGTGAGTGTGAGATCGTGAGTGTGAGTGTCTGAGTGTGAGTGTCCGTGTTGTGTCTGAGTGTGAGTGTCCGAGTTGTGTCTGAGTGTGAGTGTCCGAGTAGTGTCTGAGTGTGAGTGTCTGAGTGTGAGTGTCTGAGTGTGAGTGTCTGAGTGTGAGTAGTGCCGCACTTCGCGGAACGGGACGTAGTCGAGTCCGCATCCAGCCACATCCGCCAGCGTCCTGCACTGCTCGCTGCTGGCGGCGATAAGTCAGCGAATCTCAGTCGACGGGGACCTCGACTCGGCCGCGCCTGGCCTCGCGTTTTCCTCCATTTCACCACGGCCACGGCAGGATGGCAGGGGTGGTGGACGCGGGGCTGGAGCCACCCCTCCCCCGGCTCCGCGGCGGCCACGTGGAGAAGCAGAGCGGGATGGCGCGGCGGGGCGGTGCCGCGTGCCCCAAATAATAACGGAGTCCGTGATGCACGCAGCGGCCGCACGGGGGCGGTGGGAGCGGTGGGGGCGGTGGGTGGCGGTCGGTGCGAGAGAAGGCCGCGGTGCGCATAACAGACGACAGCGCGGCAGGAAAACCCGCGGACAGATAGCACCAGCATCCAGACGCAACAAACACCCTACCAACCTTCGCGGCGGCGCGGCATGACGTTTTTGAAGTCGACGCAGACGTGCGGCTCCATCTCAGCGCCGTCACCGAGGGCTGCTGCACCTCACTGCCAGCTCGCGGACCGCCATGGCGGCCCGCGCCAACGTCCAGCAGGGCGGCGCGCGGTCGAGGCGCCACCTCCTCGGAGGGCCACCGAGTCCTGCGGTATCCTTGGCGTCCTGGCGACGGCTGGCCTTGGCGTCGCGTTCCGCAGAGTCACACGTCACACAGTCACGCGTCTCCCGGTCGTCGTCGGGCTCGCCGCTTGCCGCACTCCAGGAACCCGCGGCGGACTCGCGGTCTGGCGGCCGAACAACCGAGCGGCACCGAACGGTCTGTCCAACTAAACCGAACCGCGACGGAGAGAGAGACACACAGAGAGAGAGAGAGAGAGAGAGAGAGAGAGAGAGAGAGAGAGAGAGAGAGAGAGAGAGAGAGAGAGAGAGAGAGAGAGAGAGAGAGAGAGAGAGAGAGATAGAGAGAGAGAGAGAGAGAGAGAGAGAGAGAGAGAGAGAGAGAGAGAGAGAGAGAGAGAGAGAGAGAGAGAGAGAGAGAGAGAGAGAGAGAGCGCAGTGCAGTGGGAGAGAGAGTGCATTCGCCGTCCCCCTCTCACTCGCTGCGTCGCGCTGCAAACTTCAGGCGCAGTCGGCCGCGGGGCGACTCAGCACACAGAGTAGCATTACGGCGAGGCGGGCGGTAAAATGTCATTAAGTCGTCACTCGAGGCGCTTAGCCAAGCGTTTTGTCCGCCCCGCCCCGCCCCGCCCCGCCCCGCCGTGCGTCGGCCCCCTTTGGCTCGGCTCGGCCAAGCCGAGGCCGCGCATGTGTGCGGCGCGGGCGATGCGAGCGTGCGCCTGACAAAAGACTGCGCTCGGCTCGGCAGCAGCCATTCAAACGGCCAGCCGGGCGGGGCGGGGCGGGGCGGGGCGGGGCGGGGCGGGGCGGGGCGCGCCACGTGAGGCGAGGGCGTCGTCAGGCACCGCCAAGGGGGAGCCCCTTCAAATTCCAGTGCAATTTACAATAGCGGGCGGAGGGGGAAGGTCGTTACCCCAAGGAGTCACCCCGCCCCGCCCCGCCCCGCCGGCCGGTGATAAGGAACAGATTTATCAACCACAGGCTGACGGAAGGGCGCCGCCGGAGCAGCGCGCCGTCGGAACCTGTCGGAAACGTTGTCGTCGGGACTTGGGTCGGGACGTCATAGTCGGGCTCCGCAGGCGGCCAAAACTCTGGACGCGTTTTGAGCTCCAGGGTCGCTAAATGGGACTCGGACCGAACGTGTGACCCCAATGGATTCCTCGTTCGGAGAGCAATCCATCGTTGGGGTCACACGTTCGGTTCGAGTCTCATTACCGACTCTGGAGCTCAAAACCCGTCCGGGATTTCAACCGCCTACACCGGTCTTCCGTCCCACTGCGCGGCTGTCGTACTACTGCCGTGGGGCCTCGTCCCGTCGGCCTCCATCAGGGCCGTACACGACACCACTGCCTTATCAAACACTTTGCGCGATGCGGGTGGAGACGGGTCGGGACCATGGCGAGGAGCAGGACGCCCCGCCAGCCTGCAGCCTGCACAGTCCGAAGGACCACTCGGTCTCTCTCGCACCCTTCCAAGACGCCCCAAGAGTGCGAGAGAGACAGAGCGACGAAGTGGTCCTTCGGAATCAATCGCTCGGGCTCCAGCGCTCCAGCTGAAGCAGCCGCCGACTCATGTCAGGTCGAGGGAACGCCTCGCACAATGCAGAGGGCGAGGCGAAGGGCTACGAAGAGCCGGCCTCTGCCCTCGCACCTCTCGCGCGCCCGCCGCGTCAAACTAGTCCGCCAACAAGAAGAACCAGGAGTCTCCATTCGTCACCGCCCAACAGCCAAACACGACGAGGACGGAGCCAACTTTTCTGTGCGCATCTCCCGACGCACCGTGGGCCAGAAGACCGGCGAAGGCGGCCGAAATACCGGACGTGTTTTGAGCTACAGAGTCGCTAAACAGGACTCGAACAGAGCGTGTGACCCCACCAATGGATTCCTCGTTCGGAGAGCAATCCATTGGTAGGGTCACACGTTCGGTCCGAGTCCCACTTAGCGACTCTGGAGCTCAAATCCCGTCCAGAGTTTGGTCCGCCTGCGCCGGTCTTTTGGCCCACTGTGGGACGGTCTCAGGACGGTCTCAGTGTCGGTGTTGTCCGAGGGGGAGGGGCGCTCATCGCGACATGCGAGACGGATGGGGGCTGCCCTGGCTGCGCGGCTACACTGCAGGCAGAAGAGCGGCCGTTTCATGAAAAACACATAAGCAGTGCGGCACTGGGCGATGCCCAGTGGGCACGCTGGAGACGGCCGCGTCGTCCTTGCCGTTCCGCTCAGCCGCTTCATCTCGCAGGACGAGCCGGAGCTGCGTAGGCACTCCTTTAGGGAGGCGCGGCCGCGGAGCATCGGTCTGTCTCTCTCGGGACGCCCTCGGAAACGCTCCGAGAGAGAGAGAGAGAGAGAGAGAGAGAGAGAGAGAGAGAGAGAGAGAGAGAGAGAGAGAGAGAGAGAGAGAGAGAGAGAGAGAGAGAGAGAGAGAGAGAGAGAGAGAGAGCTCGTTCGGAATAAGTCCGCTAGCGCGACAGCAGCACAGCACACTGATTCCGAGCGTCGTTTTCGTCGCGCTGTCTCTCTCGCACTCACGGGGCGTCCCGTAGCGGTGCGAGAGAGACAGAGCGAGACTCAGTGCGCTGGGTGAGCCAGTGCCCGGGGCAGTGCCAGGCCGGCAGGCAGTGCTCGGTGCTCCTTGTTTGGACGGCATGTCGCATCGGTGAGGCGCGGCGAGGCGGGCCCGTCATAGCGAGCGGACGGCCGATGACACGGCCGGTCAAACAAGGCGCTAGCCCCGTCTCTCTCGCACTCACGGGGCGTTCCGTATGAGCGTGAGAGAGACAGAGAGCGACGACCAAAGCACACTCTCAGCCTCTTAGTGACTTTATTGTCAGTAACCAGATACTATTGCCTGCAACAATAATATTTAGTATTTTCTTAGATACGTACAGTTTACTTCATGTAATTATTTAGGAAAAAAATTTAGTCAATAAGTACCAACAAATATGTAAATAATTATTACAAAAGCGAAAAGTACGAATTATTGTTGCACAAATTACTGGAGGTGCTACTAACAAAATGTGAATATCATGTACTAAAATTCGATTTCGAGTCTGAGAGTGCACGGTTGGGAATCCTGCAAAGTCCTCGTCGTGTTGATTTGCGCCTGCGCCGCGCGACCTGAAAGCCGCGGTGCGTTATTTCCTTTTTCTTCCACAACACGGGAAGTTCCAGCCAAACAGTGCCGCTGATAGCGCGCGGCGCAGCGCGTCCCGCGTGACTCATTCCCTCGCCGCTAATCTCGGCTGCAAGGGGCTGGAGGCTCGCGTTGCCGCCGCGCCGCATCGCAATGGTATCGCAAACGCGCATGAACCCTTCCCCCCCCCCTCTCTTCCCCCTCCGCGCGGCTGGCAAACTGCCATAAGACGTCCAGGATATCGTCATCTACCCGCCACCCGAGTCGGAAAATAAACTCAGTTAAGCGAATCAGAAGCCGGTGGGGATGTGTGTGTGTGTGTGTGTGTGTGTGTGTGTGTGTGTGTGTGTGTGTGTGTGTGTGTGTGTGTGTGTGTGTGTGTGTCTCCCCCTTTGGTACTGCCGGTGCCGACGGCCGGACGGTCAGCGCAGCGGTCTTCCTCTGGGACGGGCCGCGTCAGGGCGTTTAGGGACGGCCCCGGTGGATTCCAATCCACGCGCGAGATGGCGGCCAGTCGCTGTGCGTGCCCTGCTAGGAACGCGGCGCGGTGCGAGCTGCGAGCAGCGAATTCAGTGGGAATGGAGGCGAACGCCTGGCAGGTAGGCCGTCACGGCGCTCCCGTGTGCGCGGCGAGCAGCGGATGCCTACCGTCACGGCGCTCCCGTGTGCGCGGCGAGCAGCGGATGCCTACCGTCACGGCGCTCCCGTGTGCGCGGCGAGCAGCGGATGCCTACCGTCACGGCGCTCCTGTGTGCGCGGCGAGCAGCGGATGCCTACCGTCACGGCGCTCCGTATAGTGCTCCACTCCACCCACGCCGCGGCACTGCAAGTAGATGTGCCTTCTTGGGGGAACAGGTTGTCGCCACAAAACAGTCGCTCTCCATAAATAAGGCTTAGGAAGAAAGAGGTATGCATACAGAAAATAGATACAGAAAATGCTCTTTGCGGAAATATTGGCGGGAAACCTTGGTTAATTTTACGTATCCAAACCTCGTTCTTCTTAAGCGCGGTGTTTATGGGGCACAGTTGGGGCCACAAACAGGGACGTCGCAAGTTAGTACGCCGGGCGCCTCGGCACGTCGCCGTCAGCGGACGCGGCCGGCTCGCCACTTCCGCCCGTCCAGCGTCCAGCAGACTATGATTCCGAGAGTCATTTTCGTCGCTCTGTCTCTCTCGCACTCATGTGGCGTCCCGTGCAGGTGCGGGAGAGACAGAGCGACAAGAAAGACTCGCGGAATGAGTCGCTTGAGCCCGTGAGAAGCAGCAGCCGTTGGCGCCGTTCGGTTGGAGCCGCTGATGATGAGTCAGTCGGTCCGCGGCCGCGGCGACGCAGCGTTCCGTCTTTCTGTCAGATGCTCGCCTTCGCGAAAAGTGAAGTGGCGCGGCGCGGACTGGCAAACAGTCAGGTGTGGGGCCGCAGGCGGCATGCACGCCGAGCCGGTGACCTTGGCATCCGGCGAGGCGTCCGTGCGCCTCCACTTACCAGTCCGTGTGTGCCGAGCCGAGCCGGGTCGGGACGGGACGCACAGTGGGCCAGACGACGAGACGACCGGCGCAGGCGGCCAAAACTGTCGACGCGTTTTGTGTTCCAGAGTCGCTAAATAGGACTCGAATCGAACGCGTGACCCCACCAATGGATTCCTCGTTCGGAGAGCAATCTATTGGTGGGGTCACACGTTCGGTTCGAGTCCCATTTAACGACTCTGGAGCCCAAAACGCGTCCGGGATTTTGACCGCCTCCACCGGTCTTCTAGCCCACTGTGGGACGCCGTGCAACTTTTTGCCGTCGCTTCGGCTTTACTTTTGCTGCAGGGCGGGCGGCAAATCGGCGCGGCAGGGCCCTACATTAGCGTCGCGGGGAGCAAGAAGCAGGCGCGGACGGCCGTCCCCGTGTCAGTGATCGGGGCGCAGCAAGGCGTGCGGCGTGGCGGCGCGC
This sequence comes from Stenchaetothrips biformis, assembly GCA_030522485.1. Classification (NCBI taxonomy): domain Eukaryota; kingdom Metazoa; phylum Arthropoda; class Insecta; order Thysanoptera; family Thripidae; genus Stenchaetothrips; species Stenchaetothrips biformis. The sequence continues at coordinate 15,024,493 of CM060088.1, forward strand.
GGCGAGGACGAGGCGAACGCGGGTCAGATGCACTTGACCCCTTAATGGAGCCCCCAGGCCCCGGTCCAGCGCCCGGCCCGTCCGCCGCCTCCGGCCCACTGCCGCTGCTGCCGCTGCCGACGCACTTTCGACGGCTCGGTTTGGTGTTCAGACGTCGTTAGGGCGGGGCCGCGGCACGGCACGGCGCGCTGCTTGCTAGGCTTTCAGGACTCCGTGCGCGCGCATGCGTGTGCAGGCCGCCGCCCTGCAGGCCGAGTGGCTGCTCCTGCACTGCCGCGGCATAGCATCGCGGCCGGGTAAAAATAAAAGGGCAATAAGCCGCGGGCCCGCCCCGCCGCCGCGGGCGGGCACCCGCCTCGGTATTCGAACCCGCGGACCGCGGACCGGACCGCGCGGCTGGCGCAGCATGACGGGGCGTCGTGATGCCGTCAGCCTCCAGAGCGTCGCGGCGGCCGACGCACCGCGAAGCACCGCTCAGCGTCGCCCTTAGAAGCGTCGCCTACGCCAATTAGCGCCGACGTGCCCCCCTCCCCCGCCCCGTCCCACAGTGGGCCAGAAGACCGGCGCAGACGGCCGAAACTTCAGACGCGTTTTGAGCTCCAGAGTCGCTAAACAGGACTCGAACCGAACGTTTGACGCCACCAATGAATTCCTCGTTCGGTGAGCAATCCATTGTTGGCGTCAAACGTTCGGTTCGAGTCCCATTGAGCGACTCTTGGGCTCGTCCGGCTGCAGGAGTGAAAGAGACAGAAGAATATAGTACGGAACGTCCGTAACTGTGCCATATAAGCTCGTGCAAACGGGTACGGAAAAAAGGAAAGAAAGTTCCGTACTTGGCAAGTACGGACGGTCCAAGCAAATTGTTGACCAGACACGTTCCGTACTTTTTTCAACCAGTGCAGAGCGACGACCGTTCCGGAATCAACCTGCTCGCAGCCTGGGGCCGTGCGGACGGCGCGGCCCGCGGCGCCTTATCGGAATGCCGGGGCGCGGGGGCGTCCGGGCCGTCACGGCGGCGCAGGGCGGGGCGGCACGCGGTCAGTGGGACATGCCTCGTCCCGCGCGGCTCGGCGCGGCTTTACGGCGGGGTTACGCAAGGCTTAGTGCCAACGTCCCTAGCGCCGCGCGCCGCACCGCCACCTTCCTCTCCGGAAAGCCCCCCGCGACCAAGGCCACTCCCTCCGCGTGGAGGAAGCACCGCGAAGGGCGCACAGTGGGTCACAAGACCGTTGAGGCGGCCAAAATCCCGGACGCGATTTGAGCTCCAGGGTCGCTACATGGGACTCGAATCGAACGTGTGACTCCACCAATAGATTCCTCGTTCGGAGAGGAATCCATTGATGGGGTCACACGTTCGGATCGAGTCTCATTTAGCGACTCTGGAGCTCAAGACGCGTCCGGAGTGTCGGCCTCCTGCGCCGGTCTTCTGGCCCACTGTGCACTGTTAGGCATCAGCCTGCCGCCGCTCGCTGGACAACAAGGAGGGAAACTGGGCGGCGGCGGTGACCTATTCCCCCTCGGCGCCGCGCGGCCGCACCTGCGGAGCCGCGGCCTTGGAGAGGCACCTGTACAGTACACTGTGCTCCGGCGTCGCGTCGCGTTGCCTGCTCGGTCGCAAGTCGCGGGTCGCGGCTGAATGTCATGTCCATCCCTTTCTCCGGCGAGGCGCGGCGGCGGCCGGTGCGGGCGGCGGCACGCACCTGAGCCGTCGTCGGCCGCCACGACGACACGGACGCCACTTAATCCTTTCTCGCCACCGTGTGTCACACACGGCCGCACTGCAGGAACGCACATCCCCGCACGATCTAGGGCACGCACAAACACAAACACACGCACACACTCACGCGCCTGGCACACGAGCACGCGCGCACGCCGCGCCCATACGTCGCGGCGAGGACGGCGCCGGCGGTGACGACGATGGGTGTGGTTCGGAGCGCGATGCGCCTCCTCGCCACAAAGAATGCCCTCCGCGAAGAAGCGCGGGCACACGGGCGTGGCGTGCACAGCGCGGCCCGCGGCGGTAAAAAGAAGACGGACAAATGAATGCGCCCACCAAGACGACCAAGGCGACCATGGCGAGAGAGAGAGAGAGAGAGAGAGAGAGAGAGAGAGAGAGAGAGAGAGAGAGAGAGAGAGAGAGAGAGAGAGAGAGAGAGAGAGAGAGAGAGAGAGGGAGAGAGAGACGCCTCTGTAGCGGTGCAGCGGCTCAGCAGTGTGATGACGCCGAAAGAACATGGCCCCACCCGCCTCCCGCCTTCTATAGTATCCATTTCAGCAATTTCACGGCCGCACTGTTTGCCCAGCCAGATTCAATTATTTTCGTTCGGGAGAGCGAAGCAGAGGCGGCGGCGCGGCGGCGCGGCGGCTCCTTAAGGCACGACGAGCAGCCCTGGTGCAATCGCTCACCCAGAGGACCACAACACGTCCCTCGCTCTGGACGGCCCGCTTCCTGCTGCAGGGCCGCCCCGCCCCGCCCCGCCCCGCCCCGCCCCGCCCCGCCCCGCCCCGCCCCGCCCCGCCCCGCCCCGCCCCGCCCCGCCCCGCCCGCGGCCGGCTCCAATTGGATCACTTCGAGCGAGCGCGGACTGGCCGGTCGGCCGGCCGGTCGGCTCGCTGGGACTGACCATCTTGAGCCGAGTCGGTACTTATGTCAACAAGCGCGACGCGCGGCGGCGTGACGACGGCGAGCCGGTCAGCCCAGTGTGTCGGGGACCTGAAGGACGCCGATAAGGCGCGGCCCGTCCGCCACTCGGTCCGACACTCGGTCCGCCACGCGCCGAACAACTAAACCGCGGGAGATTAATTTAGTCCGGTCTCGTCCGTCGTCCGCCGGCCGGCCACTCCTCCAGAGCGGCGCAGAGCCGCAGCCACAATGCTGCAGCGCTGCATGCGATGCGACCACGACGCGATGGCGGCGCGCAGTGGGCCAGAAGACCAGAAGGCAAAGCTCTCGGACGCATTGTCGAGCTTTAGAGTCGCGAAACAGGACTCGAACCGAACGTGTGACCCCACCAATGGATTGGTCTCCGAACGAGGAATCCATTGGTGGGGTCACTCGTTCGGTTCCAGTCCTGTTAAGTGACTCTGGAGCTCAAAACGCGTGTGGAGTTTTCGCTGCCCGCGCCGGTCTTCCGGCCTACTGTGCGGCGGGGCGAGCAGCGAGCGGTGAAGTCATCGACGAGACTGAGCGACCGCTCGTTGCGCGGGCTGCTGTCGTCGTCCTCTGGCGCCCTCTTATTGGCCTGGCCACTCTGGCACCTGTTCGGAACGCCCCACGAGTGCGAGAGAGACAGAGCGACGAAAGCGCTGTTCGGTACCGCCGTGCTCGGCAGACTCCCTCCGCCACTGATCCTCAGGCCGGTGTCGCCTAGGGTGTCCCACAATATTTCCAAAATGCCTTTTTTGATGAGTGCCGGGGCGGATTTGAAAGATGACACAAAATGAAGAAGATCTGTGTAAAGCAATTGAATTTCGGACAATTAAAAGTGCCCGCGCAACGCGGTTGAAGTTTGTGACAGAGTAGGGTGGGACATAGGGTTACAAAAACAGCCGTAGGTAAGCCATTTCTCAACGGATTTCCATTCCGATAACGGCATTGTGTTTGTAAAGAAAAGGCCATTCTTTTTTGTGAAAGTGTATTTTCTGTACAACTCAATGCCTATCTTCCAGGGGCACGATTCTTTGCAAAACTTGCTAATTTCAACGTTTAAAACCGTTTTTGACCCACTTTAAGTCATCGGATCTCAAGGAGGGGGAAATATTTAGATTTCTCAGGACAAATTACCCCGGAAAATGTAACATTCAGATTTTAGTATGCAGTTGCCTACCTCTCAGGGGCAAAAAATATGACATTTTAGTGATTTTTCGTGTTTTTTGCACACTAAAAGTGCTTCCGTATTTTTTTGAAGGTCATATTTAGGTTCCTGGTCCAAAGTTCATAGGATTAGGTACTTTTCTGTTTTCAAGATGCGGTTTCAATGATTACTTAAATATTTTATGCTTTGCCCCTAAGAGTTAGGCAACCGCATTTTGAAGTCAGAAAAGTTCTTAATCCGATGTATTTTGGTCCAAGGAACCTAAATATGACCTTTAAAAAACATGCAAGCACTTTCGGTGTGCGAAAAATACGACAAATCACAAAAATGTCGTATTTTTTGCCCCTGAGAGGTAGGCAACTGCATACTAAAATCTGAATGTTACATTTTCCGGGGTAATTTGTCCTGAGAAACCTAAATATTTCCCCCTCCTTGAGATCCGATGACTTAAAGTGGGTCAAAAACGGTTTTAAACGTTGAAATTAGCAAGTTTTGCAAAGAATCGTGCCCCTGGAAGATAGGCATTGAGTTGTACAGAAAATACACTTTCACAAAAAAGAATGGCCTTTTCTTTACAAACACAATGCCGTTATCGGAATGGAAATCCGTTGAGAAATGGCTTACCTACGGCTGTTTTTGTAACCCTATGTCCCACCCTACTCTGTCACAAACTTCAACCGCGTTGCGCGGGCACTTTTAATTGTCCGAAATTCAATTGCTTTACACAGATCTTCTTCATTTTGTGTCATCTTTCAAATCCGCCCCGGCACTCATCAAAAAAGGCATTTTGGAAATATTGTGGGACACCCTAGTGTCGCCGCCATGACCCCCCCAAGCACACGACACGGCACTCGACTCCAGTAGTTCAATTGACCTCCTCCGTTCGGCAAGCTCTGCTGCGAGTCCCTCGTCACCGCTCCGTCTCTCTCGCACCCCGACGGAGCGTTCCATGAGTGCGACACGGACCGAGCGTCGAGACTGTTCGGAATCGGCCCGCTGCTGAGGGCCAATAATTCAATCCGCGCTGCCCGCTGCCCGCTGCCCCTCCCGGCGCCACGCCGCCGCCACGGCCGTCCCGAGGAGGAATTCTAGGAACGAACTGCGAGAACTGCGAGACGCCGGAGATGTCGTGCTGCCCGCAACGCCGCAATGGCCGTGCGTGGCACTGCAAGGCTCATTCCGCGCGCTGCTCTCGTCGCTCTGTCTCTCTCGCACTCATGGGGCGTCCATTACGGGGGCGAGAGAGACGGCGTCGAGGCTCTCGCGGCACGGCCGGCAGTCCTGGAGCTCGCGGAGCGTGAGGAGGGCAAGTACCGGTCAAGTGGGGGGGCCATGCGGCGGGGCGGCCAGGACCTCGGCCAGGACCTCGGCCAGGACCTCGGCCAGGACAGCGCGCTCACTTGACATCCACAAATCAGCAGGCCTATGATCGGCGGCGAGGCAAAAAGGATCAAGTGGCGACGGCGAAAGGCAAAGCTCGGGCCTGGCCGAGGGCCTGCTTGGACTTGTCGAGAGGGCCGACCCCTCGTGGCGGCACAGCACAGTGGGCTGCCAATTAGAGTCTCTCTCCGCCGCGCCGCTTTCCGGGCGCAAGCACTGATCCCGAAGAGACGTTCCGCCGCTCTGTCTCCGTCGCGCTCTTGGGGCGTTCCGCGGGGGTGCGAGAGAGACGGAGAGACTCTCCTCGGAATCGCTCGGCAGCGATAACCTCCGCCGACACCGCCAAGGTCAGCGGTGCAGCGGTGCAGCGGCCAGCAGACCCCGCCGGCCAATCACAACGCGCCGTTCTCAAATTGCGGCGCAAAAATAGGGCGTCGCCAAGTCCGGTGCGTTGCATCGGCTGAGCGAGCAGCCATTCCGAAGGATCGTCCCGTCGTCGCTCTGTCTCTCTCGCACTCATGGGGCGTCCCGTAGGGGTGCGAGAGAGACAGAGCGACTAGAGAGAGGATCCTTCGGACGCCGTGATTACCGCCCTAATCCGTAATACGCCTTGACGCGCCGAGGCACCGCGCCGACGGGCGGCAGTCATTATGGAAATGGGGAATGCCCTCCTGCATGATGCCCTGCATGATGCCGACACTGCATCGGGTCCAGCGGCCTCTCTCATTACGGCGGCCAACACTTGAGGGAGCGGCCGGCGCGCACAGCAGCGCGATAGAACTTACAACTACTCTCTGGTTCCAGGCCTCAGGTTCCACTCCAGAACTCAGGTTCTAGGACTGAGGTTCCACTCTACAGCTCTGTCTCTAGGACTAGCCGCCCCCTCAAAGTGGGTCAGAAGACCGTGGGTCAGAATACCGTTGAGGCGGCCAAAATTCTACACGCGTTTCGAGCTCTAGAGTCGCTAAATGAGACTCGAATTGAACATGTGACCCCACCAACGGATTGCTCTCCAAACGAGGAATCCATTAATGGGGTGTCACTATTGATCCGAGTCCCATTTAGCGACTACTGGAGCTCAAAACGCGTCCAGAATTTTGGCCGCCTCAACGGTCTTCTGACCCACTGCCGCCCGCCTCGCGCCTGGTAGAGGCAGGACCTGAGGTGGGCGACGGCGGCCGGCACCGCAGAGTCCTCTCGCGACGAGGGCGCCTCAACCGTGGCGTCGACGTCGTTCGTGAGCCCCAGTGCGCACCGCACTATCGCGGTCTCCGGGTCGATGGGGCCACGCCAGGCCACGCCAGGCCGGGCCCGCGGGTTGCCTACGCCGTGGGGGTCAAAGACGTCACGAGACTAGGCCGGCTGGGGCGGCAGGCGGGCCAGACGACGGCCGGCGGCCGCGGGGTTTATTCGCCATATAACGCGTCATGCATGCGCATGTGACGCGTGCCCGCGCCCGGCCGGCCCGCGTGGGGTCGGGTCGGGTCGGGGTCACACATGGGGCTGCCGTGCGCTGCAGCCGCCCAAACACGGGGAGGGTAAACAAACACCCAGAGCCCCGCGAGGTGCTGTCACCTCCTCCCGGCCGTCAGCGTCGTCAACCCGGTCGCTGGGCTTCCCTCTGCCCTCCGACGGCGGCGATCGCGCGGACACAAGCGGAGGCAGCGAAGTAACAAGTAGAAGGCAGGGAAGTACAAAAACGGAGTCAGGGCGGGAACTACAAAAAAGGAGTCAGGGAAGTTCGAAAAAAAAACGGAGTTGGGGAAGTTCAAAAACGGAGGCGAAGGAAGTACCAAAACGGAGGTAGCCGCTAGCAGTACAAAAACGGAGTTAGGGAAGTACAAAAACGGAGGCGGGGAATTACGAAAATTCGTCGCGACACCTCGTGGTCTGTGGTGGTGCCGCGTCGAGTCGAGCTATGGCCGATTCGATATTCGATATTGACTTCGAAAATCGGTCGCAATGTTGGTGGCAGCCGGCCCACTGAGCAAGGGTCATTACCGTTCGCGCACCCGGAGCCAAGCCGAGCCAAGGCAAGCCGAGAGTAGCCCACCTCCGCCTCCCTTTCTCGACCCGGGCCTGGGTCCTGGGTCTAATCGGGAGCTTTGCTCGACACAGCGCAGTGCAACTCCGCTCGCCACAACAAGCGGACCGTGTTGGTAGCAGCCCTTCTCTCTCTTGCCATGCGCCCTGCCCCGCCCCGCCCCGCCCCGCCCCCGAGTGGCCCAGTGCGCACCCCGTTCCGTCCGGACAAACACAAACTGTGTCACTTGACTTCACTTCACTTCCGTGACACCGCCACTGCGTCACTTCTGCCGTGTTTGGCCATTTGGCCCCGTTCACTTTCCACTTACCGACTGAATGTCTTCCTGCTGCTTGTTGTTGTTTTTGTTGTTGTTGTTGTTGATGATGGTTCTGTTGTTATTGTTGTCCAGTGGCTGACGGCGACGTGACCGCGTCCTCTACCGCGGTGGCACCATGCCGACGGCTCGATGTGGGCCCGCGCGGGCCTGCGACTCGGGCTGCTTCGGCTCCGCTCCAACCTCGTCGTAATCGGCGTGGCTCAGATTGGACGGGAAGCACACACACACAAACACACTGGCGCTACTGCCACGGCGCGCTGGCTGCTATGTGACCCGCTTCGATTCCGTGCGGCCAGCGAGTCGGGCTGTCCGCTCCGGCACTGTGCTCTCGCGTGGACGGCGTGCACTCCGAGCAGCACGAGCACGGGGCTCGGGGGCGGCAAACTCGAGCCGTCGCCCGGGCGTCGTCGGCTGAGGCATTCACTGGGCGGCTGGCGCGCGCCAGGACCAGGGGGACCCCGCCAGGACCGCAGCCGTCACTTCCCTCGTCGCCGTGGTGGTCGTGGTCGCGGCGCCGTGCTGCAGGGCACGCCCCTCATGGTCCGTCGGCATGCTCACGGCCTCGGCGACGAGGACGCGGGCGGGGGTGCGCGGCGCATGGCGCGCGTCGTAATCCTCACTGCTGCTCGGGACGTCGTCGGGGCGCTGCGGGGCGCTGCGCTGGGAGCGAGAGGGGAAGGGGGGGGGCGTCGCGCGTTGTGTGCTCGGTCGGCCACGTATGTGGCGCCTGCTGCCTTGTGCCCTGTCGCGGCGACGTCTGCCAACCGACTGCGGCGGCAGGACGGGGCCCCGGCGTGGGCCTGGTCTCGCGAGAGGGGGGGGGGGGAGGGGGCCTCCAGCCAGGGCAGCTGGGGGTGGAGCAGCGGGCAACCCCCTGCGGACCCCGCGGGAGACGGGGCGGATGTAGGGGCACAGCTGCCGCCGAGTCCAGCAGGGGGTCGCACCCATGGGGGTGGGGGTGGGGGCGTCGGGGGTGCGCGGTGGCTCGCGAGGTTGGCAAGGCAGCTGTCACGCTCAAGCACTCTGTCTCCTAAATCACAGTGAAACGAAAACAAAATTCTGCGCTAAGGATCTAAATGGCACTTCTCTTTTTCTCTACAATGGCCCGGGTCCATGACAGTCGCGAGAAAAAGCGCCTCCTTGTTGAACTCAAACTGATCGCCCACGCTGATCTAGGAATGCGATCGGCAGCAATTTCTTGTTTGCTTGAACTCAGCCGCATCTCACGAGCTCTGTCTGTGTTTCGTGATAACATGTAAGTAGCCCTACTCTCATAGTGGTGGTGGGATTCGGTCACGGAAGTTCAAGAAATACCGCCGCTCACTGCGGAGATATGAGAAGAATGTGAGTCAGAAAACGACACTCTTTTGTTTCATCTGTCATGTCTGTTTGTTTACATCTGCTTCTTTCCGCAGATTGTTAGTTTACTATTTCATTATTTCAACCATGAGTGGAGGATTAGCCCCGAGTAAAAGTACGGTCTACGTCGGTAATTTGCCTTTCTCCTTGACAAATAATGACTTGCATAAAATATTTGAAAAATATGGCAAAGTAGTGAAGTGAGTATGAGCACCCGATATATTTCTAAACAAAATTTGGTATCTTATTTGGTATTATTAGCGGTTTTCTTTCTTTCAGGGTAACAGTTAAAAAGGACAAAATAACACGTAAAAGTCAAGGAGTGGCATTTGTACTTTTTCTTAAAAAGGAAGATGCTCAGGCATGTGCACAGTCTCTGAATGGACAGGAGGTACAATTTGTACATGATTTTATTGCAATGAAACCATCATAGAATCTCTTATGTTATTACTGCCTTTCACTTTCTTTGAACCCAGATGTTTGGTCGGCGGCTGAAAAGCAGTATTGCTGTAGACAATGGACGCAGTACAGAATTTATAAGACGTCGAAATTACCCTGACAAAAAACGCTGCTACGAGTGTGGAGAAGAAGGTCACCTTAGTTACGCTTGTTCTAAAAATGCGTTGGGTGACAGAGAACCTCCTCCCAAAAAAGAGAGGAAACGAAAGAAAAACGTAATGCATTCCCTTTTCCTGTTTTGTTTTTGATGCCGGACAAACAGCTTCCTCAAGGTAGCCTTGTTGCTTTGCAGGATGTGGCCCATGATCCAGAGAGAGAAGAATATTTTGTTTCTGACGACGAATTGGAGGTCCGCCCATCAAAACCTAAATCTCTATCCCATCAAAGTAGAGAAGTTGAAGAGACAGAAGAGGAGGAAGTTGAACCAGACTTGGAAACACTAAGTGCTGCCATCAGACTTACTGTGAGTTATGCTTTGAACATTTGTGAGCTCATATTCAATATCTCAAGGCATGGTCTTATGTTTTTGTTAACATTTCAGCAAGAAGAAGTTGAACTTCAACAAACTAGTCAAAAAATGGAGGAAGCACGCCCCAGAAAAAAGATTAGACCCAGTTCGTACTTTAGCGACGAAGAAGATATATCAGTGATTAAATTGGATGATTAATAAGTTACTACGTTCTTTTTAAAATAATAAAAACCTTTATTGTAACGACAAACCTTTAGAAAGACCAGTCAGGATTAAGGCAATTCATAAAATAATAAATAAGCAACATAAGTACTGTTTTCAGTGAGACTTTTGTTGCAGCGTATCAAATATTAATATTGTGTAACATGCAAAATGTATAAAATTTTTAAAATAGTTCTGTACACATATAGATTTGCTTTCCTTTTAAAAAAAAAAAACTTTTGGACATTTGAACTTAACAGGAATCAATAATTTTATTGCTGGCACTCCACCGAAACCATTATTCATACTGTTTTGCAAGGGCTACCTCTCAAAAAGTCAAATGTGATTACACGAAAGAACTTTTTGTCCCTGAGGAGAGTACAACATTGACTTGATTACAGCCCTGAATCTACATCTTTCTTATATAAAATTGCAGCTCTTAAAGAATGGTTATTCTTAAAGACAGGTACATGACTTAAATATTATCCTTGAGAAATGGTTAAATTGCTCTGACAGCCCTGAATCCACATCTTTCTTTTGTAAAATTGCAGTTCTTAAAGAATGGTTACTCTTAAAGACAGGTACATAACTTAAATATTACCCTTGATTAATGATTAAATCGCTCAGATCAGGAACTCCTCTAATATCTAAACATTTTTCATTGGCCAAATGAAGCAGCCCAACAAATGCTAGTGGACAGCTGAGGTTTTCAGTCATCTTCTGAGGGAGCCTGTCTGGCAATGTATCATATAAGTTTCTGAAAGTCACAGTGCCTTCCATTCTTGACTTTTCAGCCCTCTGGCTATCTTCAAGATCAAACTGCAAAGTTTAAAAATGTCATTATTATTATTGATAAATAAGGTAACTTATTACAAAACACATCAGGGACATTGCTTACCTCAGATGTATTAGTTAAAACTGACCACATGGTTCCTTTTAATTTTTTCATGTCCATTTTCTTTGCTCTCATTTGGTAAGGAATATAAATTTTAGCCACCTGTTATACAAGAAGATAATAATCATAAATTCAAATTTCACCATTACTTTTGAAATCTGCTTGTAGTTTACGACCATGACAAACCTTGTTTGGAGCAGCAATGAGGTTATCACCAGTGAAAGCTCCAATTTCATGCTCTTGAGCCTCAATGTCCGCGTGGCCATCTTGTGATTGGAACATATCTTCATCCTCGTGAGCCATACCATCACCAAGATCCGCTCCATTATCATGGTCATCTTCATCATCATCGGCAGGAGGCTGTATTTTAAGCTTTGACTTAGTACATAATCATAAAGCATGAACTAATGATAAAGTACACTTAAAACCGACCATACATACCACATTGGGACAAAAGCTAGTTTGATCGGTGGGATTGTCATATTGGTAATCACCCACCCCCTCATCTACTTCAGGAGCAACTGAGTCATCGCAAGCTTTAACTGAAGTACTCTCACGGATAAATAAACTGTATTGGAATAAAATGAACATTAAAAACTTGAAAGATGAAAAGAAGTGATTGAGGAAGATAAAATAGAAATTACATACCGAGTTATTCTATTAGCGTCATAATGAATATCATGGGGGTTTGTAATACGTTCACTGGTCCAACCCTGAATGGTCTTCTTGTTAAGTTTATTAGCAGCATTCCCAAAATGCTTTTGAATTTCATCGCTTTCATCATGGAAATTGAGCTCTAATTCTTTTCTGGTGCGCTTTTTGGTCTGCTTGGTAACAGCAACGTCTTTTTCTTTGTCTAGAATAACCAAAATCTTCAATTGTAAGCAGACTTTCTACTTTTCAAAATGATCAGTGACAATCAGAAATTCCTACCTTTTCGTAGTGGTTTGACTTTCCAATGCGCGGGACCAGCCCAAAGAGACATCATGCTCTGTTGGAAGTAGGAATATTCAAGAGGAACAGCAGAGAGATGCTGCTTTAAATCTACAACATTGGCTGGTTGCCTTGCAAGCTTAGCTGCTGCTCTGCTTAGGGCATCAGGAGCTGCATAGAACTCTTCATCATCTGAGTCCAATCCTAGCGAAAAAGAAACAAAACCAATGGTGAACCTGTCAACAATGTTACAAGTTAAAATATATTAAATTAGCAACAAGTGATTACATACCACCCATACCATCCAATCCACCTCCGCCTCCCCCTCCAAAGTCCACATCAGGTATTGGTTCTGGAGTTTGGTTCATGTCAAATACATGATCATCAGTTAAGTCTGTTAGCGGCTGCTGGGGTGGCAGAGGTGGTGGCAGGTCCAATGCAGGTCTTGGGTCATTCTCTGGTACCCATCCAGAAAATTTAAAGTCACGAAATGATGGACAGATCTCCAGGTGTTTTATGTCTAAAAGAAAAACCAAAGAATGACAATAAATCCATACCAAACTCACCAAAACAGATATTACCTCAAGAGAGCATACCTGGCTGGGGTGGAAGTTCCACCAGAGCCGATTTCCCATCATCCTTGAAATCAGCAGTTTCCCGATGCTTTAAGGCATGGTGAAAAGGACACTCCCCACTCTGAGATACCGCAAGACTTGCAGAAAGACGAACAAGAAATGGATCCATCGTCTGGAAAATCTGCTGCTTCCGTTTGAGAGATTCTGGCTTGTCAGCAAGTGCACTCTTGTGCTAAAATAATTACGGAATGACATTAATTCTTGTTTAAAAAATAGGTTGTACTGTAAGATTTTGCAGAAAGGGCTGATTCTACCTTCCGAGATTTCTTTTTTAGCTTCTTTAATGCTTGAGATTGAGGTCCATCATCATCATCATGGTCCATTTCTCCACCATCTCCTACATTGTCATCTTCATCGGCGACCCTTTTCTTCTTATTAGTGTCCACACGCCCGATGTTGCTGGCCATTTGGACTACATCAGAATGCACAGCATCTACTCTGAAGCTGTAGATCTTTGTGCTAGCATCGAGAGTGCAGCTAGCCACCTTAAACACAAAACATTACCTCACTACACAAATAGAGGACCCACAGGTTAAACAGAACATCCAATCAAGACAACATACCTGGAAATCTTCCATCTTGTTATCATGACGTTTTAACATCATTGACATATAGTCAATAAGCTGTAGGCTAAAAGCATTTTTCACAGTAATTTTATTTTCCGTGGAAAGCTTGATGCAGCTTGCATAATGTTCAGCCAGCTGTGCACTTGAAAGCCCACTGCAAGCACCAAGGCCTAAGGACTTCCTCCGACTGGCTGCTTCTGGTGCAGCAGGAGCGCCTGCTGGATCAGGTACAAAGGACTTCCTTCTGAGCTCTCTTCTTTCTGCATCATCGTCATTCTAATGGAAAAACAGATGTTAGAGGATATGTGCTGCCACAAGAAAGGGTCTATATAGAATAGGAAAGACTTACGATAACCGTCTCTACAGTTTCCTTTGTATTTGCTAGAGCAAGAACAGATTTCTTGCGAAGAGGGGAAGCTACACTTTCGCTTGAGCTTAATCGACTTAAGCTGTTGTCAAACGACATGATGTAGCCTACAAAATGTAGATAAAAATTAGCCAGGTTGTACCAGACACAAGTCTTTCCATGCAGAAATTCACAAGGGTTCCATCATCAAGAACAGGTTAAGGATTATATAGCTGATGTCCATTTGGTCACACAAACTTAGGAAACTGACCACAGAAACAATTACGAAAGGTGAGATAAGTATGAACAGAGCGCCACATAAGTGAGCGGGATTAAGCATTTGGCAAAATAATTTCAAAGAGATCCCGATTTCCTTGTAATAGGGAGGGCTAGTTTTGGTCGAGAGATGTTCGAATTCATGATCATAACAACTAATGAACTGAATTTCAGGGTTGGGAGTACACTACCTCAGCAACAAAACGATGCAGAGAAAATGGTGGCCGTCTAAAGAGGGATGACTAAGAAAGGAGAGCAGAACTGTGCTGTGACCAGAGTTTTCTCTAAGCACCACTAAAACCACTGATTAACCGAAAAATTTGAACAAGCATCGCTTGCTTCATCCTAGATTCTTGTTCCCTCGTTTCTCGAAATTGCTGCCTACCTTTGCAACATACACAATTTTATCTGAAGTATAATATATTTCAGCGTCAGAGTCAATTATATGTGGCACAAATTAAAAACAAGAAACATACTTATTACCGCACATAAATCATTTTATTTAAGTCCTCTGATCATGTTACAATTTTAAAACTGGACCAGAAAAACGGAGGTCTTTTTTGTAACTTTCTGGTTTTGTTGGTACTGAATTTCCCGCCAGATTAGCCCCCTCCTCTCCTCCTCCCCGCTCCCGTGTCTAACTGTCTAAATTGCGCTTGCCGACATCCAAACAAGCGACTTAGTGTTTTGTACAAGTTGTCAGTGACTGACATTATTGCTTTGACGAATGTTTTCACCGAAGAAATAGCGTGGCTGCAAGTCCCACTCGCTGTGATCGACGTTCATCATTCGCCATGGAGATTGCGGGCGATGGGAATGGATCTAACCTAAAGAACTTGTGGGAAAGTTTGCAACTCCTTGTGAGATCTAAAGCAAGTGACAATTTTGCTGAAATCAGTGATCTACGTGGAGCGCTTCTTGCGAACTTAAAAGCAGCAACCTCTGCTCTTGGCTACGAGGATGTCAAGGAGATTCCGCGTCTGGGTGATGCTAACAAATGTCATTCCGACATTATCTGGGACTTCGTTGAAACCTCCCTGTTCGTTCTTCTCAAGCTGAAAGAAAAGTTGATGGATGATGTGTTAAGTGTTTCTCAGCAGAAAGATGTTCGTTCATGCCTCCAGTTTTTAGTCTCATTGGGAATACAGCCAAATGTGATTCCAAATGTAATGCCCAATACCTCTGACAAAAAGGCTCTTATGGATTTGTTATTTGAACAATCTGTAACTGATATGCAAAAGTATGAACGCCTTTGCATTGTTGTGAAGGCTATTCTTGTTTGCTGTGAGAACTCACACTTACGGTCCCTTATTATTTCTACCTGTTTCAACCCTCTACTGGTGAGCCTACTTCAGCTCAGTTACGCTCCTCTGAAAAAGCCATCAGAAGATACAAACTCAATTTCTACTACTACCTGCGAAAGCTTTGTCATGACAACTGATATTTGGAATAGATTGCAAACTGACAAGGCCTATTTTAAAACATTGCTACATCAACTAGTTAAAGAAACATACCAGAAAAAAATTATGTTTGAACTCATGATGCTGCAAGGGAATCAAAATGATTTTCAACCACCACTGTGGCTGCGGAAATCTTCATCAAGTCTACTCACATCTCTTTTAGTCCAGCCAGGTGGAGTTGCAGCATTAATTAAAGCTGCCTTTGATTCACCACCAGACACAGGAAGTGACTGGAAAAAAACTGATGCCTTAGCGAGAGTTATTACAAGCCCTGTTAATTATTATGACAGTATTGCCTCTCAGCTGCTTAAACTGGTTGAAGTCTCTAGGGATGGAGCAAGTAATATGCATTTTTTCATAATGTCATGTATTAGACAATTACTTGATAAGGATGCTGTCACCTGTCATAAATTTATTATTGGGCCTTTACTGCAGCCGCTTGAGCATGTTTTCTCCGGTGCAGTTTCATTTCAGAAGGAAGGCGACATCATAGTACCTGAAGAGAAATTGGATGCATTATTCAAACAGATTCATTTTTGTTTTACCCCTGGTAGTAAAGCTGCAAGTGTGAATTTGCCCGGGAACATTCTTGCACCGTATGTTTCATTATTTTTTAAGCTGTTTTGTAAATTACATGGAAGTGCTAGTCATTTATGTAAAATAAGTGAAGATATTCTGTATCATATAGTTTGTGATTGTGATCAAATAGCATTAACTAAGATTTTAAAGTGTATATTGTTGAATGAAGTGGAAGAAGATACACATTTACTTCCAGATTGTCTTGGCTTTCAATTTGGACCAAATGGAGGAGTTATTTTGCAAATTTGTTTAGAGCCAAGGAAAGACTTGTTTTCATCCTCTGTTGAAGAATGTGGTGACATGCTAATGGTCTTTCTTGAGTTGAGAAACGACAGTGAGCTTTCAGTTTTGGTTTTTGAAGTGCTGCTCAAATTGTTGATTGAAATAGGCATGAAACCCAAATCAGGAGTCTCAAATCTCACCACTCTTGGCACATTGGAAGACAACTTGGCCTCTTTAATGTTATCTTCAGAGAAACATCTCGGTGTTGTAAGACTACTAGCAGCCTTGGTCGAAAATACCAATGTGCGCCAAAAACTGTCAGAAAAGCCAGAGCACATTTTGGCCTTCATCGTTAATTTTTTTGAAACACTCATCGATGGAGGCTCCCTCCCAGAATCTGGAGATGAGGATGATTCAGAGTGTGTATTTGTGGCATTCATGGTCCTTAATGTTATGCTGGACAATTGTAATGAGAGTACTGATTGGTCAGTATTTAAAAGCCTCCTTCATCCCGTCTGCATAATCCGAGACCAAGCTAAAAATGAGGAACTTCAAAGATTAGCTTCTAGAGTTTATAATCTTGTATCTACTTGTGGTGTTGTAGATCAAAATATTCCCAAAGGTTGTGAAAAGCCTGAGAGGACAAAATGTGAAGAAGCTTTTCATGATGCCTGTGATCCTTTGCTTCCTGTTCGTGGTCATGCCCTAGTCCAATTGACAAAACTACTTCAAAAACGTGATTCAGAAACCCTGGCGAAGAAGGAAGCAGTATTATGCCTGTTCAAAGAAAATTTGAATAATTCTGACTCTTTTATATATCTTGCCGCCATTAACGGTATTGTTGCATTTTCTGGTATTCAACCTGATGTTGCTGTAAGTTCCCTTACTAAGGAGTATGTTGCGATTTGCTCTGCTGGAGAAGATGAGACAAGAAATGCTGAACTCCGCATGAAAGTGGGGGAGATTCTTGTTAAATTGGTCAGGGAACTGGGAGATCTGGCTCCCAAGTATAAGAATGAGTTGCTAAATGCATTTTTAGTTGGCACAAAGGATACTGACCATCTGATGCGGGCATCTAGTTTGTCTAATTTAGGTGAAATATGCCAGATACTTGGCTTCAGAGTTGGCCCAATATTGAGAGAGCTATTGATTTGCATTCAAAGCATCCTGAAATTTGATAAAGCAGTTGAAGCAAGGAGAGCATCAGTCATGGTTGTTACTCAACTATTACGAGGTATAGAGGCTGATACATTGGATGTGCTACAAGATGCTGCCTTGGAGCTTTATCGTCACTTAAAGAGTGTTTATTGTGACGATGAAGATGATGTGGTTCGCCTTCATGCTCAACTTGCACTTGAAGAACTTAGTAGACTAGCTCATGGTTTTCTTTTTCCCAAACTTTCTATGGAAAGAAAAATCCAAATTCTTCCCTAGCTTGTCACATGTAACCAATTATTTATACCTTCTGAATTATATGTAAGTTATTGATCTCATTTGCTTTTATTTGTTTCCCCACTGGTAAAAGGTAGAAGGAAAGAAAACACTTTATTTTACTGAAAATAGTTTATTGTAAAAAAAAGAAAAGCAGTCTTGACACCTACATTGAAAGGATCTGAGATTAAGTACTTGCCACAAATAAATCTTAGTGGACGGTCCAATTGATGATTTACAATATACAAATCCCAAATTAAATAATTACAATCTTTTCACTAGTAGATTATAGGATTCGTACAAATGCTTCACATCACACAAATCAATGGAAATAAAATATACATACACTTAGACAAATGGATGGATCACGAAAACAAATAAAATTAAATTGCTCTTTTGTACAAGGAAAGGAGCCATGGAACACAGGCATGTGTCTACAGGGAAAGAAAACAGGTTAAAGAAGAGATCACAGAATAAAACAGAAAATGCTCAAAAGCAATTTGATGCAGTGAGGGAAGAGTGAAGGGCTATACAGAAAGAAAACAATGACACCTAAAATCAACCAAATGACAGCTTGTACATTTCAGAATGCAGTCGACTGCATAAAATCTTATACAAATTTAACAGTAGGTTAGTTTAAATTCAAATGTGAAAATTTTTAAAAAAATGATAAAAACCTGACGTATTAACCCTTCGCAATTCCTTTGCTTAAGTCTCTGCCCGTACAAAAGGGTGGGTGGGGGAAAGGGAGCAACAGGGAAAGGCTAAATTTAAATAAAATGTGTCTCACTCACTCACTCACACATTCAACCAAAATTATTTTTTTGTCACACTCATTCATGGCCACAGACACAATCAGATCACAGTGAGAGGGGGGAAAAACGGCCCAATTAAAGTCAATAAGCTAAAGGAGTATGGTGAGTTATTAGTTGAGAAATAAACTGGATGTAGAAAGAAAGATTTTAGGGTCAAAGGAAAAGGAATTTGTTGGCAGTTCTATGACTTTAGCACTCCCACTTAACATTTAACTTAAACATAAGATATAGGTACAACCCTGCATGTATACAAATGATGAGATAAGTTGATGTTACTAAAACAAAGAAAATGCAGGAGGGGCTACAACATAATACTGTACAAAATAATACACTTGCAACCCAAAACAGGAAACAACTTTTCATTATTTTTAAGGTATATACAACACATTTACACAAAGTTGATCCCAATACTTCCTTACACAATACAAGATTTTCACAGATTTCAGTAAGATCTACTTGGTCGCCAAAGAAAAATTTGAGTAATACGATATGCAAATTACAGCTTTCACAGACACAAGTGCAACAGATGAATGAGCCTTTCGCCGCATTTATCAATCAGTATTGTCATGGAATTAATGAAATGAAGTCATTGAATGGATTCTATGCTAGTGAAACATTTTTAAGTCTTGTTGGCCCCAAAACATGGCCCGTCTTGTAACAATAAAAAGAAAGCAAGAACAACACAATTATTGCTGCAGGTTCAGAAAAACTGTCTTTAAGAAAAAATGTCAAACAAACCTTCCCAAAAACCTTGGGAGTTCAAACATAAATTTGTGATAAATTATACCACATTCAATACAAAAAGTCCTGCATAGAATACTTCACCATTTACTAAAAGAGTAGTAAAAGATTCTGTCATCTAAAAAACAAAAAAGGTATCAGGCAGATAATAGCACCCTGTTTTATCAGTCTGACGTTAGGCATGCTGCCACAAGTCATGTGAACACAAAAGAGATGAAGTATGAGATTCACTTGGTTAAAAATTTCATTTAAAGAGTCCTAAAACAACACAACAAGCTCAATTGGTCTGACAAGTATCACTCAAAAAAGTGAGAACATTCTTTTACCAAAAATATATGTATATATTTATAAAAATGTATATAAATAATAATGATCTGTTTGTCAATATATGCATATATTTATATTTATGTATAAAAGGAACATGATTTTATCTATTAACATAAAAAAATGTACAATGCATGTGCCAGTTAGGAATGTACGTCATGGAAAGCCTTGTGATGTCTCTAAAACTGAATTAAGGACAGATTCAATAAGAAAATCAAAGTACATTTGAAAAAATTAAAGAATGGAATTGAGACCATGGTGCACATTAAAAAGAGCATGTTAGCCTAGAGTCAATTTTAGTTAAAGCAATCCTGTGAATTCAATGCAGAAATTATCACAATTATCAACAAAGAGAGCCCAATGACATGACAAGTTTACAAAAACAATACTGGCAACAAGGTTCCACAATAATACATGGCAAAACATCCAGAACCTCTCCAAGAAAAAAAAAATTAATGCAAATATATCACCAGTCAGCTTTAACTTAATGTTTTATCCGAGCTCCTGTGCTATGATGCATAATCCTGCTGGGAAGGGTGCACAGGTGGGGCTTTTCTGGACAAGCTAGCTCGATGTACCATTTCTGGCGGACCTGCATGTTCTGAATCTGCTAAAGATCTAAATCGGACAAATCCATCCTCTGCTACTAGCATAGATGGTGATGGCTGAGCTCTATGCATAGGAGGTGGTGGTCCTCTCCGAACTGAGGGATATGATAATAAAGCATCATTTGCCGATTTTATCATAACACTAGGGCTATCATTAGGCAAGCCCCCCCTTGGGGGATATTTCTTGAGAGAATGTCTTTCTGGCCCATACCCTAGAGCAGCCTCTTGAGGAGATATGGGCTGGATGTTGTTGAGGGGATATGCATTATCATAGATCTTTCCAGCTGACCTTATGGAGTAGTGATATCCACCCTGATTGGCGCAAACTGCGGGATAAATGTCATCCACTGGGTCATTTCGGTTGGCATGAGCAGCGTCTCCTCCACATGAGAAGAGAGCAAAGGCAGTCGAAGATGAGTTCTGGCTTTGTGTCTCCTTATCATCTTCATGTGGATTGCAATGACTTGGCGGCTGAGTTCCGGCCCAACAAAGCAGGGCACACATTGCAATCTCTATGACCCTCACAGAGAACTGGAAGCCCCACCACAGCCATGGGTGAGGCTGATCGTCTCCAGGGGCTTCGTACACACCCAACATGCCATACAGCTGCACAGCAGCCATCAAGACTGCAAGCAACGCTGTGGCCAGCATGGAGCGCACTGCGTGAGCCAGGGAAGTCCTCTGAAGAAGTGGTGCCAAGCCCGGTTTACGAGCAGCAGCGGAGGAGAGCAACTTGTAGACATACATGTAGCTCAGGCCTAACCCTAGGCAAACAACAATGAAAAGGCACTGGCAAGCAACTGTCAGAAGAGTTGAGTTGGGCGCCAGACCAGTGGAAAGATCTAAGGTGACACACAGCACTAAGTACAGAGCCACAGCTGCTGTCAACATACCAGGGCTTTGGAAGCGGCCTGTTCCAATATGCACCTCACAGGCACGCATCAAGAAAAGAAAGACAAGAGCAAAGGCTGTAGCAAGAAGAGGGAAGACAATGTTAAGCAACAAGTGCGAAATAGGCTCAGGAAAAGAATGGCCAGAGTTGTATGCATCATAAGACAGAAATCCACATCGAAGCATTCCTATTGTTGCAAGAAGACCATGGAGAGAGAGGAAGTAGCCCTTGGGCAGAAGTCTCTTCCCAACATTAAGCCGGAGAAGTGCGAAGAGACAATAAACTGTCAATATAGCAAAGGCTACAGCAATCATGTAGACATGGACATCCCATGCAGCTCCCAGAACTTGCCTTGCATTGGGTCTCATGTGCTGGGTAGTGTCCTGAAAGGAGTGGTGAACAACACTCTCTGAATGCTCTGGAATGTGGGTCTGTTGCGGTGGATGAGGAGGGGCAGCAGGTATGTGCTCCTCTGACGGTTCCGTAACACGACTGTGTGCCCTCTTACTTGTTTCCTCAACAGGAGGGGGTATCGTTGTTGTGCTTGTTGTTGAGGTAGTCCTGATAGTAGTGGCTCTTTCAGTGGACGGAGTTATAGTTGTTGTCTTTACTTCAGGTCTGAAAGAGGTCTGAGTGGGTTCTCGACTGGAAGACTCTGTAGTATCTTGACGAACTGCATCCAACTTCAAAAATGGTTGAGACGTTTCCTGAACAGTTCTAGGAGCTTTGTTCACATCTTCTTGTCTTGGGCGGCTAGGACGGATAGGACTGCTAGGGCTTCCAATATCTGGGAAGTCATGCCTTCTCCCACTACTGCCAGACAGAATGCGTGACACACTCGAGTAGTGAATAATTGGTACAAAATCAAAATCAGTCTCATTGTTAGAACGAGGGCTTGTGCTTTCCGTTGAGGTAGCCAACTCTGCATAAGCCACTTGGGCGACTCTGTTAAAGCTAGGAGTGTTCAAAGCTTTCTTCTTGGAGTGAGTGACTGCAAGGTCTGGTGGGCGGATTGGAATGCGCTCCTCTTCTGGGGGAGCACGGTAGGGAGGAGGTGGCGGTGGAAGAGGTCTTCTTGCCACCGTACTAGGCCCATCAGAATTGCTACCTCTCAAAGTAGGCTTATCCGCAAACTGGTCCACATATTCCGGAGGAAGAGGTGGCGTTATGAACACCCTGCTTGGAGGAGCATAAGGAGGCAGATCTTGATTACTAGGGCTTGTAGGTGCTGGTGACAGGTTTGATTCTGTCGTTGTTGATGGTATCGATACTGTTGTCAAAGGTGAAACTGCTGTTGGCACAGCAACAGCTGCAGGAAGTGGAGGGGCGTTGTTTGGATTAACACTGCGCTTCGTGGTAGTTGTTCCTCCATAGGCCACTTTGTTGAACACAGCCGCTATGTCTTGTTCCTGCTCACTTAAGTCCAGCACCGATACCATGGCTCCTGCACTCATAGCTGAGGTGAAACTCAGCGTTGCCAGCCCCAGGAGGGCGGCCACCACTGCACCTGTCATCTTCACTTCCACACGCGAGTTCTGGCATTTGACCAGCATCGTAACTCATATGCACTGCATTTTAGTTCAATCTATCACTTCAATTGATATGAGAAACACTGAATTCTGAATAATCACTTCCTCTTCGGAGATGAACATTCGCAGTCTTCAAGACATTCTCAGTCTACATTTTTGCAAGAAGCAGATGAATGTTGTCAGCCACCATCCCAAACCATCTTGATTGGCAAGAGATCATCATAGAAGGGGTGGATAGGAGGCTTCTGTCTTCGATATATTCAGTCACTCAATCTGTAAGCAGAAAACAAAAATACTGTCAACAAACAACTAAGATACATGAACACCTTAAGAATAAATCATATGACTGGACTCATTCAAACTCAAAAAACAAACAACATCTACTTTCCTGATAAAAAAAAAAAAAAAAAAAAAAATTAAAAAAATTGAAAAGGAGAATTTAAATTTGGAAAAATTACAACACTCTTTAATTGACATTTAAGTACCGAGCTCAATGGAACCCACATATGAATTACAATTAAGAGTGCATTTCCGAAACTAGACAAGAGTTTTCCCATAATGACCGTGACCATTGGTCAACCCTTTCTGTGGTTGCACATCGCATTTTTAAGTCACACGAATTCCACAAAGGACGCGAATCATGTCGCGATTTGATAACCATCAGGCACACGGACACTGAACACGTTTAAAAATGCCCCCGAAGTGCAGCAAGGCAGTCAGAAAGCAACGAAATCCTCAAATAGGTCGTCGCGCTGAGGTGCGACGGCCGCGGCCTAGGCTGGAGCACGGGAATGCAGCCTGGCTGCGCGACCTGTGCGATCGTCGCTCTCCAGTTCCAGTGCCACAGCCGCAACACACAGCAGGGCACACACACGGAGCGTCTAAAAAACACCAATCACGCAGGATGTGGCTCTTGCCGTGTTTCGGTCCAGCACTCAATGAGTTTCCATGACACTCTTCTAGGCCTAGCGAACTGGCAGGTCCGCAAACAAAGGAAGTGAATGAACTCTTCGAAAGTCCAGAAGGCAGATTCCTTGGGCACGGGCTCACAATTCACATACACACGGAGTTGCACGAAAGTATCCGCTAACTTTTTTTCATAGTTTGAACTTGTTCTACCTTCTATTTTAAGGCGAAAACATCAAAATGTATAGGTCGTCTTGACTCGTTGTAAACTTTCACTGGCAGCCATTTGCATTCACTCCAGGAACACAGTGCATTTGATGCACATTGGAATGTCCACGGCCCCTGAGATCGGAGTTCCGCTGGAGACCTTTCAGTACAGTCTCGGAAAAGTGCATGGTAGACCACTCGGTTGTCTGCTTTTCTCACGCGTAACAAGCATTAATGTCGAATATTTCGAGCAGAAAATTTAGTCAACTGACGACATGACGGCTGATTCGAGAATGTCGCGTATAAGAGAAGAGACAGACACTCTCCTGTCGGTTTGGAGGTTATGTTGCAGCTACGTGGCCGTGGCTCCCCCCCTCCCCCGTCGCCCCTCTTGCCGTCCGAGAGACGGGCACATGCCCCGGCCATCAAAGCAGAATATCTCTATCTCTCTCCCCCAGACCCCTTTGGTGCCAGTGCCGTGCTCGTTTAGGCCCGCCCCCCCGACGTCCCCCTTGGCTGCGGTGGCTTCTTCCCCCCGCCCTCCTTCTCCGCCTCGTCGGCGTCTTCTGCCTGTTGCCCCGCTGCCCCTCTCCACCGGCCCCAAGAAGCACCCCGTCGGCGAGCCCAGCCCGGCGAGCCAACCCTTTGGGCCCGGGCCACAGAGCTGGCGAGCTGCAGCGGCGACGGCGTCAGCGGTTTGCCGGTCATCAGAGCATCGACGTGGTCCCCGACGGCAGCCAGCCCGCAGTCCGGTCCTTCGTCCTGGTGATCCTGCAGGAGGAGAAGGATGCCGCCGACCAGGAAGAGCCATCAGGCTCCCCAAGCCTCGGCTGGCCTCCTGGGCCGCGTCAAGACTGCCATGACGGCGCTCACTTCCCTGCAGTTTTGGAAAGCCTTCCTGTTCGACCCGGGGAGTGTCTCCCTTATGGCATGCCTCTTGCTGTGTGTCGAAGTCGTTCTCAACATTTTTGTCATTGAGCGAGTGAGGTACACCGAAATAGACTGGAGGGCTTACATGCAAGAAGTTGAGGGTGTCTTGAATGGGACCTTCGATTACTCGCAACTGAAAGGAGACACCGGACCACTTGTTTATCCTGCTGGATTTGTTTACGTGTACATAGTTTTGTACTACGCTACTCAGCAAGGACGTAACATTAAAATTGCTCAGTACATATTTTTCCTTTTGTATATTATTATGCTCATGCTTGTTTTTCGCATTTATGTCAAAAGCAAAAAGATACCTCCATTTGTGTTATTCCTGTCTATCATTACCTCATATAGAGTTCACTCTATTTTTGTGTTGAGGTTGTTTAACGATCCAATCGCTATGATTTTAT
Source organism: Stenchaetothrips biformis (assembly GCA_030522485.1). NCBI lineage: Eukaryota > Metazoa > Arthropoda > Insecta > Thysanoptera > Thripidae > Stenchaetothrips > Stenchaetothrips biformis. Next base: position 15,049,241 of record CM060088.1, read on the forward strand.
TGTATGCTGCCATTAATTTATTTATGGATGGACATTGGACAAAAGGAAGTTTGGCTTTCAGTGCTGCAGTGTCAGTTAAAATGAACATCCTACTGTTTGCCCCAGCATTGCTTATTCTATACCTCACCTCTCTTGGCTTACGAGGTACTGTTGTCCAAATATCCATTTGTGCTGCCCTCCAGCTGGTCTTAGGTAAGTTAGTAAAGCATCTAACTTTGATTATTATTATTATTATTATTATTTTTTTTTTTTTAATTTTTAAAAAAATGTTACAATTTTTGCTAAATGCTGTGTATGAATTCCTTGCAGGCTTGCCGTTTCTTCTGTCAAATCCTTTTGCCTACATTGTTGGGGCATTTAACATAGGCCGTGTGTTTATGTACCAATGGACTGTAAACTGGAGATTCATTCCTGAGGAAATATTTGTAAACCGGGGATTCCACATAGCTTTACTCGGACTGCATGTCTTCTTGATTGCACTGTTCCTTCCAGAGTGGATAACTTACCTCAAGAGTTTTGCACGATTGCGGCAAGTGAAAAATGACTTGTACTCAAAACAGAAAGCAAAACCAGATAGCAAAAAGAAGAACAACCAACAAACGGAGGTGAGTTTGGCTTTATGCTCAGTTGAAGTCAGTACTTTTGTAGCTCACAAACCAAAATAATTTTTTTTTCTAATTTCTTTGCAGGTTGACATGAGTGTGACATCTCGCCTCCTGCTTCTCCCTCTGTTCACCGCAAACCTTATTGGTATCGCCTGTGCAAGGTCTCTCCATTATCAGTTTTATGTGTGGTACTACCATACATTACCATATCTTGTTTGGAGTTGTCCATTTACCGTACCAATGCGGCTTTCTCTTCTTGGTGTCCTTGAGCTGTGTTGGAACACATACCCATCCACAGACTTGAGCAGCGCAGGAATTCATGTATGCCATTTATTTTTGTTGATTGGGTTATTCTGCAATAAGTATCAGGGTAGGCAGCCTGAACCTGATTCCAGTGCAGCTGGCAACCAGTAATATAATTTTTTGAACCAATGTGTCTCAATGGTTGTGAAGTTTATTGTGTGCCATACACTTTGTAAATAATCTGCAATGATTTTTATCTTCTGTGATCTATTTGGTAGAAATAGTAGGTTTAAAGTGCCTTAGTGTTGTTAATTAATAGTGTTATTGTGTTTATCTAATTTATATTCAATTTCATCTGACAATCTTTTGTGAGAGCATTGTATCAAATTTATTGATATTGTCCCTCTTGACTAACTGATGAGTTTGTGAAAAGATAAATTGAATAAATGGTCTTTTTGCAAACTAGTGTTAATTTGCATCAAGTAAATATGATCATGTAGTTCATCTTAAGAAAGAGAAGTTAATTTCTAGTTTTCAGCAGCAGCAGCAGCCTCAATGGCAGTATTTTCTGAACACTCATCCAGTTTCCTTTTCTTTGCATAGTGTTGCAAGCGACTTTCAAGGCTCTCTGTTTAACACATTAATAATCCAATTAGTTTCCAGCATACTATAATTAGAAAGGAGGATAGCAAGTGAATACATACCACATGTTTGCCTTTGCATAAGTGGCTTGTAGGTTTTTGATTTTACTCCTTGTATTAATGTTTCACTTACATCAAAAGTGAATTCTTGCTCTGTCCGCAATTTAGTTATCTGGTCTAAAATATCATTCAACATCTTGGTCCTTATGAGGGAAATGAAAATTTTTGTTTTACATTTTATTTTTACTATCAGGGCTCACAACCACAACTGGATGCTGGCTTGAATATAGTACTTACTTGATTGAAGAAAATGTCCACATTTTCAGAAGGGTACTATGCACTTCATCTAGAGTTTCAATATCAGTAAGCCATGATGAATCATCAAATGGGTACTGGCAATGGAATAGATTTAGAGGCACCTCACTTGCCAGACTGTATTGAGGCTTCCTATTAACAAATAATACACAAGTGAATTGAGACATTTATGGAAAGTCCTATAACCATTTCACCTCTACACGTTTACACACCTAGGATTTGCATCAATGTCAAGAAGTTGTTGCATTACTTCTGGCTGCTCATATCCTTGACCGACCAAAAGAAGAATGGCAACCAAACAACGCACTTGGTGCCATAGAAATGCTGACCCAACAAGTGTAAGGACCATCATGTCAAACTCTAAAATACAGAAGTTGAATAACACTTAACATAATTTGAACTGATGTCTGAAAATTCAATTGAGGTAGAAAAGAAAACTAAAACACGACACAAACTTACGAGAATTGCTTTCAGTTTGACTGCAAGGTTGAATGTCTATACTTCGTACTTCTCTCACATAATTTACAACACCATTTCCTACATCCATTTTACACAGATTACGAAAGTCATGTGACCCTAAGATATATTTTGCAGCCTTATCCATTGCCTAGGAAAATGTAATTTAAATAATTTATTTTTTTAAAAAAGAGGAAACTTGATTTATGAATTGGAAATTTTAAGCAAGAGGAAAGACTGTAACTCACTTCAAGATTTAAGTTGCCTCTTGGAAAATAATATTTGTAAGTCCGTTGAACACAGTCGAATCGGGCACTAAACTCAGGAGGGGCAGGGCGCCAAGCAACTGCCCTTATCTCATCAGGCAATAAGCGGTTTAAAATTTTACAGTATGGTATTTCATCGGCAGTATCAGTGCTCAATAAATAATCCTCTTTTAATTTACTTCGGACATCAATGGATATAACCTGGAATGGATACAAGGACACAAAGCTGATGACGCATGCAACTGTCATGCAACGAGTATAAAGAGGGGTTAATAAAAACAATTATTAATAATGGTGAATAATAATAGTTAATTGAGTACCTGACCAAATGAGCTCACTCCTTTGTCTGTTCGACCACAACGGTGATAGTTACTTGTCTGTCTGTTTTCAACTAAACAAGCTTTGGTGAGGGCAGCAAAGAGGTGGTGTTCAATTGTGTTGATTGTATCTTCTTGGGTGGCATACCCTTGATAATCCCATCCCAGGTAAAGGATCCTGAGAAGAATATGTCGTCTTTTATGCCTGAATGAACAAGAGGGAAGATAAAAAATAGAAAGACAAGAATCATCTGCTTCAGAGCAGCTCAAAGTAGCAATACAAAATACATATTAAATATATTTTTACTTAGTAAAGTCAAATGGTCTCTTCTTAGAGCTGCATGATGGATTCACAGTGCTCTCCTCAGTTTGCTTTTTTAACAGGTTTCTTAGTTGTATGTTACTTGCTTGCAATCGTAGGACATTTTCCGCTAATTCCTGAATGAAAAATAAACAACCGGAGATTAAGAGATGAGAGTGAGAGGGAAACAGGAAAAGAACATGAGTAACTTTGGAAGAAGCAGCTTTCTAGGGCGACGACAACTTGCTCTTGTTAGGACAGGTTGCACTACACACGGGGATTTTAAATGACACATTTAACATCAACAACAGACAACCTAACCTTCATGAAATGTGGAGACACCCACCTCGTTCGTCAATTTCAGAAGGTCATCTTTGCTGAGATTGGTCCGTTTATCTCCTTTAGTCGCCATCCCTAGAGGCAAAGTTCCTTGGATTTCCTATTAAGTCAACCTTTGAAAATTACACAAAATTCGCCTTCGAAGTTTGAATCAAGCAGAAAACAGCAAATCAAAACAAGTGACAGTTGATATGAGAAACTTTGGTATGAAAATCTCTTGTTTAGTTCAGACGGCATCCGACAGGCAGCGCTGTGCGTACTCGCAATTGTGTTGCTTTTACGGTTGTACATTTAAAACCGACTCAGTGATTGTTTGTGTAATTTGAGATAAATTCTCCTTGTGCTGAACGGAAGCCGTTCCCACCTCGTTCGGCGTTCATCCTCCAGTTTCCATTCTGCGCTCCCGCCCCAGCGACGCCTGTGCTTAAAGATTGATTCAGCGAAGCCTATCTCGGCGTCTGCAATTTCTGCCCGGCTGTCTAGGTAAGTGAGCGTGTTTAACGTAACGCAGCGCCTTTGGGCGGCATCGGCCGGGCAAATTACCGGGGCGTATGTCAGGCAGTCCTCGACGCGGTGGTCCCAACAGTGCGGGGGCGCCGCGGCCGCGTCTGTCGGCTCGGCTTGGGTGGTCGAGCGCCGCGGCCGAGTGCTGCTCTTGAGGGCGAGGTTGTCAACGCGTTCCGGCGTCGCTCCCGTGTTGGTGCTCTTGTCGCAGGTACGTTGGGCCTCAGCGCCGTCGAACGTCGTCGCCGTGGTGACGGACGACGCCGGCGGACGCTGTGGCCGTCGTTGTCCGCGTCGGGAACTTGGCGGCGGCGTCGCGATGTAGGTTGGGGCGCCGCCGTCGCCATGCGAGGCGCGTCCAGCGGCAGCGGCCGCAGCCAGGCGGTTCCGCGGTCTCTGCTCTCCGCGGCATTTCGCCGCAGTGTATTTACGCGTCGTGGACGCCGCTGGGCAGACCAGGAAGGCCGCCGCTATCTCGCCGCCCTCATGCTGGCCGCGTTGCATGAGCAGCCCTGCGCTTTCCGACCGGCGAGGTTAATGAATGGATGTGTGGCTTGAAAAATGGCGGTTGGCGTCGGGTCGGGTCACCGCCGCCGCGGCCGCCATGGCCGCACGGTGGGCCAGAAGACTGGCGAAGCCGGCTAAATCTCTAAACGCGTTTTGAACTCCTGAGTCGCTTAATGGGAATCGAACCAAAGGTGTGACCCCCCACCAATGGATTGCCCTCTGAACGAGGAATCCCTTGGTGGGGTCACACGTTCGGTTCGAGTCCTGTTGAGCGACTCTGGAGCTCAAAACGCGTCAAGAGTTTTGGCCGCCCTCGCTGGTCTTCTGGCCCACTGTGGGCCTGCGCCTGACTCGGCACCGGCTCCACACACTCGGTCGCACGCTCAGCAAAAGTTCGGCGAAATAAAGCGGGTCGCGACGCGCGGGTCTGCCTACGCGTCCGACTTGAGCACATTTATCGCTGACATGTCTCAACCACGCCGGCCTTGTTATCTTTGGCCATTTGTAGCGGCCTGTCTATCCGCGGTAGTAATTGCGCTTGATGGATCCATGTCGATGGGAGTCGTACCGCACCGGCGTTCAATGAGCACGGCGACGTCGCGGGCGCGCGGTTTTCATTTATTCAATGGGTGGATGGTGTGAAATACCGTTTTGCGGCAGCAGACTCATAGTACTAAGTCGTTTAGTAGATTGGCGTTGGTGACTGACGGCAGTGACTGGCGTCTGGGCGGCGCGTGGGCTCCCTAGGCACCTTATCCGAAAAGAAAAAAAATTCAATCATCTTTTTTTGTTTTGCGCTTTGCCAGCTCTTCAGTCCGTTGTGCGTTCTGTTCGATTTCCCGGCGGATTATGCTCGCCGACTCGAGGCGGGGCCGCACAGTGGGCCAGAACACTGGTAAAACTAAAGCGTAGTTCTACGCTTCATTCAAGCATACAACTACGCTTGAAGACTCTACGCCCTTTTTGAAGCGTACAACTACGCTTCAAGGAAATTGCCCTATGCATTTAGATAGGAGGAAAGGAGCGCAAAAGCTCTTGTACGCTTCAAGAAGGGCGTACAAACTGTACGCTTCACGAAGGGCGTAATACTACGTCTTAGTTTTACCAGTGAAGACCGGTGGAGGCGGTCAAAATTCCAGACCTGGGTCGCTAAATGGGTCTTCTGGCCCACTGTGGGCCGCGTCTGAAGTGTTGCCAAGTTTGATTGTTGAACATCAGTCGGCGAGGCGCGGCGTTCCAGGCGTGGCTGGGCCGCGTCCTCCGCGATGGATGGGCGATGATGCTTTAATTTTAATCAATACTCTTCTCCCTCCACTCTCCCTCCGCCCCCCCTCCCTCTCCCTCCCACTCGCGTCCTCGCCATCTTGCCGGGCCTTCACTCTTTTTTTTCTCTCTTCGCAAGGTGCAAGCCAAGCTGTTGGATCCTGGACTTTGTCCAGCGACGTGGTGGCGGGGCGTGGCATGGCGGGGCGCAGTGTCCCCGTCGGCCGTCGTCCAGGCGGGATGTGCGATGTGCCTCCCCCTCCCCCCCTCGCTGGAGAAACCTGTTTAGCTCGGCTGCATCTCGCGAGATCATTGGCATTTGCGAATGAGGCACCGTCCCTGTTTGCGTACGACGAGCCTGCGAGTGTTCTCTCTCTCTCTCTCTCTCTCTCTCTCTCTCTCTCTCTCTCTCTCTCTCTCTCTCTCTCTCTCTCCCTCTCTCTCCCTCTCTCTCCCCCCCTCTCTCTCTCTCTCTCTCTCTCTCTCTCTCTCTCTCTCTCTCTCTCTCTCTCTCTCTCTCTCTCTCTCTCTCTCTCTCTCTCTCTCTCTCTCTGTGTGTGTGTGTGTGTGTCTGTCTGTCTGTCTGTCTGTCTTTGGCTGCTGTGGCCGCAAGAAGAGGATGCCCTTGTTTTTACCGGTGGGCCGTCCTTTAGCCAGGGTCGTTCTGTCTCTCTCGCTCCAACACGGGATGCCCGACGAGAGCGACAGAGACGGGCACAGCAGTAGGAAGCCGAAGCCTCACTCGTCAAGTCAGTCGGCTGCTTTTGTTTGCATTCGCGTTGTGTTACTCTGCACTGTAGCCGCGTCGTAATGCACTACAGTCGTCCCTCTATATAAGCACCCTCTATATAAGCATTTTTTAGTGGCGGCCCCCGCTTACGCACGGGGGTCGAGCCGGACCCGAGCTCGCCCGCGCCTCGGATTTTGACGAAGGGACGACAGCTTTGTTGGGCTCGGTCTGCGGTGCAAGGTGCGCTCTATCGCTATATCGCCCGAAACTACTCTTTTCGCACCGTTACATGCACTCCAAGCAAGCCGGGGGTCGGTGTAAAATCGGCACAGCGCAGCGGTCCCTGCCTCGACCCTACCTGAGCGAGCCAGCCGAGCTCCGGCGAGGACCCGGCCAACACGTGCAAAAGCGTCGCGGGCTTTCGATATAAGCATTTATTGAGTCTCGAACTGCGTGCTTATATAGAGGGACGACTGTATCAGCACATTTCCCTGTACATGCTGGTATACAAGACTATCCTTCCAAGACTTTCCGTGCCGCGAGTGTTTGACACGGTGCAAGATGCTGATAAGCTTCACACACACACACACACACACACACACACACACACACACACACACGCCCAAGTCGTACATGGCGTAATCTCCCCTCCCCCGCGTGTCTCCCGGGGTCAGTGCGAAGGCAATGGCGAAGAGGCCAAGGAAGCCAGGGAATCCGCCAAGGAAAGCGCGAGAACACTGCGAACCTAACTATAAGTACAGTACCGCAAACTGGGGTAACTTGAGACACTTGATCCTAATCAACTGCAGGTTTCATTAGATGACTTTTTCCTGTTTAACTGCATGTCCAAAAATAGTACCAACAAGAATGAAGCTTTGGGTTTTGTGATACCCTTCTTAATGAACAACCACGTGGTTTGAAGTGTGTCTCAAGTTACCCCAAAATTGTCTCAAGTTACCCCGGTTTACGGTACTGCACAGACTGTGCAGCACAGTTACAAATGCCCGCCCGCCTCCCCGGTAACTCTACATGCACATGCCATTCTACGTGTGTGCACTTAGTTTACAGACAGTTAGGTCGGTAATGAATTTAAGAACCAATCGGTTAATTTGAACGACGCGGAGGCGTGCGTGTTTGTTGCGTGAGTGTGTATGTGTGCGTTAGTGTGTGTGTGTGTGTGAGTGTGGCGGAGAGGAGTCGAGTCATTGTCTGGCCGTCGTCCTCCTCTGCTTCGATTTGCTTTGCATCGCGATGGTTCTCACGACGCGATGTCCTGTCCCGCAGCTTGCCGAGGGGCGGGGCGGGGCGGGCAGGGGCATGGCCTCTGGCTACAAGAACCGCGTCAAGCGCGGCTGCGTCGGGCGGGGCGGGGCGGGGCGGGCAGGCGCCGCCAGCTTGCGGGGCAGGCTGTGGCGGAGGAGCGCGCACATTTAGCTTGTGAATCCCCCTGTGGCGCGTGAGCGTAGAGTCGTACCGCGTCGTACGTGTTCGGGTCGTAAGTGTGTGAGTGTGTGCGTGTATGTGTGGCGGGAGTTAATCTCTCACTGCACACACACACACACACACACACACACACACACACACACACTCAACACACGCTGGGCACGAGCAAAAAGTGAGGAAGAAAGGGCGGAGCGCCGTCGTTACGACTCGCTCAAAAACTAAAAGAGATACAGTAAAATTGAGAGCTCTTCTTTTTGTTTTGTTTTTTCGAGCTGCTTTCTTGCTTTCTGCGTTTGAGTGTTTGAATGGACCGGGGTGGGCGGGACGCTACCGCGGAAAACTTGCGCTGCTCGTCGGTCTCACTGTGCGTGTCCGTCCGCGAGCGTGTGCGTGGATGGGCGCGGCGGCACGCCACAGGGTGGCCGTCGCGGGTCCTTGGAGGACTGCGAGAGGACGTCGCCGGGGCGTGCGGGGGCGCCGGGGGCGGCCAGAAGGCTTGACTCGGAACGGCGCTTTCGTCGCTCCGTCTCTCTCGCACTCACGGGGCGTTGCGTGGCGGTGAGAGAGAGAGAGAGAGAGAGAGAGAGAGAGAGAGAGAGAGAGAGAGAGAGAGAGAGAGAGAGAGAGAGAGAGAGAGAGAGAGAGAGAGAGGGGGCGCGCCGTTCGGAATGAGGCTGCGGGACGGACACGTCAGCGCGAATCTGCGGCTGAGGCGGGGGGAGTCCGCTGGCCGCTCCAGCCGTGGCGCCTGACGCAGCCCTGACGCTGCACTCGGCCCCGGCAGACTCGGCCTTGCCCGGCCGGCTGCCTGCTGGAGTCCCGGCTGGAGTCCCGGCTGGAGTCCTGCAGGGCCCCGAGGGGGGCTTCCGGGACGGGGACGGCCGTCGAAGGTTGACGCTACACACCCCGCCGCGGCGCTCTATGCCGTCTATGCCGCCGCCCGGGTGCGACTGTACAGTCAAAAGTTGACGCCACGACGGTAGCGCGGGACGGGGCTCGCACGCCGAAAACCTTATGACGTATTGAGCATAACGTAAGGTACAAACTATTCAGTTTGTTAATCGTAAGTTACTAAGTATTTTCTTTGAAAGCTTATGTATGCTCAAAATACTTTGTTGTAACTAGCTTCTTTTGTTGGTGAAGCCCCAAACAGTTTGTAAAATTTTAAGAGTGCGAGATAAGAGAGCGAGTCAGCTTCGGCCGCGTGCTGCCGGAATGGTGGAAGGACGCCGGGCCGGGCCGGCCGGGGATCGCCCAGGAGCCACGTCGCGTCGCCGCCCCGCCACCCCGCCCCGCCACCCCGCCCTCGCCACGCGTCGCGGCCTTTCCGGACTTTCCGTCCCGGCCGCGGACAACAACCTGGCCGTCGGACGGGCGCGTGTCACTCGCCTGGTCCGTCATCCGCGGTTATTGCGGTTTAGGCTCACCAGACTTCAACAGAACTGTCGCGCGTGTCGCCCCACAGTGGGCCAGAAGACCAGCGGAGGAGGTCAAAGTCCCGGACGCGGGGTTTTGAGCTCCCGGGTCGCTAAACGGGACTCAAACCGAACGTCGTGTGACCCCACCAATGGACTGGTCTCAGAACGAGAAATCCATCGGTGGGGTCACACGGTCAGTTCGAGTCCCGTTTAGCGACTGTGGGAGCTCAAAACGCGTCCAGAGTTTTGGCCGCCTGCGCCGGCCTCCTGGCCCACTGTGTTTGTTTCGCCCAGGGCCGCGAGCTTCTCGCAGTGGACTGACTGACTGGCACGCCGTGGCCGTGGCCGCGCACTCGACCGGCCAGGCGGCCAGATATCGCACTGTCGGAATAATTGGGAATGTGGTGGCGCGGCTGCACCAGCCTGGCGCGGCGCAGCGCGGCGGGTATATTGCCCTGCGAAGTCCCGCGCACCACGCCTTGCTCCACCACGCCGTGCTCCACCACGCCGCGCGCACCGCTACACTGTGGGTCAGAAGACCGTTGAGGCGGCCACAATTCTAGACGCGTTTTGAGCTCCACAGTCGCTGAATAAGACTTGAATCGAACCTGTGACCCCAACAATGGATTGCTCTCCAAACGGAGAATCCATTGGTGGGGGTCACACGTTCGATTCGACTTCCGTTTAGCGACTCTGGAGCTCAAAACGCGGCTAGAATTTTGGCCGCCTCAACGGTCTTCTGACCCACTGTGCGCTATTGATTGCCAAACTTGCCTCGCGCGCGTCCCGCCCCGCAAGTTTCCACTGGATGGCGTTCGTGAACTCCAAAGTGCCGTTTTCTCCCGTGCAGAAGTACGGCAGAAGCCGCGGCCGCGACCCAAGTTGGCCGCGCCTGCATCGCGGCCCGAGAGGCGTCGCCGCGACGACGCTCCAGCCGCCGAGGGGGAGAGGGCGGCGGGCGGGCGGCGGATTCGCGCGCCGATTTATTTGTTTTGTTAAAAACGGCCGATTGGACGGCGTTTTTTTTCCGCGACAGTGTCGTTCTTGTGCAGTGCATTGGCCCGGCGGGGAGCGCGGCGGCCGTTGCTGGCGCTGCAGTATCGCGCGGGGCGGGGCGGGGCGGCCGTCAACGTCAGCAGCATCCACCGACGCCGGCCCACGCCGCGGGAGCTTTTCGTGTCCTTCTCTCTCTCTCTCTCTCTCTCTCTCTCTCTCTCTCTCTCTCTCTCTCTCTCTCTCTCTCTCTCTCTCTCTCTCTCTCTCTCTCTCTCTCTCTCTCTCTCTCTCTCTCTCCCTCTCTCCCTCTCTCTCTCTCCCTCTCTCCCTCTCTCTCTCTCCTCTCTCTCCTCTCTCTGTCGGCCGGCGGGGTTGAGGAACGCACGACGGCGCTGGCTGCGCTGGCTGGACAGGGGAGCACCGTGCTGACGCCGCCCCGCCGCTTCCTCGTCTCGTCTCCCCCCCGTCCGTCCAACGAGAGGGCCTCGGCCACCTTCCGCGAGCCGCGGAATGCTCGCGAAGCGCCGCGGTGCTCTGATTCCGTTTCCGTCGCGCTCTCTCTCTCTCGCACTCGTGGGGCGGCCCGTAGCGGTGCGAGAGAGACGGACGACTCTTGGATTCAGTCTGATGGGCGATGATGAAGCGGCGCGGGCGTGGGCATGGTGGGCAGGCTGGGCGCCGAGGAAAGCAATCGGCGCCCCCGCCACCGCCAGCCATGGCGCCGCGGCCTCGCGAGGACCGCGAGGGAGGCGCGGCGGAACCGCGAGTTTGGAGAGGAGATTGGGTTGGAGGGGGCTAAAGATGAGCGCCTGCCTGAAGCGGCCCGGCGCTGTTTCTCGACGCGAATTTCATTCCCTCCTCATTGCGCCCTGGCCGGCCCTGCCAGCGCCCCGGCCGAGGCCCCGGCACCGCCCCGGCCGGCCGGCGCCCCCTCCCTCGCCGCGTGCTCCGCGTGCCGGTGAGGGTAGTCGGGCCAGGGGGTGGGGGTGGCTGCCGGCGTCGGGAATGGCTGGCCATGTCAGCTTGGCCCGGCCCATCGGGCCCCGGCTGGAAGCTCCACCCCCCGCAACCCTTTACACCCCCACCCTCGCGCCGCCGCCCCCCCGCGCTCCTTGCGCCCCGCGAGGGCGTGCGGCTGCGGGGGCGGCGGGGGTAGACAACGCGCTGGCCGGCAACACAACAACAACACCGCCGCGGCCATACAGGAATGATCGCGGCGTTCGCCGAAGAGGCGCTCCTTGGCGTGTTTGCGCGGCAGGCACGCGCCGCCGCTTGATGCTGGCTCTGGCGTGCTGCGGTGGCCACCCCGTCGCCTTGTACGCGCACCGCGCCCAGCGGGCCGGCGTCGCGTTGTTGTTGCGACTTGCGGTTGATACCCAACATCGCTCCTTCTCTCCCTCTCCCTTTTTAGCAGATGATACATTTATGTACACAGCTATTCGCGAAAACGGAAACAGAAATTAATATTATAAATGTATCATAATGCTTGAGCGAGCGGCTTGGTAGTCGGACTACAATATTTGGCCGGAGGGCGCTCCGCGTGCCCTGCCCTGCGCGTGTTCGCCTCCCTCCAGCTGGCCTCCCGCCCCACTCCCCCCTTGAGACGCCGCACGCTCGCCGCCGCGCTACTCATGCTTGCTTATCTTGGAGGTGTCGAGTGACGACCGGACGCTGCGCCGAGGCGCCGTAGTACGGAAACAACTTTTACGGGTATTGAGTATTCATGCGATTGGTCATCATATTGAGCATCCTCGCGTTGAAACTAAGAAAATGATACCCAACACAAGTGGTATTGGGCATATCAGTGTACTGTCGACATTATGAACACGTTAACACAGAGTTAAATTCAAATGTCTTAAAGTTTCTATATCAAAATAAAACATTATCGTGAATTACATCGCGCAAGATATTTGTTGCATAAAAAGTTCCGAGTTTTCATTAGTATCATCTGCTTTCACGTTAGCGTTAACGTTTCTCTCTCTCTCTCTCTCTCTCTCTCTCTCTCTCTCTCTCTCTCTCACTCTCTCTCTCTCTCTCTCTCTCTCTCTCTCTCTCTCTCTCTCTCTCTCTCTCTCTCTCTCTCTCTCTCTCTCTCTCTCTCTCTCTCTCTCTCTCTCTCTCTCTCTCACGGGGTGGGAGAGAGGCAGAGCGACGCTGTTCTGCACGGAGGCGCCGCTCCTTTCCTAGTGGAGCGGGTAATCTCCTGGAAACTTTGCTCGGCTCATTCCGGCCGCCGCCGCGGCGCGGACCTTGATGGATTCGCTGCAGCTGCGCTCCGCCGCCC
>CM060088.1:15066868-15118572 GCA_030522485.1 Stenchaetothrips biformis
GCCCCCGGGGGGGCTCTACTTTTGCGCTGCTCCGCGGAGCGCGGCGTGGTGTGGTGTTGCAGCCCGGCTCAGCGGCCATCGATCTTACGGAATTACGCATTGACTTCGCGTCTGCTGGCTGCATGCCTGTCGGGCTGCCTGCCTGCCGGGCTGCCTGCCTGCCGGGCTGCCTGCCTTCCGGGCTGCCTGCCTGCCGGGCTGCCTGCCGCGGCGTCGTGTTTTCGCGATCCGGGACTCTGCTTGACGAACTGCCGAGGGCGGTGTCGCGGTCTCGCCGCTCGGTTCCCCGCTGCAGCGGCGCCGCCACGCCGCGCCACAGCCACAGCCTTGGTGCGCGCACCGTGGTGCCGCGACCCACTTTTTCGCCGGCGAGGCGCGGCGGGATGCGTCCGGGTCGCGGCTGGCGGCTCAATGCTTTTAGCCGCTCTCCTGTGACGCCGGCCTCCTCGCCCTCCGAGTGTCGTCGCGCACGTTCTCGCGAGGTCGTCATCGTCGCCGTCAACGTCGTCATCGTCGTCACCTTGACGCGCGCCCGGTCTGTCTGGCCTGTCCGGGCCGCCGGCGGGCGAAATATTCAACAGCGCGGCGCGCTCGGCCGGAGGGGTCAGAGTACGCCGCCGAGGGTGTTGAGCTTGGCGGACGTCACGGCGTGGAGGAAGCTAGCGGGCCACGGCCCACAGTGGGTCCGTTGAGGTGGCCAAAATTATAGGCGCGCTTTGAGCTCTAGAGTCGCTAAATGAAACTCGAATCGTCACGTGTGACCCCACCAATGGATTCCTCGTTTGGAGAACTATCCGTTGGTGGGGTCACGCGTTCGATTCGAGTCCCATTTGGCGACTCTGGAGCTCGAAACGCGTCTAGAATTTTGGCCGCCACGCCGGTCTTCTGTCCCACTGTGCGGCCTCGGCCACGCGGCGGCACTGCCGGGCTGTGGTTGCGTAACGCAGTGTAGCGGCGCTGCTGCCTCGCTTATTTTTGCGGCCATATGTGCAGGGCGGGGCAATTGGCGCGGCTGCCGGGCGGGGAGGGCGCGGCTCTGGCCGGGGCCCCGGCCGGGCCGGCGGGGCCCTAGTTGGCCGCTGAATCAATACACAGAGGGCTGCTCCCCACCGCTGTCCGCGCGGCCCCGCGCTGCCCCGCGCTGCCCCGCGCAGGGCCCCGCCCGCCTCCTCCCGCCCGCCCCCAAGTTTTTACTGTTGCAAACTTTGGCCAACTTTTGGCGCACACATATTCAGCGGAAGCCCGGCGGACTCGGCGCGCGGCCCGCTGCTCCGGCCCGGCGGCGTCGGCGGAGAAGAAGTTTCAACACTTCGATAATAAATTTGGCGGGAAGCGATATTAGATGGCCGAGAGTTGGTGACCTTTATAAAGTGGAGGGACTTTTTGCCGCGGCGTTCGCCACTGTGTTTGTGCCGTCGCGCGCGGCCTCCCTCCTCTACCCGGTGCACAGTGGGCTAGAAGACCGGTGGTGGCGGCCGAAACTCGAGACGCGTTTTGAGCTCCAGAGTTGCTAAATGAGACTCCGAACCGAACTTGTGACCCCACTCACTGTTTTGCTCTCCGAACGAGGAACGAGGGGTCGTCAACTCACATCCCGCATGTTCGAAGTAATACAGTAATATATGGTAATATACGTATTACCGATTTTTTGCTTCTTTTTAAAGCCGTTTAATTGGTAATATTTATGGATTTTTAACGGTAATATATGAGTAATATACAAGTAATATGCAGCCTGTGTACGAAGTAATATGCGAGTTGACGACCCCTCGACGAGGAATCTATTAGTGGGGTCACACGTTCGGCCCGAGTTCTGTTTAGCGCCTCAGGAGCTCAAAATGCGTCTCGAGTTTTGGCAGTCTCCAGTGGACTTCAGGGCGTTGTGCCGTCCCGCTCGGAACTTGGCCGTGCAGATGCATCTCCAATTTGGAAGTCGAAAGTCGACTCGCCGGAGGGTTGAAACTGGCGGAACTTTGAACGTGGCTCTTTGTTTTGCAGGGACGGTGCCGCGCGGGCCCACTGTGTCGGCTCCAGCCACATCCGCAGCCGCGCTCCAGGCCGTGTGGTGAGTACAGTACGCCGGACCGTTGCCGTTGACACGCCACCGGGCGGCACCGAACCTGCAACGCCTGCCACTCGCGCACTTTTCCTGTTTGCCCTCACCCCCTCGCGGAAAGTTCCATGTCGGTGGAAAGTTGGCGTCTGCGGAGGCGCCAGTGTACACGCGGGGTGGTAGGGGCTCGCGGCCGAGTCGCCAAATCGCCCCCTTTTCCTCCTCTAACTTGGGCCGCCGCACAGTGGGCCAGAAGACCGCTGAGGCGGCCAAAGTTCTAGACGCGTTTTGAGCTCCGCAGAGTCGCTAAATGGGACTCGAACCGAACGTGTGACCCCACCAATGGATTCCTCGCTCGGAGAGCAATCCATCGGTGGGGGGTCACACGTTTGATTCGAGTCCCTTTTTACGACTCTGGCGCGCAAAACGCGTCCAGAATTTTGGCCGCCCCAGCGGTCTCATGGCCCACTGTGCGGCGCCCCGCCCACCGCGGTGAGGACCGCGTCGACGTTGACGCGGCGGAGAGGGGAGGGAGGGGGGGCC
This sequence comes from Stenchaetothrips biformis, assembly GCA_030522485.1. NCBI lineage: Eukaryota > Metazoa > Arthropoda > Insecta > Thysanoptera > Thripidae > Stenchaetothrips > Stenchaetothrips biformis. Next base: position 15,069,462 of record CM060088.1, read on the forward strand.
CTGGCACGCGAGCGGGCGGGGCGGCGGGGAACCGCGCTTTGGGGTTTCATTTCTCGTCGCCACTCTTATGACTAATGAGCTCTACGGGGAGGAGGGGGAGACTCGGCGGCGCGGGCTGGAACAATAGCGAGAGCTGCTGCTGCTGCCGCTCGAATCGGCGGCGCAACGGTTGCAGCGGCACGCCGTCGTCGGCGACCCCTGGGGTTCGGGGGCACGACCGCGATGAGTCGATGCGCGGCGCACCTGGAGACCCTCCCGTCAGAGATGCGCAGGCGAGCGCTTGGTATGGAGTCCCGTGGAGGCAAAGGCACCCTGCGTCAGGCTAGCTGGCGACCGCTGCGCCGCTCGAGACGCTGGCCTGTGTAGCCTCGCGCGGGGCGAATTCGGGCCGCCCGCTCCGCATGGGACTACCAGTCGACTGTGATTGGCCGAGAGGGTCCCCCTCTGCGCATATCTGACGGGAGGGCTCTAGGCGCACCTAGTGCACCGCACTAACGGAGACGCCTCGGGAAGTTGCGCGCCCTGTGCCTCGCCGCGGGGCACGGCGGCACAGCCTTTGCTTGTACCGGACCATTTTGTAGTTTGCTCTTCAAGTAGTCTGAAAAGTCAGTTTCGTGTCAGTTTTGGCCTCAGAGTTGCCCCGCGGTGTCTGAAGCGTGGCGAGCGGGCGAGGGCGGGGTGGTGGTGGTGGTGGGGTGGTGGTGACGCGAGCAAGCCGCGCCTCGAGGCCCTGGAGGCCTTGCTGGAGGCCGCGGGGGCGAGGCAAGGTGCGACGTTGCGGCGGCGGCGGTAATGGACACCTCTGGAAGCCTCATCCCCGAGAGCTGAAAGCCCTTGTTGTGCGCGCGGCCCGCCCCGCCACCGCGCCCCGCCACCGCGCCCCGCCACCGCGCCCCGCCACCGCGCCCCGCCACACACCACCTCGCCTCGCTGTAGGTGACGCTTGAAGACACAGTTCTCAATCCGTATTCCACGCCGTTCCCGAACGCGGCGGCGCTCCTCCGGGGTTCGAGGTTCAACGAGGTGACCAAAGCAGCAACCCCCCGCTGTTGCCAGGCCCAAGCCCGACCCCCCACCCCTCACCTCACCCCTCACAACACCCCCTACCCCACCCCCGGCATATCCTGCCCGACCGCAACTGCGCAAGTTGAGGGCGCCCCCCGCCCTTCTGACATCGCGGCGGTGGTGTGCGGCTGTTTGCTGGGGGAGGAAAGGCCAAGGAGGGGGATGGAGCGAGTCCTTGGGCGAAGGCCCTTGGCGCTTGCCCGAGCTTGCTGCTCCGGGTGCGCGTGGTTGTTGCTCGCCCTTCTGCCTGTCCAGTAAACTAAAGATTTCTCGAGTGGCGAGCAGGGGCAGCCAGCCGGCCCGGCCCGCGGCGTGGGGAAAGGAGAAGTTCTTCCGCTTTCGTGGCTGTCCGCCACCACCCCGCTTCACACACACACACACACACACACACACACGCACACGCACACACGCAGAGGAGCCCCTGTCGGCAGTGTGGGGCGCTTATCGCATTTGCCTTCGTTATCGTCGCGGATCTGACGTCCGGCCTTCCGTCTCGCCGCCGCTGGCCGCGGTCACACAGTGGGCTAGGAGACCGGCGCAGGGCAGGCGTCCAAAAAATTGAAACGCGTTTGTAGCTCCAGAGTCGCTAAACAGGACTCAAACCGAACGTGCACCTACACCCAAAATCGAAAGGCGGTACACAGGGTCTTAAAAAGGTGGTAAAAAATTTACCGCCCTTGAAAAGCGGTACAGACATTACCTCCCTTTTCAGGCGGTAAATTTACCGCCTTTTAAAGCTGTGCCGCCTTAAATGCTCTGTTTGGAAGGCACCTAACGGAGCATTTAAGGCGGTACAGCTTTGAAAGGCGGTAAAATTACCGCCTGTAAAGGGTGGCAATTTTTGTACCGCCCTCGGAAAGGCGGTAAAAATTGGATTCCGCCCGTAGCAAAATTACCGCCCTCGAAAGTGGTAATTTTACCGCCTTTGGGTTTTGGGTGTAAAGCTCAAAACGCGTCTGGATTTTTTTTTTCCGCCTGCACCGGTCTTCCGGCCCACTGTGCGCCTGTCGAAGCAGAGCGCCGCGACGGTGGAGTAAGTGGAGCAAGGTTGCTGCCGTGCGCGTCTTTTGGTTGTTGTTGTGGTCTTCCGCTCGCCCCGCCGCGCCGGATCGGCCCGAGTCCGTTTTTAGCCGCTCATGGCTCGCCGAGCCGCCGTCCGTCCCTTCCTCGGCCTTCTTTCCTCCGGTCGCTCCGTCTCCGTCGTCGCACTCGCGGTGCGCGTGAGGGACACAGCGACCAAACCATCCCTCCGCATCGGCGGGGAGCGGCATGGCGCCGTGCGCGCAGGCAGCCCGCCGGTCGGCGTGCTCGGCGGGCCGGCCTACCCCGCCCGGCTGACGCGCCGGCCGGTTGACTTGACCCGAGAGGCTCCGCCTCCTCCGATGCCATTTCGGGTCCGGTGGCTGGGCTAGCCTTCGCCGCCGCGCCGCCGGCCGTCCTTTATGGAAAGAGGAAAACAGGAACGCGACCCGCTGCGCTGTGCTGCGCTGTGCCTGCACTGTGAGCAAGCCTCGGTGAGCCTGCGGTCGGCCGGCAAGAAATGCAATTAAAAGCCGAGTATTCCGGTCATGTTGCTCGCGGCGCGCTCCGCGGGCGTCCCGTCCGTCCGTCCGTCCGTCCGCCGCGGCCCCGCACGAGCAACACCACCTGCGCGTCGTACACCGCGTTCGCGACCCGAAGCCCGTCGCTGTGGATTCGGACGGCGTTTCTTTCGAGGGGGCCGCCACTCTTGTTTCGGGCGTACACAAGACTACGGGATTACAGAAATTTTACTAGGGATTCCGCGTTAAATTTGGTAAAATTGGTTCAAAAACGCTAAAAAATGACAAAATTTTATCAGGGATTACGTGATTTCGGCGTGGATTACCGGAGATTACCAGTGAATTTGTACACAGGATTACTGGGGTGGTGGCCCCCTCGGTTTCTTTGGGTTTATTTCTCGCTCGCTTGCCGTTTGGAAAGTGTAACGGCGGGCCGGGCCGCGTCGTGGCGGTGCATCTCGCGCGGGTCACGGCGCGGCGTGGTCAAGGCGACTGCTGACGGGGCCGTTGCCGCCGCCATCCGAGCCATTCGCGCCGGCGCACAGTGGGCCAGAAGTCCGGTGGAGGCGGCGGTAAAAATCCCGGACGCGTTTGAGCTGCAGAGTCGCCAAATGACTCCCGGACCGAACGCGTGACCCCAAGCAATGGACCGCTCTCCTAACGAGGAATCCATTGGTGGGGTCACACGTTCGGTTCGTGTCCCATGTAGCGACTCTGTGTTTACCCCCTCGGGTGTTGGTGTTTCCCGTTGCTGGCCAGACAGGTGCATCGCACGGCGAGGGCGCTGTTGTCTATTTTGTGAGACGAACGTCCCGTCCCGTTCCGCGCAGTCTGCGGCGCGGGGCCGGCGGTGCGTATCGCGGCCGAGGCAGGGGGTGAGTGGTGGGGCCCGTCCCCGTCCTCTTCTTCTTCTTCTTCTCCTCCTCACTCTTCCTCTTGTTCTTCTTCCCGGCGCGTCATTTTCCTCGTGTTTTTGTCGTCTTTTTGTTCCTCCCTCGCCGTTCGGCTGCATGCGCCCCGCTGCTTTCTCGCCATTTCCGCTGATTGCAGTTTGAATGGGAGGGCGGCCGGCCTGGCTACGCCTTGTCTCGCCAGCCTCGCCCTGCGCACCGCATCGTGTCGTCTGCTCGGCGCGGCGCGGCGGGCCGGCCGTGTGTGACGGACCGACAGCGCACAGTGGGCCAGAAGACCGGGGCGGGCAGCCAAATTTCTAGACGCGTTTTGGGCTCCAGAGTCGCTACGCTAAATGGGACTCGAACCGAACGTGTGACCCCATCAATGGATAGCTCTCCGAACGAGGAATCAGTTCGAGTCCTGTTCAGCAACTCTGGAGCTCCAAACCCGTCTTGAGTTTTGGCCGCCTGGCCCACTGTGCGGCGGCACGGCACGACCGGGGAGCTCCCGGTTCTTGATTCGCCGTGCCGGGATGTCCACTAGACTCCGTCGTTTACGGCGCCGAGCCGAGCCGCCGCTGAGCGCTGCTGGCGCGGTCGGCAGCGCAGTACTATGTAAATGTGGGGATGGAGGCGGCGCGGGCTGCGTTCGAAACCAGTGTCGCGTCGTGGCCGCGTCGTCGTCGCCCGCCGCCTCGAAGCCCAGGTTTATGGACTCGCTGCGGCTTCCCCGTCGACCTCCTTATGGATCGCTTCGCCCGCCGGCCCGCCGGCAGGGCTGCGGTGTCGCCGTGGGCAGCGCGACGCAGCGCGGGCCTCGGCTAACGGGATGGCCTTCCTGGCGGCCTTCCCGCGGCGCGGGCAGGGCGGGCCGGCGCAGCGCGGAGCGACGCGCAGCACAGTGGGCCAGATGACCGGCGCCGCGACGCGCCCTATGTATTCCCACCGCGACGGTCTGCACCATGGTCCGCACGAGGGCAAGCAGCACAAGCAGTGCAAGGGCGAGGCGGCGCCACAGTTTTGTTGGCAGTGGCCGCTGGCTTCGCGGTACAGTAGGCGGATTCCGGACAGCGACGTAATCGTTGTGTCTCTCTTGCGCCCTTGCGAAGGGGACGCCCCACGAGTGCGAGAGAGACAGACATAGCGGCGAAAGCAGCCGCGCTTCGGAGTGGCCGGCCTGTGCAGGGTGGCGGGAGGGCACGCCCCATGGCTGCAGCGCTGCAGTGGGACTGAGTGGCACGGACGGGCAGGGCGACCCCAGCGAAAGTAGTGTAGTGGCGCGGGGGCGGCGCAGACAGTGTGCCACGTCAGCCAGACAGACGGCACGGACGGGAATAAAGGCAGCACCATGGCCGGCGGGCTGCCTCCGAGCGAGTGGCAGACCTGTCCTTTCGGTCCGTCTCTCTCTCTCTCTCTCTCTCTCTCTCTCTCTCTCTCTCTCTCTCTCTCTCTCTCTGTCTCTCTCTGTCTCTGTCTCTCTCTCTCTCTCTCTCCCTCTCTCTCTCTCTCTCTCTCTCTCTCTCTCTCTCTCTCTCTCTCTCTCTCTCTCTCTCTCTCTCTCTCTCTCTCTCTCTCTCTCTCTCTCTCGCAGGGCTTAGAAAGGCAGAGCGTCAAAGCACTGTCCTGAATCGGTCTGCTGGTGGCCGCGATGGCCAAGGAGCACACAAAGGGCCGCTGTCCGAGGCGAGGGGCAGGCACAGTGAGCAGGCGGACTGAGACCCGGAGGAGACGGAACGCCGATAAAGGGGAATAAAACGTGGAGGGGCTCGCCTCGCCGCGCTTAGCCGCGCTTTGACGAGCTCAGAGCCCCGGGAACGGGACTGGGTCGGACAACTGTCCGTCCGTCCGGCCGCTGTAGTACTTCCTGGCCGTGCGCGTGCGCGCGCGCGCACACACATGGTCTGGGACCCTCGTGCGTGTGTGTGTGTGTGTGTGTTGCGTCGTCGTGCGGGCAACGGAAACGGTAATTCTAGAAAGAAGTACACTCGCACACAAGAAGAGGACGGGCAAATGGAAGACGCTGGCGGGGAGGGAAGGGGTGGCGGTGGCAGGCGTGACGTTGTTGAGGTGGGATCGGAACTTTTGTCGAGGTCGTCCCAGCACGCCGCCCCACAGTGGGCCAGAAGACCAGTGCATGCGGCTGAAAGTCTAGACGTGTTTTGGTTTTGGAGCTCTGCAGTCGCTAAACCAGGACTGGAACCGAACGTGTGACACCACCCCATGGAACCCGCCTTCGGAGAGCAGTCCATTAGTAGGGTCACACGTTCGGTTCGAGTCCCATGTTGCGACTCTGGAGCTCAAAACGCGTCCGGGATTCTGACTGTCTCTGCCGGTCCTCTGGCCTACTGTGCCACGGCACAGTCGTGAGGTCGCGCGGGGACGCGGCCCGGATCCGCCCTTGCCTCGCCTTTCCCGCCTTCGCCTTATCCGAGGGCAGTGATTAGGTAAGTCCGCGAGTGCCTGCAGACCGAGTGAGTCGGACTCTGGGACGGACCGCGACGACAGGCCGGCCGAGTTGACAGTGGGTCAGAAGACCGTCGAGGCGGCCAAAATCCCGGACGCGTTTTGAGCTCCAGAGTCGCTGAGTGGGACTCGAATCGAACGTGTGACCCCCACCAATGGATTCCTCGTTTGGAGAGCAATCCATTGGTGGGGGTCACTCATTCGATTTGAGTCCTATTTAGCGACTCTGGAGCTCAAATCGCGTCCGGAATTTTTTCCGCCTCGACGGTCTTCTGACCCACTGCTGTGCGGCCGTGCGAGTGTGTACACAGTACCGTACTGTACTTGAAAGCGGACGCGGATTACACGGCACACGACGGCCGCACGGCAGTGGCCCTTCACTCGCGCGGATTTTGGATTTCCCCGTTTTCCCTCTCAGCGTTGCGTTTTGCAGGCCACCGCCCGGTCTCGTCATCAGAGTGCTGCAGACAGAGAGCAGAGCGCCGGCTGCCTGCCTGCCTTTCTGCCTGCCGTCAGTGATGATGAGTCAGGCCGGCGGGCTGCTGGGGCGGGGCGGGGCGGGGCGGCCGCACGTCGCGGAACGTACGTGTCCTCCGCGGACGTTTTCGGCGTTTTGGCCGGACAATTGGGCGACCGGGCGTCCCACCGTGTTTTCCGCGCGGGCTGCCCGGGCAGGCAGGCAGGGCACAGTGGGCAGGATGACGCAGCGGCGCCCCGCGGGATTGGCGGTGCGCGGCGTGCAGCACCGCGGGGTCGGAAGGGCGATGCCCTTGCCCAGGCTGCGGCGCGGCTCGGCACGGTGCTGCCTCAGCGCCGGTGTCACCGCGCGTTCGCTGAAGGACCGGCTGCTGCTGGTCAGCACCAAGACGACACCCATCCGCTGCACGCCCCGTACACGCAGTCGTGTCGGCTTTGGCGCGCGGAATTCGCCGCGCGCTCGGCCACGCACAGTGGGCCAGAAGACCGGCGGCGCTGGCGGCCAAAACTCGAAACGCGTTTTGAGCTCCAGAATCGCTAAATTGGACTCGATACGTCGAGTCCTCACTCGAAGAGCAGTCCATTGGTGGGGTCACACGTTCGGTTCGAGTCCCATTTAGCGAGTCCGGGGTTTTTGCCATTGTAACCGCCTACGCCGGTCTTGTGGCCCACTGTGTGGTGGTCCGCGGCGCCGGGCCGCGCCGTGGGACTCGGCGGAGGGCGTGGTCGTCGCCGTCGTCGCCGCTTCGCGCGGCGTCCAGCTGGCCCCGCCGGCCCCGCCGGCCCGCTTTTGTCCGGCGTGCCCTCCGTCCGGGTCCTCCTCTTGGCGTCCGCCCCGTCCGCCCGTCCGTCTGCTTGGTCAACTTGTTTTCACGCAGCTGCTGCTGCAGCGGTGGCGGCGTTCCCGGCCTGTTCCCCCGCGCCGCGCCGCGCCGCGCCGCGCCGCCCCGGCACAGGGTGCTCGCTCGGCCTGCGAGCGCCACCGGGTGCCCAGCAAGCGGCGCGGTGCCACTCGCCGGCCGGCCGGGCCACTCTTTTGTTTCCCCATTTATTTCCGTCGTATCGCGGAGGGCGGGGCGGGGAGAGGGCCGCCATGGGCATCGCCATCGCCGCATTTTCGCCTCATGACGGCCCCGCCTAGCCCCGCCCCGCCCCGCCCCGCCGCGCCACTCGACTGGACCGGCTGCCCGTCGTCTCCGCCAAAACTTTTCGGAATGGGTTCCTGACGACGACGCCGTGCGCGGAGACGCGCGTCGTGGTGGGCGTCGGATCGCGGGGGCCGCGGCGTAGCTTCAGCACGGCCCCTTATATTCAAGTTTTGGAGCGAAACGGGGCCAAGTTGGCCACACTGACTGCCCGCGTTGACGTTTGGCTTCATTTGCGCCGCGAAGGCGAAGGGGCGCGTCTGTATTTTTATTCCCTCCCCTCCGAGTCGCCTCGCGATTCGGCGAGCGATGTCGCGCAGGCCGGGCCGGCTGGCCCGATGGACCCTATTAACGACCCCAGGCACGCAAGAATTTTGTTTCTTTGTTTGTGTCTTCCTGCGCCCAGAGTAAGCGCGGGGCGGGGCGGGGCTCGTCTTGTATGGGAATCGTGACACCGGGTGCCCGTGAAGCCCGCACGCTCCTGCTACAGGGCGTTCAAGTGTCAGTGGGCGCGGTGCGGCGTGGTGCGGCGTGGCGCAGCTAAGTGTGCGCGCTTTGCTTTGTCTCGTTTCGCTCGGCTCCCCGTAGTGGGCCCGACCGCCCCGCCCGCCCGCTCCGCCCGGCCCGGGTTCCCTCACTCGGCTCGCAGTCACAGGGTGCCCCGCAGGTCGGGCGCGCGCGGCCACCGGGTGCTCTGAAGCGACCTCTCGCGCCAACAGGGTGCCTCGCGATCGGCCACCGGGCGCCCCGCAAGCCGCGCTCGGCCGGCTCGGCTCGGCCCGGCGGCAGCGCTCGGCTCGTCGGCCCGTCGGGAGTCGGGCTCGGTGCGGTGCTGTACGTCGCATTATCACTGGCCGCGCCGCCACGCCTCGCGGCCAAGGCCCAGGCCCGGCGCGCGGCCACGCCATACCGGTACGGCCGGCACCGCCAAGCCACTCGCGAGCTATTCCTGGCGGGTTCGCACCGGGTTCGCGCGAGGCGTGGCGAGGGGCAGCGCCAGGCGCGCATGGCCGCCGCCGTGGTTTTCAAGGGCGCGGGGGCGATGATTGTGGAACGGCCCGGGGGATGGACGCCGTCACGCCGTCCGTCCGGGACGCGCACCCACTGCATGACCTGCCCCGCGCGCGGCGCCGCGATGCGTCCGTCCCACTGCGTCCCGGGACGCGCTGGCTGCGCAGGCCGGCCTGCCCGCCGGCCGGGGACGCGCTGCCGTGGCGCCGCGCCCCGCCATGCTGGTCAAGGCGGAGGTGGAGGAGGGGCGGCGCGGGGCGGCGGCGACGACTCGGCTTCGATTCGATTCCTCCTTCCCGCGTCGCACCGGGCCGCAGGCCGGGCCACGCCGGGGCAGCTGCCTGGCACAGGATGTTAACAAAGCCAGCCCCGCCCAGCCCAGCCACCGGGTGTTTCCAAAGAGGCCGGGGAAGGGAAGAGAAGAGAGCAGCGGTGGCAGAGGAGGAGGAGGAGGAATCGACCGTTTATACGGGCCTTGGCTGTGTCTAGGATGCGGGCTGGGGTGGAGAGGGGAGGGGTGCTGCGGCTGAGGTGTCGTGCACTGCGCTGTGTGTGTGTGTGTGTGTGTGTGTGTGTGTGCGAGCGCGTGTGCGTGCGATGAGGGAGGGTGGCCGAGGACGACTTTGTAAAGCCCGTCCGGGAGGGGGACGGACGGGGCGAAGGGCGCGTTCGGCTGGCGCTGCGCCGCGTGGCCGCGCGCTGCACTGGCGAAGGCGTGGCGTGGCGTGGCGTGGCCGAACCCGGCCGCCGCGGTGTTTGTTTGTGTCAATGTTTCGGATCCGCGGCTTGGGGGGTGGGGGTGGGCGTCACGCCGACTGCCGACAAAGCATGTGGCCTATCCGCGGGATGCACTGGGGGAGAGAGAGAGAGAGAGAGAGAGAGAGAGAGAGAGAGAGAGAGAGAGAGAGAGAGAGAGAGAGAGAGAGAGAGAGAGTGTTGCCGTGGCCGGGCCCTTGCCATTTCCTAGAGCTGTCCTTCCTAATCTGCCGAACTACCGTGTCCAGGACTCTACCCTATCCTTGAGGGTCGCGGAAAGGGCGTCCTGCATCCTGGCCGGCCGCGACTCGCCTCGCTGGACGGCTAGACCGCGTCGACGACGGGACGAGGCCGGAGGACCCAACCAAGAGTCCGCGGGGCTTGAGGGTGGGATGACGGTGCGGCGGGGGGGCCTTGGCAGCGGCGGCGACGCGACGCGCTCGGCAAGGCAATGCCTTATAACCGCGAATCGCGGAGCACTGCGATGCGGGGCCGGCGCAGGGCCGGCCGGGGCGGCGGCGGCCCGGACGGTCGGGTTAGCTCGTCTTGGCGCAGCGGCGGCGTGGCGTGTCCGAGCGAGGAATGTTCGCGAAGCCTTGCGCCTCGTTGGCCACTCGCTGGCCGCGCCGCATCGCGGCTTCGCGGGGGGCGGCGGGGCCAATGGGGTCTTGTTCGCCTCCCGCCTCACCTCTCTCTCTCTCTCTCTCTCTCTCTCTCTCTCTCTCTCTCTCTCTCTCTCTCTCTCTCTCTCTCTCTCTCTCTCTCTCTCTCTCTCTCTCTCTCTCTCTCTCTCTCTCTCTCTCTCTCTCTCTCTCTCTGCCTCTCTCCGCTGCGCGCCCTTCGTCATCGCGGTGTGCAAGGAGCCGCCAAGGAGCGCCGAGCCATTGCCTGTCTGCCTGCATCAAAGCAGCGTCGTTGGAAAGCTTTGTAAATTTCCAGCAGTGGCGGCGCTGTGCATGGCTGTGCGTGCACCGCGATGCTGGCCTTGATGTCCACTGCGGGGCCCTCGGGGCGGCTGGCTTCGGCGCCGAAGGCACCCACTCGAATATTCCGCTACACTGTTTGATCCTGTCCCTCTCCCTCCCCCAAGGGAAAGGGCGCGGCAAGGGTTGCGACCGGATGCAGGTGCAAAGACCTCTCCACAAACAAGTGCACACCCACCACCCCTGGCAGCAGGCCCTGCCAGACCCTGCCGGCCCTCGCGGCCCTCGGCCGGGCATCGCCGCGGCGGCCGCGGCAGGGCAAGCAGGGCTCGCAGGGCACGCCGGCGCGGTGTGGGAGTTCCCCTTTGGGAACTTTCGGAAAGTTTGGCCTCAACTCGGTCGGGAACGGGGGGGGGGGAGGGAGGAGATTGAGAGGGGCCGAGGCGAAGAGAGTCGAGTCAATGTGCGTGGGGTGCGATCCGATGCCAAGTACAGGTTGCCCCGCAAGCTGGAGGTTGTAGGCCGGCCGGCTCGTCCCGCCTGCCCTGGCCGGCCTGTGGGTACCTCGCGCGCGCGCGCACACACACACACACTCTCACACACACACACGCGCACACACACACACACACACACACACACACACACACACACACTCACATCGAACCTGCCTGCTTGCACGCACCGAAAAGAGTAACGAGACGGAAACCTCCCTGAAGAGGATATAAATGCAGTGGACAGTGGATTCTAGTGGACGCCGGGACTTAGCCGAACTCGTGTCGTGTTGTCGCAGTATATTTGTTATTCTGGATCGAACAGGCGAATCTTTCACACCTCAATTTGAGTAAATATAGCCGTAATATGTCATTGTAAGAACAAGTCGTGGAGTGAACGCAACCAATTTGCCAAGGTTTAGACGAGAGAGAAACTGGATGCAAGGGAAGCGGGGAACAGGAGCAGTGGCGTGCCCACTGTGGCTGGCCATTTGGCCGCTGGGTGTTCGGAGGAAAGAAGGACAAGCGGATGGCCGGCCGGCCGGTCGGCTTGCAGGCGGAATGGGTCGGTGACGGCTCGGCCGGGCTTGGCTCGCGGGGAGGGGTGGGGGGGTCGCATCAGATGCCCCCCTCGGCCTCCTCGGCCCGCCCCTGCGTCTGGATTATACACAGCCACACACCGTCGATTATTTTTCGGTATATTTTTATAATTTTATTTTTCGGGGGTGCCGCGCCGCGCTTGGCCCGGGCTCGGCCGGCCGGAGTGTGGTTGGTTTATGTCGCGCTTTTATGCTGTTTAATTGCCTTGCGGCCCTCCAGACGCCGCGCCGCGCTCGGACAGCCGTGGGCCGTTGCCCGGGCACTCGACTCTCGGCGGTCGGGACGGACGGTGTAGGGACGACGGGATCCCGTATCGATCCGAATACAGCGACCCTTCGCTTCCCCTCCCATCTTCGCCTCCACCGCAGCAGTGGCGCGGCGGGGCGCGGCGGGGCGCGGCGGGGCGCGGCGGAGCAGAGCGAACGCGCAGGGACACGGCGGACGGGGCGGGGCGGGGCGGCCCGGGGCTTGCCTGTCTATCCGGCGCGCGGGCCGGGCCTCTCTCCCGCGCGCGCGCACCCCTTTCTCTTCGGGGCCCTCTCCGACAAGCACCCCCACCTCAACCCCCTGCGGCCGGCTCAACCCTCAGCCCGCCACCCTGCCTCACCCTTCGCGCCCCGCCCCGCCCCGCCCACTGTGCGTGGCGCACACGGGCGTGGCGACTCCCGTGTGTCCCACCATCCTCACCTGGGACCTGGGCACGCGCCTGTGTGTGTGTGTGTGTGTGTGTGTGTGTGTCTGTTTGTGTTTGAACCGTATTCCTGACAGTGCGCTCGCTCCGCGCCGCTCACCCGCATGGCTCATGGCTCTGCTTTGGACGGGGCGCTCGTTGTTTGGATCTGCTTGATGTGTGGCAGTGTAACGCGTCGTGGTCGCCGCACTGCCGCCGCCGCCGCCACTGGCCGTCAGACCGCAGGAGGGAGAAAGGGTGGGGGGGGGGGCGTAGCGTGTGCAGCAGTTTTGCAGCTGGCACCCCCGCCGTGTTTTCTTTCTGTATTTTTGTGTCGGAGGTGAGCAGCTGCCACGCGCACGCCCGCTCTCGCGTGCACCACTGTTTCCGAGAGTCGTTGTCGTCGCTCTGTCTCTCTCTCGCACTCATGGGGCGTCCCGTATGGGTGTGAGGGCGACGGATAAGCGACGCTCGGAATGAGTCTGCTGCCGGGTTCGGTTCGCACTGTGCGTGTGGGTGTGGGTGCGTGTAGGTGGCCGGCCTGGCCCTGCGGACGGGATGTGTCGATAGGCCGCTCCGACTGGAAGGGGAGGGGGGGGGGGTGCACACTTCCGGCCCAGGAAGAGGAAGGCGGCATGATCCGTTGTGTTCCGGTGGTCTGCTTGCATGCTGCCTTGCGGCGGCGACTGGGCCCTTACTGGGCCCCAGCCGGCCGGCACACTGTGCACCGCACAGAGGGCCAAGAGACCGGCACCGCGCCGCCGGCCAAAACTCTAGACGCGTTTTGAGCTCCATAACCTAACCATGCCCTGCGTGCCTGCTGCATACATGCCTGTGGCTTGGCCTGCGGGCGGACGGACTCCGAACAGTGTCGCTCTGTCTCTCTCGCACGCACGGGCCCGCTCTCTAGAACAGAGAAGTGAGCCTGCTGTCCTGGGCAGGGGAGGCGGCGGGAGGGGCCTGGCTAGGCTTCTGGGGAGGAAAGGGGGAAGCCGGTATAGCAAGGGCAGCAGCAGCATGCAGCAACCCTGCCCTGCCGCACATGTGGCCGTGGCCCGCGCTCTCACCTTCCTTATTCCGAGAGTCCTCTTTCGTGTCGCTCTGGGTCTCTCGCACTCACGGGGCGTCAAGGCGAGAGAGACTCCCGTACTCGGCGGCAGCAGCGCTCCCCCTCGCCGTCGAGGCTCCCGTGCCGTGCGTGCTCACATACTCTCGGGGACCTTTTTCTCAATTTTTCGGATACGCCCTTTGAGCGGTGCGGAGGAGAACCACGCTCCACCACCCCCTGCCTCGCTGGCGCTGGCTACGCCCCTGGCGTGCCGGCAGCAGACTGATTCCGAGGGTCGCGTTCGTCGCTCTGTCTCTCTCGCGCCCATGAGGGACGCCTCATGAGCGCGAGAGAGACAGAGCGACGAGCGGGCCGCCGCGCCTTAGCAGCATGAGCTCCCCGGCGGCTCGGAGCGGGTAGGAGCGGGCCGCCGCGACTAGACCTGCCTCAACACCGCGCTCGAGCCTCGCCGTGCCCACCGGTAGAGCGCGGGGCCGTGGGGCCGCGGGGCCTCACGAGGGGGGAGGCACGGAAAGGAGGGAAGGGGGGAGGGGGGCTCAAGCTAGTGCAGCTTGCGGGTGCGGGGCGTAGGTTCCGAAACGACCGCCGCCGCCGCACTCGGTGCCCCGAGGGAGGCTGCCTTGCCTGCCGCGGCCCGAGGCGGCCTGCAGCGGTGGCATGGCACGGCGGAGAGGCTCCCGTCGGCTCATTGCGTATGCAGCCGTTGGTAAAGGACTGGCTTGATCAGGGAATGGAGGAGGAAGGTGTGTGCGTGTGTGTGTGTATGTATGTGTGTGTGCGCGCGCGCGTCTGTGTGTGTGCACTGACACGAAGAGGCCCAGGCGGGCCGGTCACGGCCTGGACGTAAATCAGGCAGGGCTAGAAGGCGAAGTGGTGCTGCGGTGGCGGCCGAGGTGGTGGCGGTGGTGATGACCCTCCCGTCGCCCCGCCGTCCCCGCCCCGCCCCGCCCCCTGACACGCGGACGGATGAGGGGAGTGAGGGGTATGGCGGCACCAACCAAGGCGAAGGTTCCCTCCGGTTCCCTCTGTGCGCGCTGCTGGCCTGCCTGACCCTGGACGACTGGACCCTCGCCGTGGGCCGCTCCTCACCCGGACCTATTTCGGCGTCGGGTCCGGTCTGGAGCTGGCTGGGGATGGACACAGTGGGATGGACCCTCTCTCGCCGTCTCTGACTGAGTCCCTGACGCCGCCAATCAATAAGGCAGCCGCTGCATCCCATCGCCCGGACGTTGGCCGCGGGTACAGACTGACTGTAGACGGACAGCCGGTTGTTTCCGATGCGCCCCGCCGGCCCCACCCACATCCACCGTCCCGTCCGGCCGACCGGCCTAGCCTGTCCATCTGTCAGAGTGTCAGGCCGGGCCGGTCAGGCTGCCTGTCTCTCGGCGGCCCCGGGCCCACTGTGCCCAGGGCCTCCGTACTCGGCACCGACGTGCCGACGCCCACCGCGTCCAGCTCGCACTTGGTGGCGGCAACCGGTCATTGGCCGAGGGCCTCCACCCGTCTTCTTGCCCACCGTGCCCGCCCAGCAGCGGGCTAGCCTGCCCAGCCGGGCCGCTCCAGCCGGGGCGCAGCTCGAATCTGGCATCAGGGAGCGTACATATATAATAAATGCGTGGAGGTGGAGACGGTGAAGAGGACGGACTCAGGACCCGGCACGTCATCGTCCTGCAGACTGATGCCGAGAGTCGATGTCATCGCTCTGTCTCTCTCGCACCCCTACGGGACGCCCCACGAGTGCGAGAGAGACAGAGCGACGACATCGACTCTCGCGACGTCCAGGCGGAGGAGGCGTCGTGCCTCTGCCGCGCGGTCGCACTGCAGTATCGCAACGCGGCAAATAGCACAGCCACGGCCGCGCGCAGCAAGCTCATTCCAACTCAGTCTCGCGCTCCGTTAGGGGCGCGACAGAGACACAGCACTGGTCGGCGCATGAAATGTGCATCGACGACATGGTGCTGGCCGTGCTGCTGGCGTCGGCACGCACCCCGTGTGTTGTGACTCGACATGTGGGCCGTGGGCCTGCCTGCCTGCCTGCCGGAACACCTCAGCGGCCTGTCAGGCCGTCAGCAAAGTGGAAACTAGCGCACGGAGGGCCGCGAGCGCCGCGAGCCGGCTCATTCCGAAGAGTCGCCGTCTCTGTCTGTGCCACTGGGGTGCGAGAGAGACAGGCCGACGACGCGACTCTGCGGAGTGGCGCGGCTGGCCGGGCTGGCTGACTCACCGTGGCGGAACTCGGGCGGCATGCCGGCCGGCCAGGCCGCGGTGCAGGGCAGTGCGTAGTAACTCCGGCCTTATAGGATTCTGTTATTTCGCCAACTGGAGGAGCATTGACACCAACATGTAATGATGAAAAAATAATTCAAACTGAAAAGAAAATATTCTTTTGTACTGAGGCGTATGCACTATAAACTCGCGGTCATTTATCAATCGTTGCCTGGCCGCCTATGCTTGCCATGTCGCAGAAAATGAATTTAAAGTCCGTTTTTTGTTGGTAGCCCTGCTCCTCCAGTTTGAAACCCCCCAAGCGCCCACCTCCTTTCCCCCACCCTGGGAGTTACCACGCACTGGTGCAGGGCCCTGCTATCTCTATGGCTGCAGGGCTCGGTGACGGACAGGCGCCCCGGTAAAGATTGAGCCCCCGTCGGGAGGCCCTTGAAGGGGGTCATTCCCCCACTACGCCACAGTGGGACAAGGGCTCCGCCAGGATCCGTCGAACTCCGGTCCTACACGGGGGAATATACTGCACTGTTAAAAAATTCGGATTGAAATTTCATAACATGTTAATGTAATTATTATCACTTTTCTGTTTTGAAATTTCATGGCGATTTTCTGCAATGAAATTTCATAGCAAGGTGTTATGAAGCTTCATTATATTGTTAATGAAAATTCAGCTGCAAGTTATGACATTTCAGTTGCGATTGTGATGTTGTATTTCAGTTCAGGCTAATGAAATCTCAGACTGGTACCATGACTTTTGGTAACCCACACCAGGTTTAAAAATAGCTAACGTCTAAAGTCCAATCTAGACATGACTCATACTTCGGAGTGCGACGGAGAGAGAAATGTCAGTGGCGCATAGTACTGCATCTACGAAGGGGCTCTCGCGTGGACCTAACGTGATGGTCGGCCGTAGACGCCAGCGAGTCGCAACATGGTAATGCGTTTTTCTCGACTTCAGAGTAATATTTTGTTTAAAACTTTGAGCATACGTCTAGAGCAGATATTCACTGAGGTAACCAATCATAAACTCTTGAAAAAAATATTTATTTTACTTAAATGAATCGGATATACTTATTAGTGAACGGACACGGCGCTCCAAGCGCCACCTAGCGGCAGGTTCTTGAAACTTGACTTTGAACCCAGGTGGCTGACAGGGCCGTACCATGTGAGCAGTGGATTGTCCACAGTTTGCGTTTATTGATACAAAAATACTTTTTTGGTGCGACGTTTGATTTACTACTCATATCTTCACGCTATATTACTCAGGGAAGAGAATAGGAATATTCCAAATCACGATTGGGTTTAAACTCAGTCAATACTGAAGTTCCTTCCACCCGGGCAATGTAAGAGCCATCATAACTTGCCTACCAAATGTCGAAGACCAACATGAAAGTTTATATCTTGGTTATAAATTTTCAGAACCATACTGAATTTGTAGTGTCACGTTTTGACTTTTCATCAAATCTCTTGACGTTTCATTGCAGACTTGATTTTTCAAGGAGATATTTTGACATTTCATTGAATGTGTTCTGACATTTCATTCCATTTATGAAATTTTATGGCCGCTATGAAATTTAATGGCGTTCATGAATTTTCAATGCATATTTGTAATGAAAATTCATAACATTTTTAACAGTGTGTAAGCAGCCGACAACGATAAGCCCCTTTTTATCGGCAAGCGGCGGCCCGAAACGCAGCCGGTTTTAGAGTCCTTGTGACGGCGGCCCGGCGGCGTGCGTCCCCGCTGGTGTGTCACACCGTGCGAGAGCCACGGCAGGGACCAGCTTGGAGGCGGGCGGGAAGGACTCCAGCTGCACCGAGAGCCACGCACCCTCGGCGCCCGTCGTCCGGAGTGCATTCCGGTGCGGATTGCCTGCGGAGCGATCCCTCCCTCTCCCTCTCGCACATGGCCCGCCGCACGAGTGCGAGAGAGACAGCCATCGGCTGCAGGACGGCGGCCGGCCGGCTGGCCGGCCGGACGCTACGGGCGTTGTCACCGCGAGGCGTGTCGGCTTTGCTTGGCTTTGCCCAGGGCGGGGCTGCCCGCCCTGCCGCCAGACAGCACGCTGTCTCCGGCGGCATCACGCCCCGTCATGAGTGCGAGAGAGACAGAGCGACGACGACTAAAAAGACTCAGACACGTCGGCTTTTCCTGGCGCCATGCAGGGCGCAGGGCGTGGCGGCGCAGCACCGGTGCAGGTGCATGACGCACTGCGGCGCACGGCCGGGCTCGGCCGAAATACAGTAGTATCAAGACGCAATCAACGTGGAATTGTTTCGCCTTTATCGGCCGAGCCGGATACTGTACGGGTTGCCACCGCCACCACCTCCCTGTCGTCGGGCCGGCGCGTCCCTCGGCCTGTGTGTGTGTGTGTGTGTGTGGGAGAGAGAGAGAGAGAGAGAGAGAGAGAGAGAGAGAGAGAGAGAGAGAGAGAGAGTCCTGGAGACAGCGCAGCCGCGGGGCGCCGAGCGGCGGCGTCTGGCGTGGGCGTGCATCGGCGTCGGAGCACTTCCGGCGGCTTCCAGACGTCGCAGTGCTACGCTGCAACGCGCAGTGCCTTCCCCGGTGTGGGCTCACGACCGGCTTACGCGTCGCAGTGTACACAGACTGCAGACTTGGCGGCGTAGACGCCCTGGCCGCGCGCCCGCCAAGACCATTTCCATTTCCCGCAGCTGGCGAGGGAGGCCTTCTTGAACTCCTAGCCGGCGCACAGTGGGCCAGAAGACCGGTGGAGGCGGTCAAAATCCCGGACGCGTTATGAGCTCCAGAGAGTCTCTAAATGGGACCGGAACCTCATGTGTGACCCCACCACTGGATTGCCCTCCGAACGAGGAATCCATTGGTAAATTCATTCGTTCGGGTCGAGTCCCGTGTAGCGACTCCGGAGCTCAAAACTCAAACCGCGTCCTGCGCTGGTCTTCGAGCCCTCTGCGCGGCGAGCAGGCGGCGGCCGCCGGAGGCCGGAGGGCGACATCGGAGGGAGGGTCGGTGACAGATCGCCGATGGCGGCCGCGGGTCGTCTCGCCGCTATCTGATTCGGCCGGCCGGGCCGTCATTATATAAACGCACCTCTGCTCACTCCAGACCCGCACCGCGGCCGGGCGCGCGGCGCGGCGTGGCGTGGCGTTGCGTGGCACCCACGGCACGGCGTGGCGCGGCACACGAGCAGCAGCAACCAGCAACGCCGTTTGTTGTTGGCGACTCTGGCGTTTGGGCGGGGCGGGGCGGTGTTGAGGGGGAGGGGGAAGCCGGCCGGCGCGGCGGGGCGCGGCGGGGCACGGGTGAGGCAGGCCGGGTGAGGGGTAGGGGGCGGGGAGGCGCGGTGCCGGGTTGTGTGGCGCGGCGCGCGGCGCGTCGGTCGCCGCTTCTGCTTCAGTCGGAGTCGGGACGCCCCGCAAGGTCAACCACTTGCCCGTTCCGTCGTGCTCGCCGCTCCGCTCTCCGGCCGGCCGCAACCAAGCCAAGCTCAAGAGGGACGCAACGCTGTCCGTTGCACCGCCCGCCGGCCGACCTGGGCCCCTCGTTCGCGTCACGCGTCAAAGTGCTGTGGATTGTGTGACCAACGACTACATAAACAAGATCGTCTTAGTGTGTGTGTGTGTGTGATGACGTGAGGGACGCCATGGTGCGCCTCCTACCCGTCACTTCTAGCCAGTGTAAGTGTGATGGCCGCGCGTCGCGCGTGCCGGTGAGAATAGGAAATGAGGTGAAAGTGAAGTGAAGTGATCTGTGCGACACGGGATTTACGGTGGTGATTGTTTTTTGCCCCTGGTGGAAAATGAGCAAATGAAAAGTGGTGCCGTCGACCTCATCGATACTTACTTGGATTACGATTGGTGCGTCGCTGCTGCCGGCTGCACGGGTGCAAGCAATCAACTCTGTGGATACTTTACCAGCCGCTGCTGTGGATTTCCTCGGAGAAGCAGTCCTGCCGCTGTGTGGTGCTGTGTACGAGAGAGAGAGAGAGAGAGAGAGAGAGAGAGAGAGAGAGAGAGAGAGAGAGAGAGAGAGAGAGAGAGAGAGAGAGCTGCGAAAAGTGCAACCGGTCTTGTCTCCCATCTCGCTTCATTTCTCTCTGGGATTCTGTGCCGTGCCCCCACTCCTATCTTGACCGTCTTGTTGACTGCATCGGTTTCTACGGAAGAGTTGATTCGAGAGAGTGGGGGGGGGGGAGATGGCGTCGCTTAGAATCCAAACAAGAAAAATGATAAACGATATTATTTTTTTTAAGTGTACTTGCCGGCATATCGTTCCCCGGGCACGCTGCCCCCCACCCACCCCCCTCCCTCCCCCTGCCTCCTCGCGGCCGCTCGGATCGGCTCGTCTTTGTCTCCGCCTGTCCTTGGCCCGTCGCCTCTCGCCGCTTTTTGGAGGGTATACGCGCCAAGCGCTCGCCTGGCAGCCCGCGGCAGGCGTGGCCCGGCAAAATGATACAGTAGGGCCGCAGCCGCGCTCCTTGCTCCGCGGTCGGCTACACTGTTCGCCGCGTCACCGCCCCCGTGTTTGTTTTCTTGGCGTGGGTTGGCATCGCGGCGTGATAGGTGCCGTCCCCCTCCACCACCGCGCCGCTTCCTTGGCTGGCGAGTGGCGAGTCACTAGTATGTGCTCCCCGCGCACCGCGGTGGGGGGGGGGGGGCGCCCTTGGAGTAATGAGCTGCCGAACGGCGCGGCGGCGGACCGGCGGTGGGACTCCTCGAGGCCTTGGACGCCGGTGGGGGGGGGGGGGAGTTATACCCTGCAGTTTCGCAAGTACTCAGCTCTGTAGTTGCCCCGTGGGAACTTTCCTCCCCGTGCGCTACAGTCTGGAATTTGGAGGGTGGGTGGGTCATTTAAATGTTTCGTTGAGGATGCGATGGACTGGCGCCTCGGCATGCCGACTAGTCGGCTTTGCAGTGTGTCGCAGTGTTGAGGAAGGAAAGCTGTGGGAGTAGTAGCGTAGCGGGTGCGGCCCCACACCCTGCCCGGCCCCCCTCGCCACCCCCAGAGGGTCCGCCCCCTACCCCTCCCCGCGGCCAGATGTCACCGCCGGCCGCCACAATCTCGCACGATGTGGCGCGGCGAAGTAGATCAATGTTGAACGCCTCCCCCCCACCTTTTCCCCGGCGGCCGCGCGGAGTCTGCGAGCGAGCAGGCCGAGCGAGCGGGGCGTTATCTGTCGGCGTGCTGCGCGTGCACACAGTGGGCCGGCCTGTGACGCGGCCGGCTGGTGTGGCGGCGGGCGCCCCGCGTCCGTCAGGTTGTTCCTGGCGAGGCGGCTAATCAACGCCGCCGGCTCTGATTGCCGTCCACGCCGGGCGGGGCGGGGCGTCCCGCGCCCGTTCTTACGTAACGTAGATAGAGTTCCACGACGACGCCGTCCCGCCGTGAATCCGTGCGGCCCGGCCGGCCCTGCGCTCCGCGCTGCAGGCCGGCCGGCCGGCCGGCAGCTCGACAGCTGCAGCAAGGCCGAGGGGCTATTATCTCGGCCGGCCCGGCCAGGGCCAAGCCAGGCCCGCTGGAGCGAAAGGATGCGTGGCGGCGAAGGCGGGGCGTGGGGCGTCGCTTCCAACAGTGTGTCGGCGCAGCTTGCGGTGCACCCTGTACCGCCGGGCTACGCTGGGCCGGGCGGGCCGCGCGGGCCTGGCCTCTATCGCCCTCTCTCTCGCTCGGTGGCGTGGCGTCTCCCCCCCCCCCCACTTTCCCACTCCACACTCTCGCGTCCACCGCGCCGCCGCGCCGGTTAGGTCGCCGAGCCGGCGGCCGAAGCGAGGCGAGCGACGCTCCGAACCGCTCCTGCCCGAAGCCCGTTGGCGCGGGGGATGCGTCGCAGCGGCGCAGCGCGGGCCGCCGGCCGGTGGTCCCGCCGCCGGGCCCCGCAGGCCCCGCGTGGCGTCCACTGTCTGGCGACGGCAGAACGGTTTCGCGGAGCGTCTGTCTCTCTCGCACCCCGTGCGCGGCTGCGCAGCGCCCCATGAATGCGACAGGAACCGAGCGACGGAACGGAATCAGTCTTGTGGCTCTGGTTGCGCCTCGTGAACCTTCCGCTGATAGCTGAGCTACGTTTCGTTAACGAATCGAGTCAACGAGCAATCGCGCAAACGAGCGTCAGAATATGCGACATTGTGCAGCGTTCACCAAACACGGTTACACTATTGGTTATCCGCTCAAACGATTTTTCATATTTCCTTGCTCGTTTTCTCTCATGCTCGTTTTGCTCGATGGCTCGTTTCTTTAACGAAACGTGGCTCTGAGCTGCCCTTGGTGGCCAGGTGCGTGGGGTGTGTGCACGGCGTGGCCGCCGGCCGCGGGGGGCGTGTTGGGTGTGGTCATGGACAACATGATGCACCAACCTGGCCCAGGAGGAGCATGGGCATGAAGGGCGTCCTGTGAAGGACATCCTGTTACCAGACTGATTCCGCACAGTGAGGCCGTCTGTCTGTCTCTCTCGCACCGGTACGGAGCGCCCCATGAGAGAGAGAGAGAGAGAGAGAGAGAGAGAGAGAGAGAGAGAGAGAGAGAGAGAGAGAGAGAGAGAGAGAGAGAGAGAGAGAGAGACCGAAATGAGTCTACTGGTGGTGGGGTGGGGTTTTTGGCGGTGTAGGCGCACCAAGCAAGGCGCACGCTGCACGTGACCGCTCGCCCGGCCCACCCCGCCGATCGTGGGAAAAGTATTTGACGCTCCCCCTCCCCTCCACGCCCCCTGCCATCGCCGTGTCTAAGTAGCAGCGGCGGCGGTGGCAGCAGTTTGAAACGGATTCGCATCATGACACTTCCCCCGCCCTGCGCCTCTCTCTCTCTCTCTCTCTCTCTCTCTCTCTCTCTCTCTCTCTCTCTCTCTCTCTCTCTCTCTCTCTCTCTCTCTCTCTCTCTCTCTCTCTCTCTCTCTCTCTCTCTCTCTCTCTCTCTCTCTCTCTCTCTCTCTCTCTCCTCTCTTTCTATCTCTGTATCTCTGCAGCGCGGCTTGATGTTAATTTTCCTGTGGGCGCAACGCGACCAGGCCCTTGTCGGGGCGCGGCGATGCGGTGGCGTCGACCGCGGCACTGTAGTGCGTACTGGAGTATAGGGCGTACTGCACTCGCGGGTCTCTGACGGCGAATCAGAGCGACTACGCGATTATCTGAATCGCTCAGTGGCTCTGTTAGCGCGCGGCGCATCTGTGACAGACTGTCGGGCCGGCATAGGGAAGTCCCCGACACCGGCAGCGCCCCCTCTCCCTCTCGGCTCTCCTTGCACCGTAGTTGGCGATTGTGTAACTTGTCGCACTGAATTATACGTCGTGGCGAAATTAGAAACAAGCGGAGAGTCGGGTGCGGCAACTTAAAAACTCTGGAAAAGTTAACTGGGAAAGTTGCGGCATCGGGAGAGCGGAAGGGGACGACGCTGGCGCGCGCATTTGAGACCCCAAGTTGTCTGAGTAGGGGCGGGGCGGGGCAGGGGGCAGTCGGAAAGTTGGGACTTGTGCTCAAGTTGTGGAGTTGGCGTGAGTTTGGAACTTGGGTGGCTGCCTGGCCCTGGCCTGGCCGGCTCAGCGGGGCTGTGTGAGCCCTACGCCGGCCGCCCCGCCCCGCCCCCTTGATACTTGCCATGATAAACTTGCGGCTCGACCGTTTTGGTCCGGCGGGCGACGGCGCGCCAAGCGCCGCTTGAAAGTCTGTTGGCTCGCTCCCGTTGCTGTTCCCGTTTCAGGTCAGCTTGTTCCGGATTAGTTAGTTGCGGCCGAAGTCTGTGCCGTTGTTGTCGGGACGGCCGGTATGAATGGACTGGCGCACCTGGCAGACAGACAGACGGACGGACAGACGAATGGACAGACAGACAGACGCGCCGGCGTGTCTGTCTCGTGTAGCCCGTCACATGGGATTTGCTTGGCTGTGTTGTTGTGACGTGCGCCGCCGACTGGGGCAGTGTTCTACAGCGTTTTCGTCTCTTTCTGTTGCAGGCGGCTGTGCGAGGACGATGTCGCCATGAAGTGGAAAGTGTTGTGGAAAGTGATGAAGTAGGAATAAGTGCATCAAGAAAGAAGACTGAGTGAACCCAAGTGCAAAGCCAGCTAACGGCAGTGATAATACTGTTTTTGGAGGGGTTTGGTGTTTTAGTCAAACCCTCTCGTTTTTTTAAATTTTTTGTGGTGCTGAACACACCATTACCCTTCTTGTGCTAAGTCATCGATGGACAAAAGAAAAATGTTGACAAAAAGACAACGAGTTGAAATCACCCGCGGCCCCATCGCCAATGGCCCCATCCAGGCCCGCCCCCTCGTGGCCCTCCTCGACGGCCGCGACTGCTCCATCGAAATGCCCATCCTCAAGGACGTCGCCACCGTCGCCTTCTGTGATGCCCAGTCAACATCTGAAATCCACGAAAAGGTGAGAAAGGGGTCCCCATTTTCATGGTCCTCCAACAGCCAAAGAGCTTAATTGTTTGTTTGTGTAATTAAGTTGGATTCATGCTCCGATGTGAAGCTGTTTGAGTGGTTTATGTTTTGTTGTGGGGCTTTGAGTCTCTAAGTGGGTTCATTTAATTTTACTGTCGGGTGGGGTTTGAATGATTCAATGAGAAAAAAGATTACTCTTGTTTTAAGTTGTTTGCTTGTCCTTGATTTGTCTCATATATTTTGCTGTGTGGTTAACCTCTGTCAAACTCATCTGATTTTATTATTGTAATGTAACATGTTTAAAATTGGTTTTGTAAATTTTATGGTTTAATTCAAAGATGTTATGTAATCTGGTTCCTTTCTTGGAAGTACAGAAACACCTGCAGCAATATTGCTGTGCGTGCATGCAATGAGCCCTTTATGCATCAGTATCTTAGTTGTTTGTTTGTGTGCTTTTCAGGTATTGAACGAAGCAGTTGGAGCTCTTATGTGGCACACCATCATCCTTACTAAGGAAGATCTGGAAAAGTTCAAGGCTTTAAAAGTTATTGTACGAATTGGAAGTGGAGTAGACAACATAGATGTTAAGGTGAGCGTTAAGATTAAAACCATCTGGAAAATACTTCCTTTGGAGTCTATTCTGTTCAACTGGGGTCTCATCTGTATTTTTCAACTCTTCTTGTTTGTGTATTAGGCTGCTGGAGAACTGGGAATTGCTGTTTGCAATGTCCCCGGGTATGGAGTTGAAGAGGTTGCAGACACAACTTTGTGTCTGATCCTAAACCTTTACCGCCGCACTTACTGGCTGGCCAACATGGTGCGGGAAGGCAAAAAGTTCACTGGTCCTGAACAAGTCCGGGAAGCAGCTACAGGCTGTGCAAGGATACGAGGAGACACCTTGGGAATCATTGGACTGGGTATGTGACATTTCTCTTTTGTCTTGTTACGTAAGCACTTATTTCTTTAATATAGCTGGATTATTGTTCGCAAGGCCCTAACTTGACTGTTTTTGTGTTTGCAGGTCGTATTGGTTCGGCAGTAGCTCTCAGAGCGAAAGCATTCGGGTTCAATGTCATTTTTTATGACCCATATCTTCCTGATGGTATTGAGAAATCATTGGGTCTCAGCAGACTTTACACATTAACGGTAAGTTCTCTGAATTTGGCTGCAAAATTTTGAATCCGATGAGACAACAGTCCCATCTCTCTGTGGGAAATGTTGTTTTTACAATTTTCTTTTTTCTTTCAGGATCTGCTGTTCCAATCAGATTGTGTATCGCTTCACTGTACTTTGAATGAACATAACCACCACCTTATTAATGAATACGCCATTAAACAGATGAGGCCAGGTAAGATCTTTAATCTAGGTTCCTGTGATAACTACGCTGTAAAAGTCAAAAACAGGTCCTAATCTTTTCTTTTTAATTTTGCAGGTGCATTCTTAGTGAATACTGCAAGAGGTGGTCTTGTAGATGATGATGCACTAGCTGCTGCATTAAAACAAGGTAGAATCAGAGCTGCTGCCCTAGATGTTCATGAAAATGAGCCATATAATGCTTTCCAAGGTTAGTTATATTTGCTTGTTTGTTGTCTTTTGGTTGCTGCCGTTGAATTTTTATGTAACATGTTGATACAACTTTTGATTTCTCGGTTTGATCCAGGCAACCTTAAAGACGCTCCCAATCTGATTTGCACACCCCACGCGGCCTTCTACTCGGACGTCTCCTGCTCGGAGCTGCGGGAGATGGCCGCCAGTGAGATCAGACGCGCCATCGTGGGCCGGATCCCAGAGTGCCTGCGCAACTGTGTGAACAAGGAGTACTTCCCCTCAGTGCAATACCCGCAAGACGGCATTAACGGTGGCTACTATTCGGCCGGTGGTCTGCAGACATTACAGCCCGCCCACTCCACCACCCCCCACGACCAGGTACGGCACTCGAGCCCTGGCGACAGCGGTAACAACGGTGGTGGCGGTGGGGGCAGTGGCCCGGACAATCCCGCTCCCCACGGCCCGTGAACCAGTCCATCCTGGCTGGCGATGTCCTAATTAATTTCATCTAGGGAAGGAACATTAGGAAATCAATTGTCGGATCCAGTCTTACCGCGGGACTCCAAAAAGACGGGTACCAGTCGAACTCTGTTCGTCCCCTCATTTATTTTTTTTTGTTTAGTGAAGGGAGATTCAGGAACGTCGGCCAGTACACAAGTTGTCTTCGCTTTTGCTGTAGCATAGAAGATAGCATTATGAATGCATCTTTTATCTGATGCAGCTGTTTCCTGTAATTTTGTAGTTAAACCACATGAGATTGGATCCAAATGGCTTAGGGTAGCAAAGTGGATGCAATTGCACCATGAGTGACTTTTTTTTTTCCTACCCTTGTGAAAAGACAAATCTTCAAAAGATTCCCATTATGCTGAGACTTGAGTTTCAGTTGGTGTACCAATATGAGTACAATATCTTGAATATTTTTTTCTATTGTGATGACAGTGAATAAATTAAGGTGTTCTTTTCCTGTGCTCAGAGGCAGAACTGTAGGTAGCATGGGCCGCTCATCTGCTGCCAAGGTTCAGTGAAAACAAGTGAAATCAGGCAGACAATTGAGTGAAGAAGAACGTGTGTATGTTGATACGTTGTGATGAGTGTGTTATCAAGTTTATACCCACGCATTACAAGCAGCGTATGTTTTTTTGATTAATTGAATGTACTTTTTGTTTTGTTACCCCGCCTCTGAGTACAACTTATGAGCTGGTAAATGTTACATGCAACCAAAAACATCATTTCAGTTTATAAAGAAAATAATATGTACAATGAAAGAATTAAAAGAGTTGCATTTAATATATTTATGATTTTGTTTTTGTTTCTTTTTTGTGCCAAACCCTTTGTGTGTTATGTGGTGCCTAACACTACCCTTCCCACATTACTTTCTTTAATTGACTCCTGAACTTGGCTGACTTCTTGACGTCACACATTAGTCATAACATTACACCATGAAGTGCAGTCTGAAGAGAAGAACATCTTCTCCTCAAGTGATATTCCTATGGAAAGTTCTCCTTGAACTGTCTATTTTCTTGTTCAGTGTATTTTTTCACTGACCTGCCTGCCTTGCTAGGCCCAACTTAGACTGCTACCCTGAATGCAAAGATTTTGGTTCTCCCTAAATTTTTTTTAAAAAATCGGTTTTTACTTTGAATTTATGAAATGTTCATGCATGTGGATTGTAGCTTTGCCCCGGTCTGTGTAATTTTGCTCATTACCATTTTTTGGGTATTTAATGTTGGGTAGGTTAGTGTATCTTGGGGACTTTAAATGAGTCATCTTACCTAGTTTTGATGGAAATTTCTATGGGAACCTATTTAACTGCATTGAATATCACCTACAATTGTGAGTCAGCATAGAAGTTGTGCCGGAGTTCCTCCTCATTTTGAGAGCATTCATCTAGTGTGGGTTTTGTTTTTAAATTTAACAGTGTGCCTAACGTTTTCTTTTCTTTCTTCAAATTCCTTGATTTGAATGCTGCAGCTTGGCAAGTTTACGAAACAGTTAAAGCAAAGAATACTGCCTAACTACCCACAGCTGGGACTAACAGTGCTGCCCCAGTTTAAACACATTTGAGAAATTCGCTACCTTTTTTTTGGTGTGTCTCATGCCTGATGTTAGTTTTCACAAGACAACGATGCTAAGATAGGTCATGGAGATATCATCTTCTAAGTTATATTAACAAGTAAGCATCCTTGCAATATCTATGTTGCTCTCGCAACCAAGCATGGAATAGCATCTTAACATGCTCCATTAGCCGTGGGTGTTAGGAGTAGCCATAAAGACGGGACGGGCAGGGAGACAAGCAGTGAGCATGCATGTTGACCGTTTCAGGTGCAGCACCAGGCGGCTACCAATGGAGGAGCTGCGTCTGTGGTGGGAGCAGCACCTCCGGGACCAGGTACAGGGCCGTCGCTGCCTCACAATGGGGTAAGGATTTCAACGGCTGTCTCAAAGGACCAGGATGTGGGTCTTGATTTTCATGAATGCGCATCATTCATCCGGGCTTAAAGTAGCGCGTTGGTTGTTGACAGGCTCCTCCAGCATCGGAACCTGGTCCAGGCCTGCACCCACCTCGCTCTGAGTCAGCCGACAACCATTGACTGCTGAAGTGACTCAAGAGTCTCTGCCTGGCAGTAGCAACGATTCCAGCACCAGTGTTTTCGTGGAGGTGGTTCATAGAATGAAATGACATTCCTGATGGCCTTTGGTCGCAAACTTTAAATGAAAGAT
The DNA here is from genome assembly GCA_030522485.1 of Stenchaetothrips biformis. Lineage (NCBI taxonomy): Eukaryota > Metazoa > Arthropoda > Insecta > Thysanoptera > Thripidae > Stenchaetothrips > Stenchaetothrips biformis. The sequence continues at coordinate 15,097,409 of CM060088.1, forward strand.
ACCATCATACATGCTAAAGCTTTAGTTAATTATATCAGTGTGGACTGTTTCACACACTTTTGAATTCAAGTGTTGACAGAAGTGCTTTGAAGACTTGAAATATTAATGAAGTGATAGTGTGCCTTCAAGTGACAAAGGAAGAAGAATGTGTTTGATTAAAAATTCACAAAAATTTCCAATGCATTGTGACAGTATGGAAGTACAACTTTTTCAGTAAGAAGTGATACTGCGAGCTACTTCAAAACTATTAGTGAAAGAAAAAAAAAAACAACCTGCTGTTATCTTCCCAAGTATCTTCCTTGTATCTTTCTCTTTTCCCCCATAATTAAAAATGTTTATCACTTAAAGAAAACTATTTTGTAATGGTTATTGTAGCCCAGCTGTTGGTGGTATGTCACCACCGGTAATTTTAAGAAAAAGATTGTTTGAGATTATGTGCATGTGATTAAAAGTATACTTGATGTAGGAAACCTGACATATTAGGATAAATTAGTCAAATTGGATAGATGAACTTGTCTCTAACCATCATAATTTGCATGCCTTGTCAAAAAATATATTCAGTGACCTTTTAGTTGGATCATATCTGGCATTTAAATGTATTATTATTATTAGGCACATCCTTTTCTCTGTCACTCCACAAATTCAGACGAATTTCGGCTAAGTTGGCCATCACAAGTTTAATTTTGTGAACAGAATTGTGGCAGTTTCAGTGTATGTTGGAATGTCATTGTTCAAGGCATATAAAACATTGGACTCACTGACTTGTTTGCTTTTCTACATGCATGACTTTCTCCTCGCTATGTACTGGCTTGGAATTCAGAATGAAACAAAAGTGGTAGTCAGAAATGTGCTTAAGTTTGAGTCACATTACTCAAATTTTCCCAGTTTTTGTTGGTTTTTTTTTCTTTAAATTAATATGCCCTCATAAAAACGAAAGAACAAATATCACTTTTCTTAAGACACTGAGATAACATGCTGAAGAGCAACTCGGGTCCATAGTTGTAATTTTGCACTGCCAGTCTTGTCCTTTGGGGAACTAATTTAGTGAGCTCTAAAGACAGTTTAGAATTTTTAAGGCGTATATAAGACTTACACTCCATGAGCTGTGGTGCATTGTTACTTGTCATTGTACTGTTACCTCAGATTAGTCATGGTTTGTTAATTTGCTCTGTGATTTTAGTGTATTGGGAGGGGTATATTATGTGCTGTGATTGTGATTGTATGGGCTGAAAGATCAAGAGCTCATTGAAACCAAATGTTCTCCAAAACCCAGTCCTTTGTTTTATATGCCTAACATTTATTCTTTCTTTAAGTAGCTATTGGACTGTATGGTCGATCATTTTCTCATCAATTGTACAGTTTAGTTTCTATGTCCCTTTCAATCAGATTTTACGAAAACAAACAGTTTTGTGTATGTGGGTTTCCTGTGTGCTGATTGTAATTGGAGTTAAGGATTTGGCAATCATAGAAGGCAATTTGGTTTAAAAAATATCCTTATTTTGAAAATTTGAAAAGTACTTAACTTGTGTAGTGCAAAGGAGGACCTTTTTGTTTGTCTAGGTGTTGCTTTTATGTTTTTGCATATTTTAATATACTTGTGCTGCACTTCCATCTGCTCCTCTTTTGTGATAAAATTTAAGAAAAACATTTTGTTGTTTTATTTTGCTACACTCATAACACATATATAGAGATAATTTTTCTAAATATGTATTGTTTTTAATGAAACTGCTTTCTTTACTCATCACATGCATGGAACTTGTATATGTATATTCATCAAAAGCAAACCCTTTTATTCAATATACTTGTGAAGGCACAGAACAAATCGCATTCTTTCCTTTACAAACAACCAATATTGTCTTAACACTTTTTTACTTCTATCAATATTTTATCCAGCACTACAAAACTAAGTCTGCTACAGTAAATTTTTTTTTTTTTTTTTGTAAAAAATCAAAACAGAAAATATTTCTATTTATATGAACCCTGCATTTCCTAACTCTTTATTTATCACTTGCAATGACTGCAACTGTTGGGTCAAATCTTTGATTCTTTGATCTTTCAGTTGGAGAAGTGTGTCAAGATGAGAGACTTTCTGAATGAGAATATTAATAGCATCATCTTTCTCAGCAATTTCACTTAATTTTTCATCGAGTAGCCTTTGTGGTACCATATTCTCCAATGAAACCATCAGTTGTTGCCCAGTGGCTGCTTCACATGCCATTGGAATACCATAAACTGCATCTAATTGAAGAAAATAATAATGTCAATATCTTTCAAACTTATTTCAATGTTGAGTTAACATAGTACAGGGGATACAGGCTTGGGTCTCCTGCTCACCTGCTTGTTTCTTTTCCACAAAACAAAGAATATTTTGAGGGTTATTGGTATGGGTTTGTTTGTGCTCTGCGTCACGTTTTTCCTTGGCGGAGTCTATCTTTAGCTTCAAAGATTTAAGAACAGAAATGATGTGCTCTGGAGAGGCTGAGGCAATCTGCTCAATCTGGTCTTTACTCAATTTTATTCCTAGCTTAGAAAACACCTGAAAATGAAATTATCTTTTCAGTTCTGGCATTCTTTAGATAGTATTCCTGTCCTCTTTTCCTGACACACTTACCTTCCTACTAAGAGTGAGCCAATTGTTCACTTTATGGATGAGGCAACTTGCTGATGAGTAATTGTGAAGTTCAACCAACTTGGGATAGTAGTGTTTCAGCAATTCTGCCATCATGACTGCTGGGCCCAGTAAATTCGCACAATTATTGTTTCCAAAATGTGATAAGAAGAAGAGAATTTCGCATCATCAAGGGGCAACATAGCGCGATGTACCTCCATCCGCAAAGTCTCGTGGAATGTTTTTCCTCGCCTTTGAGAAGGGAACTTGGTCCAACCATGAGGCAAGGGCCTCGCTTTCGTTTGCCACAGCATTCGGCACCTTGCCCTTGCCGTTGCCGCTCATCGGAGAGCAAGTAAACCGATCAGCTGAAATTGGCTGAAATGTGCTCGCTCCCCGAGAAACCGAAAACAAACGCAACAAACCACAACAAACATCAAATGCATCTGTGAGAAATTTATACCTGGAACTTCCCTCTTGCAACATGCCTCCTCCAAGCCTGTTCATCAATTTTGACGAACGAATCCTCGAGTGCGTTCCATTGATTCCAATAGGAATGATGTATCTAAAAGTAACAATATAGTATGTTGAAACGGCATCAGCTGTAAACTTATCTAATGACACTTAAAATTCCTTAAAATGAGCTACAACCGCTGCTCACCTGAGACAGAAGGTTCTCATACTTACGCCTCCTAACAATACAGAGGAGAGGGGGAGGGAAGGGGGAGGTTCATGGCGGGCAGGGGAAATACGCCGTCTCACAAGTAGAGAAACTAAGCTAGACCCAGCCTACAGTTTAGTTCGCTATCATCAGATAGTTTTGAAAATGGATTTGAATTTACCTGGCCCTGAGCCTCAGGATGACTCATGTAGGTTTTGTTTACGTTAATGTATTTTCATTTTATGTGGTTGTGTCAAATAAGGTTAGGTAGAGGTACTTCTACTTCATTTGACTGTAAGAATGTTTGTCTTTAGTGTTATTTGTTTCCATTTAAATATCCTCTCAAACCACTCGGGACCCTTATTTATTCTCAGCCACTTCTTTGTTTCATTTATCAATAAAAATATACATATGCTACAAAAAATGTGTTTCGTACATAATTATTTTAACATTTTTCAGCATCTAGTGAGAGCGACAGTGAGTCAATGTCAAGCACAAGCAAGTCAGATATTCGAATGTCTGTTGATAGTGAGTCAGATGCGGGTTTTCGTCAGAAACGTAATAGAAGTCGATCAAGAAGTTTATCAGGGGATACTTCACCTCCTAAAAGACTGCGACATTCAATGTCTAGTATGGAGTCAGCAACAGGGGACGATACTACAGATGATCCTGATCACACTGATCAACAGTCCTCTGATGCTGAAGATGCCGCACCGTCCATGAGTAGCCTGGTGAAACCTAGACAAGAAATGGGTTACACCGATACCAAAGCTGCAAAAATGATGGTAAGGTATTTACAAATCTGGATTGGAGCATGTGAATTCTAGCTCCTAGCTCCCGTACATTATAGAAATTCCCCCTAAAATTTTTGTCATCACTTCTGATTTTTTTTGTTTTCCAGGCAAAAATGGGATACAAAGCAGGCCATGGATTGGGTAAAGACGCTCAAGGTAGAGTAGAACCTATTGAAGTATCAAAGCAAAGAGGAAGAAGAGGTCTTGGGCTGAATATGCAAGGTCTGGAACCTGCAAGCTTGGAGTGGGCATCTGACAAAGAGGTACCTTGGTATTGCTCATGTAATCTAACATTAATTATCACCCTGTTCTGTCTGCAATGTGTAAATCTAATGTTTTCGCTCAGGAAATTACTATAGAGGAGACTCCTGAGTGGCTAGAAAATTGGCATTTAGAACCATTTGAGTTATCTGAAGACTTTATTGTGGAAGGTAGGAAGAAGTTGACAATTGATGATGAAGCAGACTTTTGTTCTAAACGAATTCTTCAAGATATCATGAAGAACAAGGTGTGTAATTCAGTGATTTCAAACCAAATGTATTATAAAATTCTCTCTGTGTTAAAAACGCAAAATATTCCAGACTACATTTGATGAACTTGATGGACAAGAACTTCGTCGTGCAGTTACAAGATCAAATCCCTTTGAAACTATCCATGGTGGAATATTTTTGAACAGAGCTGCCATGAAAATGGCCAACATGGACAGAGCTTTTGACTTCATGTTCACTAAACCTAAAGACCAAGGCGGAGTAAGTGTGACATGAGCCCGTGTACATGGCATGGAAGCAAATACCCTGAAAATTTTGTAAACTAGTTATTTAAAAATTATTTGTGTTGTTTTCTTTTTAGCATGACATGGTGGATGGCAACAACTTATTGTACTTTGCTGATGTTTGTGCTGGCCCTGGTGGATTTTCGGAGTATGTCCTTTGGAGGCATAAATGGAAGGCGAAAGGGTTTGGTTTCACCCTAAGAAATGAGAATGATTTCAAACTCGAAAATTTCTATGCAGGACCATGTGAATCGTTTGAACCTCACTATGGTATGAGACCAAAAACATCATTCTAGTCTTGTATTGGTGTTTATGTACTTTTGAGACATGTGATTCTGTTTTCTGTAGGTGTTAAAACTGGTGATGATGATGGTGATGGAGACGTCTTCAACTCAGAAAATCAAGATGCGTTCAGAAAGTTTGTTTTGGAAGGGACTGATGGATTAGGAGTCCATTTTATGATGGCTGATGGTGTGAGTAATTTTTGATCTTATCTTATTATCTTCCCTATCTCTTCCTTGTCCATTTTCCTTTTTTTCTCTCTTTCAAGTTTGACAATGTTTTTAATTTTTCAGGGATTTTCAGTTGAGGGTCAAGAGAATATACAGGAAATTTTATCAAAGCAGCTGTATCTATGTCAATTTCTCATGGCTCTTTTAATTGTTAGAACAGGGGGCCATTTTGTATGCAAAGTATTTGACTTGTTCACTCCATTCAGTGTTGGCCTAGTTTATCTTATGTTCCGGTCTTTCTCACACATATCTATACACAAACCTAATACAAGTCGGCCTGCCAATTCTGAGAGGTATGCCATATTAATTTTGCTCCTTTGTTGTTTCTTATTAGGGACCCTAGTGTAATCAGTCCTCTTGGCATAACCTGGCACTCAAGACTCACAAAACTACTAGTTACCAATGTCGGGCTTGTCCTGCGCCTAAAGTGGCTCCCCGGGAGCTGCTGAGGTAAAAGCTGCTCTTAAGAAACCTTTGTTTTCAGGTATCTCATCTGTAAATGGAAACGTGCAGATTGTGAACACATCAAAGATTATATGTATGATTTAAACAAACGTCTGAACCGATATGGGGGAACTGCATCTGCATCCCCAAAAGATATTGTCAGTGTAGTACCTCTAGATATTATGAAAGAAGATAAAGCATTTTTTGAGTATGTTGTTAACTCAAATAACAAGTGAGTAACATGTAAGTTAAACTTGATATGCCTCATTAAGAACATGCAAAACTGTACTCTTCCAATTAACTTTTTTAGAATAGGTAGGAAGCAGATAATAGCATTAGTGAAGGTCATAACTTACTGCAGAGACACTTCACTTGAAGAGCTGCGACAGGGTGACCTTCGTAAGAAATGTTTGGACTATTGGGGCGTGCCAGCAGATGCCAGAAAGGCCCCACCAAAGATGTCAGCCGAAGACGCGTTTGCAGGCATTCTCAGGCCTCGTAAGTCCAAAATTTTGAAAATACTTTAATTATTATTTGTACCTTTTCTATCAGTCATACATGATATTTTCTTTCTAGCTGTCAAAGGTGTAGAGGCCATACCAACAGAAGAAATTTTTAGTTCTCGAGAGACGGAACTGAGCCTGATTAATCTTCGTGATGTGTTTGATTCTATTTACAACTGGCACTGTGCAGTCCTTGGTAACTCCCAAAAGAGTGAGAACAACTTGACCTTCTTTCTAGGTAACAGTCTCAAATGTTTCCCTGAGAATTTGACCATACATTGATTCCCTATAAGTAAACTTTAAATTCTGCATGCAGGTACTGGTCGGAGAAATGTTTATTATTTAAAAAATGGAAGATGGTCCAAACTCTCTGGGAATGTCAAGTTGGAACTTAGTGCTGGGACTCTTTTGCTTGGAGAAATAGTTAAAGAGATAAAAGGAGAAAGGCAAAGGCAAGTCTGGATCTATGCTCTTCATATTGTGGATGCAATTTGCCTTGGTGGCAATGACATACGCCATCTACATATAACTGAACGGTAACATAATTTTTTTCCCAATATTTTTTTTTTTTCCTGTATTGTAGTTCTCCTTGTAAATTTTTCTTACCTTACATCTTCATGTCATATATTTTTATAGAGCAAAGCAGTGCAGATTGTTTGCTAAGGCCATGAACAAACCGAACCGCACAGATGTGGCCCCTATTTATGTGAAAGAACTTTTTGAACTGGAAAATATTTTTTGACATATACGAAAGGTATACAATACGGTACTTGCTTGTGTTACTAGTGTTGAAAAATTTTTTGGTTGATACTCGTTTACTTCTCAACCACCCATCTAGGTTGAAAAGCAGAATAATGAAGAATAACAAGAAACAGGAAATATTTCAACTAAATAGGGATGATGCCTGCTTTGTCCCTGAAGGATTAATATTCTTCAATGCCACACAATGTAATAAAAGTTTTGGAATTTTTGTTTTGTTTTAAAAATTGTGTTGTATGATTTTGTCTTGTTTCTTATGTGTGCACTTTTAAAATGATTTGTTCTAGCTCCATGGAGCAGGCATATGAGTAAAACTCATAAACAAAAGTACTACTTCCATAGAAGCAGTCGGGAGTCCAAGTTTGACCATGAGAGACCACCGAAGGCCTGCAAACCCTTTGGGTGAGATCCTTTTTTCTGTAAACTTTACAGTTATGAATTAGAATTATGCTTCCTATTCCCATCATTTACAAAAAAAATGTTTCTAGGAAATGTTATGCTGAGAGAGCTGTGTCATGGTGGAATATTGGCATTACATCAATTACCATTAATGATATAATGGATTTTGTCAGCCAACGTAGTGATTCTGCTGCCTCTAATCAGTACAAATATCAACAAACATAAACCTTTGCCTGTTCTGTGAACATAATTACAAGGTCACAAGCCAAGCAATAAATATTAAATTATTTCTCAAGTGATGTAGACTGTTTTGTGATGAAGCTATAAATTTCTGTGAACATAGATAATTTGTTTATCCAGAAGACTGACGTAAATTTCTTATTGTTGGAATGTATTGTAAGAAATATAATTGTCTTATCAAAACCTGTAGTCCCCTCCATGCTGTTTTCAATCCTCCTAAACACTTCATCATAAAAACTTCTAATGCACTAAATTGGGGTTCATGGGGCGAGTTGGACAAGTGGCGATGATTTTTTATGTCTTAATTTATTGTATTGGCACTGGCACAAGTTGTACAGTAGCATGAATTCCCTCAGTGGGTTGAGACTGACCAGTGCTGTTGTCACCGGAGGAATATAGTATCTTATCTGCGATTCGGACCCTGAAACGAGAATAACGGCTATAAATGCACATGCCTCTGTTCGGCAAAGTGTTGACACAGGAGAGCCTGTCCCTACCTGTCAGGTGCTCCTTCTGGTAGCAGCTGCTCCTTAGGGAGGCCGAGGTCCTCCGCGGTTCCGGTGGTGTAAGTGACACTTTTCAATAAATACCTGTCAGAAAAAACAAAGTGGAATGAGGCTCGGGTTGAACCCGTGACTTTCCCTGCCGCTGCGGCTGCACTCACAGGTCGATGTTGTCGTCCTGGAGGGCGGCCGCCACGTCCGGGTTGTAGCGGATCGCCTGCTGGATGGCCTGGGCGGGGCTCTGCGTCACCATCACCATCTCAACGCGCGCCTTGGCGTCGTCCATAGGGCGCGGCGGTGGCTCCATCGGGTTCTGCGGGACGAGACCCTGGGGCGCTGCTCCCGCCAGGGCGAGCACCACGCCGACGAGGAGGGCGACTCCCTGCAACTCAAAGCGGCGTCCTTGAGGCGCCGCGGCGCGCCGTCCCGCCCCGTCCCGGGTCTGCCCTGCCACACCCGCTGTGCGCCACCCTTCACAGTGGGCCAGAAGACCGGCGCAGGCTGCCAAAACTCTAGACGCGTTTTGAGCTCCAGAGTCGCTATATGGGACTCTGCAGCTCAAACGCGACCTTCACTCACCGCCACCATTGTCATGTTCGGGGGCGTTCAGGGGCGGACTGGGGAACGACTGTTGGCGTATGCAGCGGACGGTGGAATACGGGCTCGGACTGGAAACGATCCTTTGCCTTGCGCGCGCGGGGGTCATATATATAGAGGAGTCTGGTCAGGAACACAACACGAGGGGGTGGGGGCATTGGCGAGTACCGATGTCCGCGGGGCTCGCGGGGCCACGCGGCGGGCTTGGTCAGGTGACAAAGGCGTTAGCACCTCCCTCCCTTCGGCGTTAGTCATTGGTGCGTTACGTGGCGGGCGATACCAAAACAGTTTCCGACAGCGAAAAATATCGTGGAATAGTGACAGACCTGGTGAGGCGGGCAACCTACACAGCCTTCGGACCCTCATCGGAAACGACGAACTATAAAATCTTCATCGCACAGGACTATTTCGAAGAGATGATTGGGTGGCTCATAGCGCAGGGGAAGCGGCCTATTTAGCCGTAAAAGGACCTGGGTTTGACTCCCGCTAACTGTTGACGTTCTGTTTTGCACGTCTTCCCTGTGGCGTGCCAGAAAGGTGGGCCACCTTGCCGGCGCAGTGCAACAATGGTGACAAAAAAATGAGCAGAAAATACTGGAATGGATGATAAGGAAACCTTCCCCTTGCTGAGTAGAAATGAAAGGAGTTCCTCTCAGCCAGCAGCTTGACGGTTTGAGAAATAAAATGAGGAAAAAGTTGTCATGCTTGGGAGTCGAACCCAGGTCCCTCCACGTGGCAGCCGCCACCTCCTGCCGCGCTTTTCGACGCGAAGTGTGACGTAGCGTCACGGCGCACGCGCGTGCACGTCCCTTTGACACGTGCTGTTCTGCGTATTACCTGGTATTACCCCGTCACCGGCCGAAGTGCCAAAGTGGCGGCGCGCAGTCTTCGGCGAGGACGGCGGGGACGACGGGCAGCCTCCCGGGCTGGCGGGGCGGCGGCTGCGCCTCCCATTAGCGAGGCAATGATTAGCGCCTCCGTGGCCGTGCCCGCCGTGCCCGCCGTGGCGGTCGCCGGTGGTCGCCGGTCACCGCTTTGGGGGATGACGGGGAGGGTCGGCCGGCGGCGGCGTCACGACGGACGCCCCAGGACGTCCCCGGCCCCCTCCACGCCGCTGGCTATAAGTACGAGCACCCCGCCAGGGCCGCGAGCATTCGATGCAACCGCCGGGACCAGCCATGAACGCCAGACTCGTAAGTACTACATCCCTCCGCGCGCCGCGCGCTCACGTGCAAGTCCACGCGAAATGGAAAAGTGCCGCGCTCACGCGGGTGGGCTTCTCGGCTTCAGGTGGTGCTGCTCGTGGCGCTGGCGGCGGCCTGCCTGCAGGCCCAGCCCGTCGGCGACAAGGAGAGCGTGGAGATGTCCGGGTCCGGCAGCTCGTGCGTCTGCGAGGAGACGGAGCTGGTCGTCGGGGACGGCGTCCGCAAGACGACCGAGTGCTTCTGCGACTCCGACGAGGCGTCCGACGAGAACGCGGCCACCGACGCCCCGGCCGCCACGCCGACCGCGAACCGACGCCGTCGCCGCGCCGACTCGGACAGCCACTCCAGCGAGGACAGCGACTCCACGTCCGACGACGACGACGACCGCAAGAGGAGGTCCCCGGACGACTCGTCCTCGTCGTCCGAATCCTCCGACTCCTCCGACTCCTCCGACTCCAGCAGCGAGGAGGACAAGGAGCGCGTGAAGGCGGACGAAGAGAAGGCCAAGCGGGAGAAGGAGGAGGAAAAGGAAAAGCGGAAAACTGAGGAGAAGGAGAAGAAAGACGATGAGAAGGAAAAGCGGGAAGCTGAGGAGGAGGAGATGAAAGACGACAAGGAAAAACGGAAAACTGAGAAGGAGGAGGCGAAATTCGACGAGAAGGACGAGAAATCCGACGAGAAGGACGAGAAATCCGACGAGAAACCCGACGAGATGGACGAGCAATCCGACGAGAAGGACGAGAAACCCGACGAGAAGGACGAGAAATCCGACGAGAAGGAAGGTTCAAGGAGGAGAAGGGCGACGGATGAGAAGGAGAAGGACACGAAGAGGCCCAAGGACGACGACATGGAGAGGGTGAGAAGGCAGACGGAAGCGGCGCCGAACGCCGCGGCCGCGCCTGACGCTGCGGCCGACGCCAACGACACGCAGACGCTGTGAGTACTGGGAGAGCGCAAGGGAATGACCAACGGTCCACAGTGACTGACACTGTGTTGCCCTGTTCGGCAGGTACTTGATCAAGACCGTGACCTACGAGGTCGGCGTTCTGGACAAACCCACCGCGGACAATAACAACTCGTCCCTGATCGTGGCCACGCCCAGCCCAGTGTAAGTGCACCCGCAGGACCTGCACGGACGCACAATCGGCCAGAAGACCGGCGCAGGCAGCCAAAAATTCTAGACGCGCTTTTAGCTCCAGAGTCGCTGAACGGGACTCGAACCGAACGTGTGACCTCACCAATGGATTCCTCGTTTAGAGAGCAATCCATTCGTGGATTCACACGTTCGGTTCGAGTCCCATTCAAGGACTGCTTGATCAACATGTCCGTGTTTTGAGGGGTTGTTATTCTTGCAGCCTGGAGAAGGAGGTCGTGACCATCTACTACGACACGCCTGCCAACGCCACGACGGCGGCGACACCAGTAGCGGCGCCCGTTGCAGCCGCCGCGTGAATGCCTCAACTTAATTTCCACTTTTCTAATGCTTTCTCAGCTGGGAAACTACAGCCGAAGGGACCAGCGGTCAGGGAGTGCCACCCTTGCGCATAAGTTACTATTCACTTCTGATTCTGTGATGATTTTAGACTGTGCATTAACAAATAACTGTAAATAAATACGAATTTCTCTCAGTTGTGTCATTTTTATTTCTCGAGAGAACCCCTACAGTAACATCTTAGACTGAAATGTGAATAACAGTAGTTAGACACCTAAAATGAAACACAGCGATTCTTTTAGCATGTGATAGTATATTACAGATATTCACACTCAATAGTTAGCATATAAAAGGCAAGAACAAACAAATAAACCAGGAGATTCATTTGAAATGAAATATCCACCAGATACAAATTTTTAAGTGTCTTACTCAACAGTCAATGCTACAAGGCGGAGGTCTTCAACAAATTTATCATGTAAAAATCAGATTGATCAAGCTCCCAGACATTGCATTGCTATGGCCATTAATTATCTTTTGAATGATGCAAATGACTAGCACACATTACAAGGTGGTTAGTGGTCATACTAACCTACATATTACAGGATACTGTGTACATCTTTTCATTAATTCAATTTTTAGTTTTTTTTTTTTTTAAGAAAAAGATCTATTGGTTTTATTTGCTCTTTACCTAGCTACCAATATTACAGTACACATAACAAATTGTGTGAGGCTACTAGTATTCAAAAATCTGAAACTCATTGCACATTTTGCCATAGCCAAAACTGAAAACCTTCAAATATCAGGTACAGGTTCAAGAAGTTTGAAGTGTATACCTATGAGCACTGCAGTAAGGCAACTTTCTTTTACAACTTAAGAAAAGACATCTGTAAAATTATTATCAAATTATTGAAAAATTCCAAGGCACTGAGATACAAAGATGAGATCATTCATAGATGAATGAATACATTCATAGATGAATGAATAGGTGAAAAAATTATCCTGTTTCAGATGCTTTGTTATCAACAAGATTATCACACTGTTCTGGTTGGCAACCTATAATTACCAAGCAAAAAATTGTACAGGAGAACAAACCATCAGACCTTTCCATGTCTAAAAATAAATATATTATGTACAAATGAATCTGTTGAATATCTAATTACAGGAACAAAATATAATCAAAATCACGTTTACAAAGGAAGTAATTACTTCAAAACAACTAACCAAGTCACACAAATGTACAATATTAAAAATTTTACGTATTAAAAAAAAGTTCTACTGTAAATCTATCTACTGGTCTATCTGGTGGGGTTATTCCTAAATGCATCCACCTGACTGGAGAAATTCAAATGTTAGGCAAGTAGTATGATTAATCATAGCACTTCCAACAATGTTTCTCTAGTAAAGAGACATGCACGGCCATGGCATCAATAAAAGGTAGTCATACAGTTATACACTGGTTTTACAGCAAAAACAACACAATTGTGGGCCCCAAAATTAAACCAGTCACAAAGAGAGGGGTGGGTGAGCGGGCCACAAATTCGAAGTGCAAGTCTTGACAACTTGGGAGATCTAATGCCAAGCTGGCTTGGCATGAAAGCAGGCTCACACAGACACTTCTTCAAAAATTTGATCCCCTTTCCTAACCAGAGGATCACTATCCATCGTTAGCAGATACACACTAAACTCGACCATAGTTCAGTGAGCATAGTTGTGTGCAGATACTCGCCACGAAAAAAATAATTGTGCGTTGCAATGTACAAAAGAGTGCACATTGCGACGCACAAATTTTCCACTGCCAAAAGATAAAATGTAAATTTGTGTACCAGCACACAACCAAGCAAGCAGCGCTGGTTAGCGATAGCGAGTGAGGCCCTGCGTCGTGTAGTGCACTGCTGACCGCTACACCCACAGCACCCTGAGCGCCTCCGCGCCCTTGTAGGCCGAGCGGCTCAGCGCCTCCACGGGGTTGGAGCTCCAGCGCCGGTGGATGGGCACGGGGGGCTTGCCGTGCTGCGCGGCGTGGGGCCGGGTCACGGCCAGCGGCAGCCCCACCTCGTGGAACGAGCCGTGCGAGCGCGACGACGGCGACGGCGACGCCGAGGACGAGTGGTGGTGCCAGGCCGAGGCGGCCGGGTCGCTGGTGGCGTTGAGCTGCGTCGAGCTCAGCAGCGGCAGCCCCACCTCCTGGAAGGACCCCATGGAGGAGAAGCCGCTCTCGTCCTCTGCCGAGCTCAGGCTCAGGCTGGGCTGCGGCGTGGACGACGGGTAGCCCTTGCTGCGGTACAGGGCCTCCTCCTTGCGCAGCGCCTGCCGCGCCTCCTCCAGGCGGTTGCCGCCGTTCTGGTGCCCACTGTGCTGCCCGTTGAGGTGGCCGTTGTGGTGGCCGTTGTGGTGGCCGTTGTGGTGGCCGTTGAGGTGGTGGTGGTTGTGGTGGTGGTTGTTGCCCGAGAAGGCGGACTCCAGGCCGCTCAGCAGCGAGGCGGGGCCCACGTCGTAGTCGCCGTCCTCCGTGGTGGACGTCGACGAGTTGCTGTGTGACTCAGCCGTGGACTCGCGCAGCCGGTTGTACGACGCGCAGCTCACGACCTGCTGGGCAGACAAGGAGGCGTCCCGTCAGCGGGGAAGTCCACTGCGATAGCGACGCCGCCGAGGCAGGCCACCCATCGGCCGGGGGCGGCGGCGCGCGTTGGGTGGCCTACCTCCACGGCGGTCAGCCCCGAACCCTTCATGGGACTCGAACCGAACGTGTGACCCCACCAATGGATTGCTCTCCAAACGAGGAATCCATTCCACATGTTCAGTTAGAGGCCCAGAACGCGTCTAGTGTTTAGGCCGCCCACGCCGGTCTTCTGGCCCACTGTGCGACGCTCACCTGCGAGTTGCGGATGTTGAGCTTCCGCCTCAGCGCGCCCGTCACGTCGGCGACGAGCGCGGCGTGCGCGTTGCCGCCGGGCGCCGCGTGCATGGCGCCGTCTTTGGTGGGGGTGGGCGAGGCGTCGTCGGCCTGGTCCAGCGACACCACGGAGCTGCGCTCGCTGCGAGGCTCGCTGCGGGGCTCGCTGTCCCCCGAGCCGGAGCCCGAGCCGGAGCCCGAGCCGGAGCCCGAGCCGGAACCGGACAGCCGGTGCGCCAGGTCCGGCTCGCGGGTGTTGAGGAGGGACTGGACAGTCCGAAGTAGGCGGAACGCTTCCTGGGACAGCTTCTCCGGTGGGACCTCCTCCAGGTCGGACTGGGACGGCCGGGGGCGCCTCCTGGGGGCAGACAGGGACATTGTCATCTCCGAGTTCAACGGTGAAATAAGCTCAACACACGGGGTTTGGCGGGAAAATGACCGAACGAACACGGGAAACGCACCACCCGTTGTAATTTTAATGCCACTGCGAATAACAAAGGTGAAAATTTCGACAGAGAAGTTATTTAGACACCTATTTTAACTCCATTTGAACCTCCGTGTGTTTGGATGAAAAGCAGCCTGCTTGCCGATTTGCGCCTTACCACGTGAAGTCCCGGAAAGCGCTGTAGCTCTGCGAGTCCTCGATCTGCGTGATGCTCTTGGCACGCTGGAAGTCCGGCAGCGAGTCCCTGGAGTCCCGGTGGCCGGGGCTGGCGCGTCCGGGACACACGTCCACCGTGTGCACGGAGCGGGACCGCGGCACCCTGCAGCACACAAAGCACGCCGTGGAGAACGTTGTTTTGGCGACACCAACCCCCTCGGGGCTCAGGCCACAGTGGGCCAGAAGACCGGTGGAGCTCAAGGGTCGCTAAATGGGACTCGAACAGAGCGTGTGACCTGACCAATGGATTCCTCGTTTGGAGAGCAATCCATTGGTGGAGTCACACGTTCGGTTTGAGTCAGGTTTAGCGACTCTGGAGCTCAAAACGCGTCTAGAGTTGTGGTCCACTGTGAGGCGGGGCACGCCACCTACCTGCCGTTGGGGGTCTTGGGGCGCGACGTGCTGGCGGCCAGCTTGAGGTTCCGGTGCGCGCGCTCCAGGAAGCGCACCACCTGCTCCATCACGGCGCGGTACATGTGCCGGGAGTTCTCCGTCTGGCGAAAAAGGAAAAGAAAATTCCGGGTGAGGGTTTCGAACCTCCGGACCACGGCCTTCCTTCGACCAGCTTTGCCGACCACCCACCTGTCTAAGCTGCCACTGCAGCGTGTCCACCTGGTTCTGCAGCAGCACGTTGTCCACCATGTCGGCCGTGTCGGGCTGCTGCAGCACGCTGGCCGGCCGGCCGGGTCCGGCGTGGCCCGCCTGCAGCCGCCTGTTCTCCTCCTGCAGCGTATGCAGCTCCTGCAACACAACGCAGTCCGGTTGAAAGTCCAACCCCATGCACAATGCACTCGATGCAGTGGGCCCGTCGTCGCGCGCGCTATCCGCCTTGTATCGGCCCCGTTGACGCGCCGACACCGCGCACTGACGCCCCGGGCGCCCCGGCTGCTGCCTGCCCCAACCAGCTTCACAAATCATGCACCTCCGTGGTCACCGCCTCGCCCCGCCCGCCCGACGTACCGTAGTTTGGAAAAGGTTAAAGGGTTGCCCCCCCTCTCCCCTCCCACTCCACTGTAATACCGCGAGTACCCTGCGGGCCTGGGAACGTCGGCCGCGCCACCCGACCTGGGTAATTGCCCCCTGCCCCATTCCCCTCTTTCCCCGCCGATATGGATACGAACGGCACCGCTGGATGGGAGCAGGCCGGCCAAGCAGGCCGTCCGGACGGCGTATCGCGGTCCTCGCATCGCACCGCGGCACCGCGGCGCACAGTGGGCCAGAAGACCGTCGAGGCGGCCAAAATTCTAGACGCGTTTCGAGCTGCAGAGTCGCTAAATGGGACTCGAATCGTACGCGTGATTCCACCAATGGATCGCTCTCCAAACGAGGAATCCATTGGTGTGATCACACGTTCGATTCGAGTCCCATTTAGCGACTCTGGAGCTCGAAACGCGTCCGGGAGTTTGGCCGCCTCAACTGTCTTCCGACTCACTGTGCGGCGCTCGCCGTCCGCGGGGCGGCGTTCTCGCTCGCCTGATCGCCTGCCTTTCCCGGCCGCGCGGTGAATAATCGCCGACGAGAACGAAAAAACCCCTTCAGGACAAGTGGCGGTCCGCGGGGCGGCGGACGGCAGCGCCTGCCGAGCGTCGCTGTCTCCCTCGCACCCCTGCGGCACGGCGCGCGGATGCGACAGAGACAGAGCGACGCAAACGATCTTCGGAATCGCTGGCCGCTGCCGCGGTTCATAATCATCGGCGTCCTCGCCGTCCGTTCGGATCTAGATCTGGCTGGACGGAGACGGAGCGGCGGAACGACGGAACGGGGTTAACTGGACGCGTCGACTCGTTACCGGCCGTTTGGCTCGGCGGGCTGGCCGGCCGCGCGGCCTGCAGACTGCCTCTGTCTCTCTCGCACCCGAGCGGAACGCCCCGTGAGTGCGAGAGAGACAGAGCGACCACTCAGTCTGCAGCTCGGCGTCATGCTAACGAGATTACCCGTCCCGTCGTGCCGTACCATTTTTTACGCGCGGAAGCAAATCACGGTGGCGAGCGAGGCAGACACTGGCGGAGCGGCGCACAGTGGGTCAGAGGACCGTTGAGAAGGCCGAAATCCCGAACACGTTTTGAGCCCCAGAGTCGCTAAATGTAACGCAAATCGAACGTGTGACTCACCAATGGATTCCTCGTTCGGACAGCAATCCATTGGTGAGGCCACACGTTCGATTCGAGTCCCATTTAGCGAAACCTAAAGCTCAAAACGCGTCTTGAATTTTGGCCGCCTTAACGGTCTTCTGGCCCACCGTGCGGCGCGCGGTCCGGCCGCAGCAACGCAGTGCCGTTGCCGTTTCTCCCGCGCCGGCAGCCCCGCTCGGCCCCGGGGGCGAAAATAACAAATAACGAGGCCCCGTCCCGCCGTCATGGTCGGCATCAAGATGGCCGCGCCGGGAGCGCCAGCCAGGCCGCCGGGCCAAGCCCAGTGAGGTGAGCGTCGACGCCCGTCCGTCCTGTCCGATACCGGCCGCCGCGCGCTGCCTCATCGGAACAGTGGGACGGACGAGTAGAACACGCATTCAGGTTCAGGCCCACGCGGCGGGGTGACAGGCAGGCGGGCCCCTTCCCTAATAGACAGTTATGGTCCAGTGACAGAGGGGCTGGCCGGCCGCCGCGCCGCGCCACGCCGCGCCACGCCCCCGGCGGCGGGCCTGGCTAGGCCGCTAGGCCTGGCGCAGCCTGCGGCGCGTCCGGGCACTTGTTGTCCGGGCGGGGGAGCGGCAGCGGTCACGCGCACCCAGGGAACCCAGCCGATCAGAAACGGATGAGCTCCAGCCCTACTGCCCTTCGCCCTCGGCTCGCACCCAGAGGCTGACTCCGAACGGGGCCCGCGTCTCTCTCGCACCCCTGTCGACCGCCCTGGGTAGGGGGACGAGGCACGTCCGGAGGCAGCCTGCCTGCTGGCAGGCAGGGCCGGCAGCCAGGGCTGGCAGCCAGCGTCCGGCCGAACAACAATCATGCCTTCAAATTAATTTCCGAGTGTACAAATTGAAGCAGTCGCCGGGCTCGTCGGGGAGGTGTAATGTTCTGGGGCGCTCGGCGTGGCACCGCGGGGCAATTACCGTCCTGGAGGCCTGCCTCCCCCTCGCCGTGGCGAAGGCCGTGAAGGGCGTGCGTCGGCCAGCACACTCGGAGCCCTTCTCCCCGTCTCTCTCGCACTCGTATGCCGCGTTCCGTGCGGGTGCGAGAGAGACAGAGCGGCGGGGCGCGGCCAGTGACATTCCTCGGGCGACATGAAATGAGCGTTAATGTGATCGATGATGGGGGATAAATCTCCCGGAAGGCGTGTGCACACAATGCGGTATGGGTAGTAGTAGTAGTATGCGACACCCTACACCGTGAGTCCTACACACACCGAGGCTCGAAATAAATTTAAAGAACTTCAGGAAAAGGGGGACGCGGGGGTGCAGTAATGCGTGTGCAGTGCAGCGGGCCCCGCCCCACAGTGGGTCAGAAGACCGTCGAGGCGGCCAAAATTCTAGACGCGTTTTGAGCTCCAGCGTCGCTGAATGGGGCTCGAATCGAACGTGTGACCCCACCAATGGATTCCTCTCCGAACGAGGAATCACACGTCCGATTCGAGTCCCATTTAGCGGCTCTGGAGCTCAAAACGCGTCTAAAATTTTGGCCGCGTCGACGGTCTTCTGACCCACTGAGCGCCCCGCCCGCCCCGCCAGGCGCATGCATGCAGTTTGCAGCGACGCCGCGCAGCGCCGCGCCGCCGCCATTCAAGTCGCAGTGCACCCCACCTGCCGCGTGATTCACCAGAGCGGTGTGTCTGTCTCTCTCGCACCCTCACGGCCTCACGGCGAGCCCCATGAGTGCGACAGAGACAGAGCGACGAATCTTCGGCTTGCTTCGCCGCTGCTCTGCCTCACGGCTAATTTCGGAACGCGACGCGGCCGATTGGACGCCCCACGCCCCTCTGCGGGAGGGGGAGGGGGACAGCTTTATTGTTTTCATCCTCGGGTAAAGCACACGGTGCGCGCGCACGGTTGGGTGCCCGCGTCAAGTTCGGTGACTCATAATGAGTACAGAATCGGACGAGAATTAAAACGAAGGAGGAGGAGGAGGAGGGAGGAGGAGGGGGAAGGAGGGGGGGAGGTGGAGGAAGGGAGATGGACGATCAGAGTGTGAGTGGCTTCGTCAAACAAAACAATGAACTCAATTAACCGGGCGACCGCAAGGTGCGCCGCGCGGACGGGGTTGGCGTCGAGGCCTCGGCACAGTGAGCCAGAAGACCGGGCGCAGGCGGCCAAAACTCAAGACGCCTTTTGAGCTCCAGAGTCGCTGAACAGAACTCGAACCCCATCGATGAATTCCTCGTTCGGAGAGCAATCCATTGGTGGGGTCACACGTTCCGTATGAGTACCATTTAGCGACTCTGGGGCTCAAAACACGTCCGAGATTTTGTCCGCCTCTACCGGTCTTCTGGCCCACTGTGATCGGCCACCTCATCACCGCCGCACCGCTGCAGGACTCACGCCACCCTAACGGCCAACGGGGCGCCGTCCGTCGGACGCGGAGAAGCGCCCATCCTCCAATGAGAAGAAAAGGCGGTCATCTGGTTGCGGTTTGGCGTCGCTGCTCCATGCTATGCTGCTCCGCGCCGCTCCCCGCGGGCCCGAACCACTTTACAGGCTGTCGGTTCGGTTCTCTTCTTGTTGTCTAATAACACTCTGGATGTGGCATGTTCCGCGCCGGAATGCAGGCAGGCTGCAGTGTGTCGTGCGGTCGGTCGGCCGGACGGCGTTCATACGGAACGTGACACGTCCAGCGAGCGGTCGGGAATAAGGTGCAAGCCAGGTGCAAGCCGGGTGCAAGCAAGATGCATGCAGGGTGCAAGCAAGGTGCAAGCAAGGTGCAAGCAAGGTGCAAGCAAGATGCAAGCAAGCTGCAAGCAAGCTGCAAGCAAGCTGCAAGCAAGCTGCAAGCAAGCTGCAAGCAAGCTGCAAGCAAGCTGCAAGCAAGCTGCAAGCAAGCTGCAAGCAAGCTGCAAGCAAGCTGCAAGCAAGCTGCAAGCAAGCTGCAAGCAAGCTGCAAGCAAGCTGCAAGCAAGCTGCAAGCAAGCTGCAAGCAAGGCAGGGCAGGATGGACAGGTGCGAGTCAATCCCACGCAACGAGCAGTTCCAGAGCACACTGTAGAGAACTCCACACCTCTTCTTGGGGTGGTGCAAACGTAACGTGGAGAGCTCCTCACTTGAAGACAGCAAACGCTGCACTTGCCAGTGTGGATGTGGAGACTAACAAGTCGACGGCTGTGCAACACTGATAAATTCCCACAAAGAACTGCTCTTTGCAATACAGAGAAAGGGGGTGAAAACGGCGGGGCTTCGCAGCCTACGAAGGAAAATTTCATTCGTCAGCACTCAGAAACGCGCTGGCACACTTGCAATCACGTGATCGCTGGTTTGTCGATCGGGAGACATAACAAGTCCGACGGCTGCTGCAACACTGATAAAATTTTCCCACAAAGACACTGCTCTTTGCCAAATACAGAGAAAACGGCGGGCTTCGCCAGCCCTACGAAGGAACGATCATTCCGTAAGTACAAACCACCAACGATTTTGCTTTGTTCTCTAGTACAGAAGGAAAAATCCTTTGTCAGCCTACGAAGAGCGATACTTCTTTCGCAGCCCGGCGAAGGACTTTTTCTTTGCATTACAAAACAAACATAGCGCCGACGTTGTATTACAAACGATTTCCTCCGCTAGGGCTCGCTCGACAGTTGACAGCCGCTTGACCGCCTCTTCTTTGGTATTACACAAGACCAGTTTCTATTTTGTAGAGTTTCACTGTGGCGAACACCGAAACGAACGAGCAAGGTGGAAACGTGGAAACTACAACAAACGCCGCGACTGCCAACGACGCCCACCCCAAAGCTGCTCGGCCGGTTGGCGCTGTGCGCGTTGGCGGTCTCCTTCCTGCCTGACAGGTTCCCGGATCAGACCGTGCGTTGGGGCGTCGCGCCCGGCGGCGCGCCGGCCGTGTGTTGGCGTCCATACGGGCGGGTGCGTGGCCGTGGCGGGGTCTCGGGGCCAGACCGGTAGGCAGTTCCGTCCTCGAGTCATTATGTCTTCTGTCCCTTTTGTCTTCCGCGCCGTGTTTAATAAAGGTGGCGGGCGGCGCCTCGCCGCGAGCAACAGGGCGAGGGCCAGGATGAAGGTGGGGCTTGGGGGGGGGGGCGCGGG
>CM060088.1:15119572-15144572 GCA_030522485.1 Stenchaetothrips biformis
CCGTTTGAGAGATTCTGGCTTGTCAGCAAGTGCACTCTTGTGCTAAAATAATTACATAATGACATTAATTCTTGTTTAAAAAATAGGTTGTAACTGTAAGAATTTGCAGAAAGGGCCGATTCTACCTTCCGAGATTTCTTTTTTTATTAGCTTCTTTAATGCTTGAGATTGAGGTCCATCATCATCATCATGTCCCATTTCTCCACCATCTCCTACATTGTCATCTTCATCGGCGAAACCCATTTCTTCTTATTAGTGTCCTCAGCGCACATCCAACTTCCCGCCCGATGTTATGCTGGCCATTTGGACTACATCAGAATGCACAGCATCTACTCTGAAGCTGTAGATCTTTGTGCAAGCATCAAGAGGTGCAGCTAGCCACCTTAAACACAAAAAATTACCTCACTTACACAAATAGAGGACCCACAGGTTAAACAGAACATCCAATCAAGACAACATACCTGGAAATCTTCCATCTTGTTATCATGACGTTTTAACATCATTGACATATAGTCAATAAGCTGTAGGCTAAAAGCATTTTTCACAGTAATTTTATTTTCCGTGGAAAGCTTGATGCAGCTTGCATAATGTTCAGCCAGCTGTGCACTTGAAAGCCCACTGCAAGCACCAAGGCCTAAGGACTTCCTCCGACTGGCTGCTTCTGGTGCAGCAGGAGCGCCTGCTGGATCAGGTACAAAGGACTTCCTTCTGAGCTCTCTTCTTTCTGCATCATCGTCATTCTAATGGAAAAACAGATGTTAGAGGATATGTGCTGCCACAAGAAAGGGTCTATATAGAATAGGAAAGACTTACGATAACCGTCTCTACAGTTTCCTTTGTATTTGCTAGAGCAAGAACAGATTTCTTGCGAAGAGGGGAAGCTACACTTTCGCTTGAGCTTAATCGACTTAAGCTGTTGTCAAACGACATGATGTAGCCTGCAAAATGTAGATAAAAATTAGCCAGGTTGTACCAGACACAAGTCTTTCCATGCAGAAATTCACAAGGGTTCCATCACCAAGAACAGGTTAAGGATTATATAGCTGATGTCCATTTGGTCACACAAACTTAGGAAACTGACCACAGAAACAATTACGAAAGGTGAGATAAGTATGAACAGAGTGCCACATAAGTGAGCGGGATTAAGCATTTGGCAAAATAATTTCAAAGAGATCCCGATTTCCTTGTAATAGTGAGGGCTAGTTTTGGTCGAGAGATGTTCGAATTCATGATCATAACAAATAATGAACTGAATTTCAGGGTTGGGAGTACACTACCTCAGCAACAAAACGATGCAGAGAAAATGGTGGCCGTCTAAAGAGGGATGACGAAGAAAGGAGAGTAGAACTGTGCTGTGACCAGAGTTTTCTCTAAGCACCGCTAAAACCACTGATTAACCGAAAAATTTGAACAAGCATCGCTTGCTTCATCCTAGATTCTTGTTCCCTCGTTTCTCGAAATTGCTGCCTACCTTTGCAACATACACAATTTTATCTGAAGTATAATATATTTCAGCGTCAGAGTCAATTATATGTGGCACAAATTAAAAACAAGAAACATACTTATTACCGCACATAAATCATTTTATTTAAGTCCTCTGATCCTGTTACAATTTTAAAACTGGACCAGAAAAACGGAGGTCTTTTTTGTAACTTTCTAGTTTTGTTGGTACTGAATTTCCCGCCAGATTAGCCCCCTCCTCTCCTCCTCCCCGCTCCCGTGTCTGACTGTCTAAATTGCGCTTGCCGACATCCAAACAAGCGACTTAGTGTTTTGTACAAGTTGTGAGTGACTGACATTATTGCTTTGACGAATGTTTTCACCGAAGAAATAGCGTGGCTGCAAGTCACACTCGCTGTGATCGACGTTCGTCATTCGCCATGGAGATTGCGGGCGATGGGAATGGATCTAACCTAAAGAACTTGTGGGAAAGTTTGCAACTCCTTGTGAGATCTAAAGCAAGTGACAATTTTGCTGAAATCAGTGATCTACGTGGAGCGCTTCTTGCGAACTTAAAAGCAGCAACCTCTGCTCTTGGCTACGAGGATGTCAAGGAGATTCCGCGTCTGGGTGATGCTAACAAATGTCATTCCGACATTATCTGGGACTTCGTCGAAACCTCCCTGTTCGTTCTTCTCAAGCTGAAAGAAAAGTTGATGGATGATGTGTTAAGTGTTTCTCAGCAGAAAGATGTTCGTTCATGCCTCCAGTTTTTAGTCTCATTGGGAATACAGCCAAATGTGATTTCAAATGTAATGCCCAATACCTCTGACAAAAAGGCTCTTATGGATTTGTTATTTGAACAATCTGTAACTGATATGCAAAAGTATGAACGCCTTTGCATTGTTGTGAAGGCTATTCTTGTTTGCTGTGAGAACTCACACTTACGGTCCCTTATTATTTCTACCTGTATCAACCCTCTACTGGTGAGCCTACTTCAGCTCAGTTACGCTCCTCTGAAAAAGCCATCAGAAGATACAAACTCAATTTCTACTACTACCTGCGAAAGCTTTGTCATGACAACTGATATTTGGAATAGATTGCAAACTGACAAGGCCTATTTTAAAACCTTGCTACATCAACTAGTTAAAGAAACATACCAGAAAAAAATTATGTTTGAACTCATGATGCTGCAAGGGAATCAAAACGATTTTCAACCACCACTGTGGCTGCGGAAATCCTCATCAAGTCTACTCACATCTCTTCTAGTCCAGCCAGGTGGAGTTGCAGCATTAATTAAAGCTGCCTTTGATTCACCACTAGACACAGGAAGTGACTGGAAAAAAACTGATGCTTTAGCGAGAGTTATTACAAGCCCTGTTAATTATTATGACAGTATCGCCTCTCAGCTGCTTAAACTGGTTGAAGTCTCTAGGGATGGAGCAAGTAATATGCATTTTTTCATAATGTCATGTATTAGACAATTACTTGATAAGGATGCTGTCACCTGTCATAAATTTATTATTGGGCCTTTACTGCAGCCGCTTGAGCATGTTTTCTCCGGTGCAGTTTCATTTCAGAAGGAAGGCGACATCATAGTACCTGAAGAGAAATTGGATGCATTATTCAAACAGATTCATTTTTGTTTTACCCCTGGTAGTAAAGCTGCAAGTGTGAATTTGCCCGGGAACATTCTTGCACCGTATGTTTCATTATTTTTTAAGCTGTTTTGTAAATTACATGGAAGTGCTAGTCATTTATGTAAAATAAGTGAAGATATTCTGTATCATATAGTTTGTGATTGTGATCAAATAGCATTAACTAAGATTTTAAAGTGTATATTGTTGAATGAAGTGGAAGAAGACACACATTTACTTCCAGATTGTCTTGGCTTTCAATTTGGACCAAATGGAGGAGTTATTTTGCAAATTTGTTTAGAGCCAAGGAAAGACTTGTTTTCATCCTCTGTTGAAGAATGTGGTGACATGCTAATGGCCTTTCTTGAGTTGAGAAACGACAGTGAGCTTTCAGTTTTGGTTTTTGAAGTGCTGCTCAAATTGTTGATCGAAATAGGCATGAAACCCAAATCAGGAGTCTCAAATCTCACCACTCTTGGCACATTGGAAGACAACTTGGCCTCTTTAATGTTATCTTCAGAGAAACATCTCGGTGTTGTAAGACTACTAGCAGCCTTGGTCGAAAATACCAACGTGCGCCAAAAACTGTCAGAAAAGCCAGAGCACATTTTGGCCTTCATCGTTAATTTTTTTGAAACACTCATCGATGGAGGCTCCCTCCCAGAATCTGGAGATGAGGACGATTCAGAGTGTGTATTTGTGGCATTCATGGTCCTTAATGTTATGCTGGACAATTGTAATGAGAGTACTGATTGGTCAGTATTTAAAAGCCTCCTTCATCCCGTCTGCATAATCCGAGACCAATCTAAAAATGAGGAACTTCAAAGATTAGCTTCTAGAGTTTATAATCTTGTATCTACTTGTGGTGTTGTAGATCAAAATATTCCCAAAGGTTGTGAAAAGCCTGAGAGGACAAAATGTGAAGAAGCTTTTCATGATGCCTGTGATCCTTTGCTTCCTGTTCGTGGTCATGCCCTAGTCCAATTGACAAAACTACTTCAAAAACGTGATTCAGAAACCCTGGCGAAGAAGGAAGCAGTATTATGCCTGTTTAAAGAAAATTTGAATAATTCTGACTCTTTTATATATCTTGCCGCCATTAACGGTATTGTTGCATTTTCTGGTATTCAACCTGATGTTGCTGTAAGTTCCCTTACTAAGGAGTATGTTGCGATTTGCTCTGCTGGAGAAGATGAGACAAGAAATGCTGAACTCCGCATGAAAGTGGGGAGATTCTTGTTAAATTGGTCAGGGAACTGGGAGATCTGGCTCCCAAGTATAAGAATGAGTTGCTAAATGCATTTTTAGTTGGCACAAAGGATACTGACCATCTGATGCGGGCATCTAGTTTGTCTAATTTAGGTGAAATATGCCAGATACTTGGCTTCAGAGTTGGCCCAATATTGAGAGAGCTATTGATTTGCATTCAAAGCATCCTGAAATTTGATAAAGCAGTTGAAGCAAGGAGAGCATCAGTCATGGTTGTTACTCAACTATTACGAGGTATAGAGGCTGATACATTGGATGTGCTACAAGATGCTGCCTTGGAGCTTTATCGTCACTTAAAGAGTGTTTATTGTGACGATGAAGATGATGTGGTTCGCCTTCATGCTCAACTTGCACTTGAAGAACTTAGTAGACTAGCTCATGGTTTTCTTTTTCCCAAACTTTCTATGGAAAGAAAAATCCAAATTCTTCCCTAGCTTGTCTCATGTAACCAATTATTTATACCTTCTGAATTATATGTAAGTTATTGATCTCATTTGCTTTTATTTGTTTCCCCACTGGTAAAAGGTAGAAGGAAAGAAAACACTTTATTTTACTGAAAATAGTTTATTGTAAAAAAAAGAAAAGCAGTCTTGACACCTACATTGAAAGGATCTGAGATTAAGTACTTGCCACAAATAAATCTTAGTGGACGGTCCAATTGATGATTTACAATATACAAATCCCAAATTAAATAATTACAATTGTTTCACTAGTAGATTATAGGATTCGTACAAATGCTTCACATCACACAAATCAATGGAAATAAAATATACATACACTTAGACAAATGGATGGATCACGAAAACAAATAAAATTAAATTGCTCTTTTGTACAAGGAAAGGAGCCATGGAACACAGGCATGTGTCTACAGGGAAAGAAAACAGGTTAAAGAAGAGATCACAGAATAAAACAGAAAATGCTCAAAAGCAATTTGATGCAGTGAGGGAAGAGTGAAGGGCTATACAGAAAGAAAACTATGACACCTAAAATCAACCAAATGACAGCTTGTACATTTCAGAATGCAGTCGACTGCATAAAATCTTATACAAATTTAACAGTAGGTTAGTTTAAATTCAAATGTGAAAATTTTTAAAAAAATGATAAAAACCTGACGTATTAACCCTTCGCAATTCCTTTGCTTAAGTCTCTGCCCGTACAAAAGGGTGGGTGGGGGAAAGGGAGCAACAGGGAAAGGCTAAATTTAAATAAAATGTGTCTCACTCACTCACTCACACATTCAACCAAAATTATTTTTTTGTCACACTCATTCATGGCCACAGACACAATCAGATCACAGTGAGAGGGGGGAAAAACGGCCCAATTAAAGTCAATAAGCTAAAGGAGTATGGTGAGTTATTAGTTGAGAAATAAACTGGATGTAGAAAGAAAGATTTTAGGGTCAAAGGAAAAGGAATTTGTTGGCAGTTCTATGACTTTAGCACTCCCACTTAACATTTAACTTAAACATAAGATATAGGTACAACCCTGCATGTATACAAATGATGAGATAAGTTGATGTTACTAAAACAAAGAAAATGCAGGAGGGGCTACAACATAATACTGTACAAAATAATACACTTGCAACCCAAAACAGGAAACAACTTTTCATTATTTTTAAGGTATATACAACACATTTACACAAAGTTGATCCCAATACTTCCTTACACAATACAAGATTTTCACAGATTTCAGTAAGATCTACTTGGTCGCCAAAGAAAAATTTGAGTAATACGATATGCAAATTACAGCTTTCACAGACACAAGTGCAACAGATGAATGAGCCTTTCGCCGCATTTATCAATCAGTATTGTCATGGAATTAAGGAAATGAAGTCATTGAATGGATTCTATGCTAGTGAAACATTTTTAAGTCTTGTTGGCCCCAAAACATGGCCCGTCTTGTAACAATAAAAAGAAAGCAAGAACAACACAATTATTGCTGCAGGTTCAGAAAAACTGTCTTTAAGAAAAAATGTCAAACAAACCTTCCCAAAAACCTTGGGAGTTCAAACATAAATTTGTGATAAATTATACCACATTCAATACAAAAAGTCCTGCATAGAATACTTCACCATTTACTAAAAGAGTAGTAAAAGATTCTGTCATCTAAAAAACAAAAAAGGTATCAGGCAGATAATAGCACCCTGTTTTATCAGTCTGACGTTAGGCATGCTGCCACAAGTCATGTGAACACAAAAGAGATGAAGTAAGAGATTCACTTGGTTAAAAATTTCATTTAAAGAGTCCTAAAACAACACAACAAGCTCAATTGGTCTGACAAGTATCACTCAAAAAAGTGAGAACATTCTTTTACCAAAAATATATGTATATATTTATAAAAATGTATATAAATAATAATGATCTGTTTGTCAATATATGCATATATTTATATTTATGTATAAAAGGAACATGATTTTATCTATTAACATAAAAAAATGTACAATGCATGTGCCAGTTAGGAATGTACGTCATGGAAAGCCTTGTGATGTCTCTAAAACTGAATTAAGGACAGATTCAATAAGAAAATCAAAGTACATTTGAAAAAATTAAAGAATGGAATTGAGACCATGGTGCACATTAAAAAGAGCATGTTAGCCTAGAGTCAATTTTAGTTAAAGCAATCCTGTGAATTCAATGCAGAAATTATCACAATTATCAACAAAGAGAGCCCAATGACATGACAAGTTTACAAAAACAATACTGGCAACAAGGTTCCACAATAATACATGGCAAAACATCCAGAACCTCTCCAAGAAAAAAAAAATTAATGCAAATATATCACCAGTCAGCTTTAACTTAATGTTTTATCCGAGCTCCTGTGCTATGATGCATAATCCTGCTGGGAAGGGTGCACAGGTGGGGCTTTTCTGGACAAGCTAGCTCGATGTACCATTTCTGGCGGACCTGCATGTTCTGAATCTGCTAAAGATCTAAATCGGACAAATCCATCCTCTGCTACTAGCATAGATGGTGATGGCTGAGCTCTATGCATAGGAGGTGGTGGTCCTCTCCGAACTGAGGGATATGATAATAAAGCATCATTTGCCGATTTTATCATAACACTAGGGCTATCATTAGGCAAGCCCCCCCTTGGGGGATATTTCTTGAGAGAATGTCTTTCTGGCCCATACCCTAGAGCAGCCTCTTGAGGAGATATGGGCTGGATGTTGTTGAGGGGATATGCATTATCATAGATCTTTCCAGCTGACCTTATGGAGTAGTGATATCCACCCTGATTGGCGCAAACTGCGGGATAAATGTCATCCACTGGGTCATTTCGGTTGGCATGAGCAGCGTCTCCTCCACATGAGAAGAGAGCAAAGGCAGTCGAAGATGAGTTCTGGCTTTGTGTCTCCTTATCATCTTCATGTGGATTGCAATGACTTGGCGGCTGAGTTCCGGCCCAACAAAGCAGGGCACACATTGCAATCTCTATGACCCTCACAGAGAACTGGAAGCCCCACCACAGCCATGGGTGAGGCTGATCGTCTCCAGGGGCTTCGTACACACCCAACATGCCATACAGCTGCACAGCAGCCATCAAGACTGCAAGCAACGCTGTGGCCAGCATGGAGCGCACTGCGTGAGCCAGGGAAGTCCTCTGAAGAAGTGGTGCCAAGCCCGGTTTACGAGCAGCAGCGGAGGAGAGCAACTTGTAGACATACATGTAGCTCAGGCCTAACCCTAGGCAAACAACAATGAAAAGGCACTGGCAAGCAACTGTCAGAAGAGTTGAGTTGGGCGCCAGACCAGTGGAAAGATCTAAGGTGACACACAGCACTAAGTACAGAGCCACAGCTGCTGTCAACATACCAGGGCTTTGGAAGCGGCCTGTTCCAATATGCACCTCACAGGCACGCATCAAGAAAAGAAAGACAAGAGCAAAGGCTGTAGCAAGAAGAGGGAAGACAATGTTAAGCAACAAGTGCGAAATAGGCTCAGGAAAAGAATGGCCAGAGTTGTATGCATCATAAGACAGAAATCCACATCGAAGCATTCCTATTGTTGCAAGAAGACCATGGAGAGAGAGGAAGTAGCCCTTGGGCAGAAGTCTCTTCCCAACATTAAGCCGGAGAAGTGCGAAGAGACAATAAACTGTCAATATAGCAAAGGCTACAGCAATCATGTAGACATGGACATCCCATGCAGCTCCCAGAACTTGCCTTGCATTGGGTCTCATGTGCTGGGTAGTGTCCTGAAAGGAGTGGTGAACAACACTCTCTGAATGCTCTGGAATGTGGGTCTGTTGCGGTGGATGAGGAGGGGCAGCAGGTATGTGCTCCTCTGACGGTTCCGTAACACGACTGTGTGCCCTCTTACTTGTTTCCTCAACAGGAGGGGGTATCGTTGTTGTGCTTGTTGTTGAGGTAGTCCTGATAGTAGTGGCTCTTTCAGTGGACGGAGTTATAGTTGTTGTCTTTACTTCAGGTCTGAAAGAGGTCTGAGTGGGTTCTCGGCTGGAAGACTCTGTAGTATCTTGACGAACTGCATCCAACTTCAAAAATGGTTGAGACGTTTCCTGAACAGTTCTAGGAGCTTTGTTCACATCTTCTTGTCTTGGGCGGCTAGGACGGATAGGACTGCTAGGGCTTCCAATATCTGGGAAGTCATGCCTTCTCCCACTACTGCCAGACAGAATGCGTGACACACTCGAGTAGTGAATAATTGGTACAAAATCAAAATCAGTCTCATTGTTAGAACGAGGGCTTGTGCTTTCCGTTGAGGTAGCCAACTCTGCATAAGCCACTTGGGCGACTCTGTTAAAGCTAGGAGTGTTCAAAGCTTTCTTCTTGGAGTGAGTGACTGCAAGGTCTGGTGGGCGGATTGGAATGCGCTCCTCTTCTGGGGGAGCACGGTAGGGAGGAGGTGGCGGTGGAAGAGGTCTTCTTGCCACCGTACTAGGCCCATCAGAATTGCTACCTCTCAAAGTAGGCTTATCCGCAAACTGGTCCACATATTCCGGAGGAAGAGGTGGCGTTATGAACACCCTGCTTGGAGGAGCATAAGGAGGCAGATCTTGATTACTAGGGCTTGTAGGTGCTGGTGACAGGTTTGATTCTGTCGTTGTTGATGGTATCGATACTGTTGTCAAAGGTGAAACTGCTGTTGGCACAGCAACAGCTGCAGGAAGTGGAGGGGCGTTGTTTGGATTAACACTGCGCTTCGTGGTAGTTGTTCCTCCATAGGCCACTTTGTTGAACACAGCCGCTATGTCTTGTTCCTGCTCACTTAAGTCCAGCACCGATACCATGGCTCCTGCACTCATAGCTGAGGTGAAACTCAGCGTTGCCAGCCCCAGGAGGGCGGCCACCACTGCACCTGTCATCTTCACTTCCACACGCGAGTTCTGGCATTTGACCAGCATCGTAACTCATATGCACTGCATTTTAGTTCAATCTATCACTTCAATTGATATGAGAAACACTGAATTCTGAATAATCACTTCCTCTTCGGAGATGAACATTCGCAGTCTTCAAGACATTCTCAGTCTACATTTTTGCAAGAAGCAGATGAATGTTGTCAGCCACCATCCCAAACCATCTTGATTGGCAAGAGATCATCATAGAAGGGGTGGATAGGAGGCTTCTGTCTTCGATATATTCAGTCACTCAATCTGTAAGCAGAAAACAAAAATACTGTCAACAAACAACTAAGATACATGAACACCTTAAGAATAAATCATATGACTGGACTCATTCAAACTCAAAAAACAAACAACATCTACTTTCCTGATAAAAAAAAAAAAAAAAAAAATTAAAAAAATTGAAAAGGAGAATTTAAATTTGGAAAAATTACAACACTCTTTAATTGACATTTAAGTACCGAGCTCAATGGAACCCACATATGAATTACAATTAAGAGTGCATTTCCGAAACTAGACAAGAGTTTTCCCATAATGACCGTGACCATTGGTCAACCCTTTCTGTGGTTGCACATCGCATTTTTAAGTCACACGAATTCCACAAAGGACGCGAATCATGTCGCGATTTGATAACCATCAGGCACACGGACACTGAACACGTTTAAAAATGCCCCCGAAGTGCAGCAAGGCAGTCAGAAAGCAACGAAATCCTCAAATAGGTCGTCGCGCTGAGGTGCGACGGCCGCGGCCTAGGCTGGAGCACGGGAATGCAGCCTGGCTGCGCGACCTGTGCGATCGTCGCTCTCCAGTTCCAGTGCCACAGCCGCAACACACAGCAGGGCACACACACGGAGCGTCTAAAAAACACCAATCACGCAGGATGTGGCTCTTGCCGTGTTTCGGTCCAGCACTCAATGAGTTTCCATGACACTCTTCTAGGCCTAGCGAACTGGCAGGTCCGCAAACAAAGGAAGTGAATGAACTCTTCGAAAGTCCAGAAGGCAGATTCCTTGGGCACGGGCTCACAATTCACATACACACGGAGTTGCACGAAAGTATCCGCTAACTTTTTTTCATAGTTTGAACTTGTTCTACCTTCTATTTTAAGGCGAAAACATCAAAATGTATAGGTCGTCTTGACTCGTTGTAAACTTTCACTGGCAGCCATTTGCATTCACTCCAGAAACACAGTGCATTTGATGCACATTGGAATGTCCACGGCCCCTGAGATCGGAGTTCCGCTGGAGACCTTTCAGTACAGTCTCGGAAAAGTGCATGGTAGACCACTCGGTTGTCTGCTTTTCTCACGCGTAACAAGCATTAATGTCGAATATTTCGAGCAGAAAATTTAGTCAACTGACGACATGACGGCTGATTCGAGAATGTCGCGTATAAGAGAAGAGACAGACACTCTCCTGTCGGTTTGGAGGTTATGTTGCAGCTACGTGGCCGTGGCTCCCCCCCTCCCCCGTCGCCCCTCTTGCCGTCCGAGAGACGGGCACATGCCCCGGCCATCAAAGCAGAATATCTCTATCTCTCTCCCCCAGACCCCTTTGGTGCCAGTGCCGTGCTCGTTTAGGCCCGCCCCCCCGACGTCCCCCTTGGCTGCGGTGGCTTCTTCCCCCCGCCCTCCTTCTCCGCCTCGTCGGCGTCTTCTGCCTGTTGCCCCGCTGCCCCTCTCCACCGGCCCCAAGAAGCACCCCGTCGGCGAGCCCAGCCCGGCGAGCCAACCCTTTGGGCCCGGGCCACAGAGCTGGCGAGCTGCAGCGGCGACGGCGTCAGCGGTTTGCCGGTCATCAGAGCATCGACGTGGTCCCCGACGGCAGCCAGCCCGCAGTCCGGTCCTTCGTCCTGGTGATCCTGCAGGAGGAGAAGGATGCCGCCGACCAGGAAGAGCCATCAGGCTCCCCAAGCCTCGGCTGGCCTCCTGGGCCGCGTCAAGACTGCCATGACGGCGCTCACTTCCCTGCAGTTTTGGAAAGCCTTCCTGTTCGACCCGGGGAGTGTCTCCCTTATGGCATGCCTCTTGCTGTGTGTCGAAGTCGTTCTCAACATTTTTGTCATTGAGCGAGTGAGGTACACCGAAATAGACTGGAGGGCTTACATGCAAGAAGTTGAGGGTGTCTTGAATGGGACCTTCGATTACTCGCAACTGAAAGGAGACACCGGACCACTTGTTTATCCTGCTGGATTTGTTTACGTGTACATAGTTTTGTACTACGCTACTCAGCAAGGACGTAACATTAAAATTGCTCAGTACATATTTTTCCTTTTGTATATTATTATGCTCATGCTTGTTTTTCGCATTTATGTCAAAAGCAAAAAGATACCTCCATTTGTGTTATTCCTGTCTATCATTACCTCATATAGAGTTCACTCTATTTTTGTGTTGAGGTTGTTTAACGATCCAATCGCTATGATTTTATTGTATGCTGCCATTAATTTATTTATGGATGGACATTGGACAAAAGGAAGTTTGGCTTTCAGTGCTGCAGTGTCAGTTAAAATGAACATCCTACTGTTTGCCCCAGCATTGCTTATTCTATACCTCACCTCTCTTGGCTTACGAGGTACTGTTGTCCAAATATCCATTTGTGCTGCCCTCCAGCTGGTCTTAGGTAAGTTAGTAAAGCATCTAACTTTGATTATTATTATTATTATTATTATTTTTTTTTTTTTTAATTTTTAAAAAAATGTTACAATTTTTGCTAAATGCTGTGTATGAATTCCTTGCAGGCTTGCCGTTTCTTCTGTCAAATCCTTTTGCCTACATTGTTGGGGCATTTAACATAGGCCGTGTGTTTATGTACCAATGGACTGTAAACTGGAGATTCATTCCTGAGGAAATATTTGTAAACCGGGGATTCCACATAGCTTTACTCGGACTGCATGTCTTCTTGATTGCACTGTTCCTTCCAGAGTGGATAACTTACCTCAAGAGTTTTGCACGATTGCGGCAAGTGAAAAATGACTTGTACTCAAAACAGAAAGCAAAACCAGATAGCAAAAAGAAGAACAACCAACAAACGGAGGTGAGTTTGGCTTTATGCTCAGTTGAAGTCAGTACTTTTGTAGCTCACAAACCAAAATAATTTTTTTTTCTAATTTCTTTGCAGGTTGACATGAGTGTGACATCTCGCCTCCTGCTTCTCCCTCTGTTCACCGCAAACCTTATTGGTATCGCCTGTGCAAGGTCTCTCCATTATCAGTTTTATGTGTGGTACTACCATACATTACCATATCTTGTTTGGAGTTGTCCATTTACCGTACCAATGCGGCTTTCTCTTCTTGGTGTCCTTGAGCTGTGTTGGAACACATACCCATCCACAGACTTGAGCAGCGCAGGAATTCATGTATGCCATTTATTTTTGTTGATTGGGTTATTCTGCAATAAGTATCAGGGTAGGCAGCCTGAACCTGATTCCAGTGCAGCTGGCAACCAGTAATATAATTTTTTGAACCAATGTGTCTCAATGGTTGTGAAGTTTATTGTGTGCCATACACTTTGTAAATAATCTGCAATGATTTTTATCTTCTGTGATCTATTTGGTAGAAATAGTAGGTTTAAAGTGCCTTAGTGTTGTTAATTAATAGTGTTATTGCGTTTATCTAATTTATATTCAATTTCATCTGACAATCTTTTGTGAGAGCATTGTATCAAATTTATTGATATTGTCCCTCTTGACTAACTGATGAGTTTGTGAAAAGATAAATTGAATAAATGGTCTTTTTGCAAACTAGTGTTAATTTGCATCAAGTAAATATGATCATGTAGTTCATCTTAAGAAAGAGAAGTTAATTTCTAGTTTTCAGCAGCAGCAGCAGCCTCAATGGCAGTATTTTCTGAACACTCATCCAGTTTCCTTTTCTTTGCATAGTGTTGCAAGCGACTTTCAAGGCTCTCTGTTTAACACATTAATAATCCAATTAGTTTCCAGCATACTATAATTAGAAAGGAGGATAGCAAGTGAATACATACCACATGTTTGCCTTTGCATAAGTGGCTTGTAGATTTTTGATTTTACTCCTTGTATTAATGTTTCACTTACATCAAAAGTGAATTCTTGCTCTGTCCGCAATTTAGTTATCTGGTCTAAAATATCATTCAACATCTTGGTCCTTATGAGGGAAATGAAAATTTTTGTTTTACATTTTATTTTTACTATCAGGGCTCACAACCACAACTGGATGCTGGCTTGAATATAGTACTTACTTGATTGAAGAAAATGTCCACATTTTCAGAAGGGTACTATGCACTTCATCTAGAGTTTCAATATCAGTAAGCCATGATGAATCATCAAATGGGTACTGGCAATGGAATAGATTTAGAGGCACCTCACTTGCCAGACTGTATTGAGGCTTCCTATTAACAAATAATACACAAGTGAATTGAGACATTTATGGAAAGTCCTATAACCATTTCACCTCTACACGTTTACACACCTAGGATTTGCATCAATGTCAAGAAGTTGTTGCATTACTTCTGGCTGCTCATATCCTTGACCGACCAAAAGAAGAATGGCAACCAAACAACGCACTTGGTGCCATAGAAATGCTGACCCAACAAGTGTAAGGACCATCATGTCAAACTCTAAAATACAGAAGTTGAATAACACTTAACATAATTTGAACTGATGTCTGAAAATTCAATTGAGGTAGAAAAGAAAACTAAAACACGACACAAACTTACGAGAATTGCTTTCAGTTTGACTGCAAGGTTGAATGTCTATACTTCGTACTTCTCTCACATAATTTACAACACCATTTCCTACATCCATTTTACACAGATTACGAAAGTCATGTGACCCTAAGATATATTTTGCAGCCTTATCCATTGCCTAGGAAAATGTAATTTAAATAATTTATTTTTTTAAAAAAGAGGAAACTTGATTTATGAATTGGAAATTTTAAGCAAGAGGAAAGACTGTAACTCACTTCAAGATTTAAGTTGCCTCTTGGAAAATAATATTTGTAAGTCCGTTGAACACAGTCGAATCGGGCACTAAACTCAGGAGGGGCAGGGCGCCAAGCAACTGCCCTTATCTCATCAGGCAATAAGCGGTTTAAAATTTTACAGTATGGTATTTCATCGGCAGTATCAGTGCTCAATAAATAATCCTCTTTTAATTTACTTCGGACATCAATGGATATAACCTGGAATGGATACAAGGACACAAAGCTGATGACGCATGCAACTGTCATGCAACGAGTATAAAGAGGGGTTAATAAAAACAATTATTAATAATGGTGAATAATAATAGTTAATTGAGTACCTGACCAAATGAGCTCACTCCTTTGTCTGTTCGACCACAACGGTGATAGTTACTTGTCTGTCTGTTTTCAACTAAACAAGCTTTGGTGAGGGCAGCAAAGAGGTGGTGTTCAATTGTGTTGATTGTATCTTCTTGGGTGGCATACCCTTGATAATCCCATCCCAGGTAAAGGATCCTGAGAAGAATATGTCGTCTTTTATGCCTGAATGAACAAGAGGGAAGATAAAAAATAGAAAGACAAGAATCATCTGCTTCAGAGCAGCTCAAAGTAGCAATACAAAATACATATTAAATATATTTTTACTTAGTAAAGTCAAATGGTCTCTTCTTAGAGCTGCATGATGGATTCACAGTGCTCTCCTCAGTTTGCTTTTTTAACAGGTTTCTTAGTTGTATGTTACTTGCTTGCAATCGTAGGACATTTTCCGCTAATTCCTGAATGAAAAATAAACAACCGGAGATTAAGAGATGAGAGTGAGAGGGAAACAGGAAAAGAACATGAGTAACTTTGGAAGAAGCAGCTTTCTAGGGCGACGACAACTTGCTCTTGTTAGGACAGGTTGCACTACACACGGGGATTTTAAATGACACATTTAACATCAACAACAGACAACCTAACCTTCATGAAATGTGGAGACACCCACCTCGTTCGTCAATTTCAGAAGGTCATCTTTGCTGAGATTGGTCCGTTTATCTCCTTTAGTCGCCATCCCTAGAGGCAAAGTTCCTTGGATTTCCTATTAAGTCAACCTTTGAAAATTACACAAAATTCGCCTTCGAAGTTTGAATCAAGCAGAAAACAGCAAATCAAAACAAGTGACAGTTGATATGAGAAACTTTGGTATGAAAATCTCTTGTTTAGTTCAGACGGCATCCGACAGGCAGCGCTGTGCGTACTCGCAATTGTGTTGCTTTTACGGTTGTACATTTAAAACCGACTCAGTGATTGTTTGTGTAATTTGAGATAAATTCTCCTTGTGCTGAACGGAAGCCGTTCCCACCTCGTTCGGCGTTCATCCTCCAGTTTCCATTCTGCGCTCCCGCCCCAGCGACGCCTGTGCTTAAAGATTGATTCAGCGAAGCCTATCTCGGCGTCTGCAATTTCTGCCCGGCTGTCTAGGTAAGTGAGCGTGTTTAACGTAACGCAGCGCCTTTGGGCGGCATCGGCCGGGCAAATTACCGGGGCGTATGTCAGGCAGTCCTCGACGCGGTGGTCCCAACAGTGCGGGGGCGCCGCGGCCGCGTCTGTCGGCTCGGCTTGGGTGGTCGAGCGCCGCGGCCGAGTGCTGCTCTTGAGGGCGAGGTTGTCAACGCGTTCCGGCGTCGCTCCCGTGTTGGTGCTCTTGTCGCAGGTACGTTGGGCCTCAGCGCCGTCGAACGTCGTCGCCGTGGTGACGGACGACGCCGGCGGACGCTGTGGCCGTCGTTGTCCGCGTCGGGAACTTGGCGGCGGCGTCGCGATGTAGGTTGGGGCGCCGCCGTCGCCATGCGAGGCGCGTCCAGCGGCAGCGGCCGCAGCCAGGCGGTTCCGCGGTCTCTGCTCTCCGCGGCCGCGGCATTTCGCCGCAGTGTATTTACGCGTCGTGGACGCCGCTGGGCAGACCAGGAAGGCCGCCGCTATCTCGCCGCCCTCATGCTGGCCGCGTTGCATGAGCAGCCCTGCGCTTTCCGACCGGCGAGGTTAATGAATGGATGTGTGGCTTGAAAAATGGCGGTTGGCGTCGGGTCGGGTCACCGCCGCCGCGGCCGCCATGGCCGCACGGTGGGCCAGAAGACTGGCGAAGCCGGCTAAATCTCTAAACGCGTTTTGAACTCCCGAGTCGCTTAATGGGACTCGAACCAAAGGTGTGACCCCCCACCTATGGATTGCCCTCTGAACGAGGATTCCCTTGGTGGGGTCACACGTTCGGTTCGAGTCCTGTTGAGCGACTCTGGAGCTCGAAACGCGTCAAGAGTTTTGGCCGCCCTCGCTGGTCTTCTGGCCCACTGTGGGCCTGCGCCTGACTCGGCACCGGCTCCACACACTCGGTCGCACGCTCAGCAAAAGTTCGGCGAAATAAAGCGGGTCGCGACGCGCGGGTCTGCCTACGCGTCCGACTTGAGCACATTTATCGCTGACATGTCTCAACCACGCCGGCCTTGTTATCTTTGGCCATTTGTAGCGGCCTGTCTATCCGCGGTAGTAATTGCGCTTGATGGATCCATGTCGATGGGAGTCGTACCGCACCGGCGTTCAATGAGCACGGCGACGTCGCGGGCGCGCGGTTTTCATTTATTCAATGGGTGGATGGTGTGAAATACCGTTTTGCGGCAGCAGACTCATAGTACTAAGTCGTTTAGTAGATTGGCGTTGGTGACTGACGGCAGTGACTGGCGTCTGGGCGGCGCCTGGGCTCCCTAGGCACCTTATCCGAAAAGAAAAAAAATGCAATCATCTTTTTTTTTTGCGCTTTGCCAGCTCTTCAGCCCGTTGTGCGTTCTGTTCGATTTCCCGGCGGATTATGCTCGCCGACTCGAGGCGGGGCCGCACAGTGGGCCAGAAGACCGGTGGAGGCGGCCAAAATTCCAGACCAGGGTCGCTAAATGGGTCTTCTGGCCCACTGTGGGCCGCGTCTGAAGTGTTGCCAAGTTTGATTGTTGAACATCAGTCGGCGAGGCGCGGCGTTCCAGGCGTGGCTGGGCCGCGTCCTCCGCGATGGATGGGCGATAATGCTTTAATTTTAATCAATACTCTTCTCCCTCCACTCTCCCTCCGGTCCCCCCTCCCTCTCCCTCCCACTCGCGTCCTCGCCATCTTGCCGGGCCTTCACTCTTTTTTTTCTCTCTTCGCAAGGTGCAAGCCAAGCTGTTGGATCCTGGACTTTGTCCAGCGACGTGGTGGCGGGGCGTGGCATGGCGGGGCGCAGTGTCCCCGTCGGCCGTCGTCCAGGCGGGATGTGCGATGTGCCTCCCCCTCCCCCCCTCGCTGGAGAAACCTGTTTAGCTCGGCTGCATCTCGCGAGATCATTGGCATTTGCGAATGAGGCACCGTCCCTGTTTGCGTACGACGAGCCTGCGAGTGTTCTCTCTCTCTCTCTCTCTCTCTCTCTCTCTCTCTCTCTCTCTCTCTCTCTCTCTCTCTCTCTCTCTCTCTCTCTCTCTCTCTCTCTCTCTCTCTCTCTCTCTCTGTGTCTGTCTGTCTGTCTGTCTGTCTTTGGCTGCTGTGGCCGCAAGAAGAGGATGCCCTTGTTTTTACCGGTGGGCCGTCCTTTAGCCAGGGTCGCTCTGTCTCTCTCGCTCCAACACGGGATGCCCGACGAGAGCGACAGAGACGGGCACAGCTGTAGGAAGCCGAAGCCTCACTCGTCAAGTCAGTCGGCTGCTTTTGTTTGCATTCGCGTTGTGTTACTCTGCACTGTAGCCGCGTCGTAATGCACTATCAGCACATTTCCCTGTACATGCTGGTATACAAGACTATCCTTCCAAGACTTTCCGTGCCGCGAGTGTTTGACACGGTGCAAGATGCTGATAAGCTTCACACACACACACACACACGCGCCCAAGTCGTACATGGCGTAATCTCCCCTCCCCCGCGTGTCTCCCGGGGTCAGTGCGAAGGCAATGGCGAAGAGGCCAAGGAAGCCAGGGAATCCGCCAAGGAAAGCGCGAGAACACTGCGAACCTAACTATAAGTACAGTACCGCAAACTGGGGTAACTTGAGACACTTGATCCTAATCAACTGCAGGTTTCATTAGATGACTTTTTCCTGTTTAACTGCATGTCCAAAAATAGTACCAACAAGAATAGAGCTTTGGGTTTTGTGATACCCTTCGTAATGAACAACCACGTGGTTTGAAGTGTGTCTCAAGTTACCCCAAAATTGTCTCAAGTTACCCCGGTTTACGGTACTGCACAGACTGTGCAGCACAGTTACAAATGCCTTGCCTGCCCGCCTCCCCGGTAACTCTCCATGCACATGCCATTCTACGTGTGTGCACTTAGTTTACAGACAGTTAGGTCGGTAATGAATTTAAGAACCAATCGGTTAATTTGAACGACGCGGAGGCGTGCGTGTTTGTTGCGTGAGTGTGTATGTGTGCGTTAGTGTGTGTGTGTGTGTGTGAGTGTGAGAGTGTGGCGGAGAGGAGTCGAGTCATTGTCTGGCCGTCGTCCTCCTCTGCTTCGATTTGCTTTGCATCGCGATGGTTCTCACGACGCGATGTCCTGTCCCGCAGCTTGCCGAGGGGCGGGGCGGGGCGGGCAGGGGCATGGCCTCTGGCTACAAGAACCGCGTCAAGCGCGGCTGCGTCGCGCGGGGCGGGGCGGGGCGGGCAGGCGCCGCCAGCTTGCGGGGCAGGCTGTGGCGGAGGAGCGCGCACATTTAGCTTGTGAATCCCCCTGTGGCGCGTGAGCGTAGAGTCGTACCGCGTCGTACGTGTTCGGGTCGTAAGTGTGTGAGTGTGTGCGTGTATGTGTGGCGGGAGTTAATCTCTCACTGCACACACACACACACACACACACACTCAACACACGCTGGGCACGAGCAAAAAGTGAGGAAGAAAGGGCGGAGCGCCGTCGTTACGACTCGCTCAAAAACTAAAAGAGATACAGTAAAATTGAGAGCTCTTCTTTTTGTTTTGTTTTTTCGAGCTGCTTTCTTGCTTTCTGCGTTTGAGTGTTTGAATGGACCGGGGTGGGCCGGACGCTACCGCGGAAAACTTGCGCTGCTCGTCGGTCTCACTGTGCGTGTCCGTCCGCGAGCGTGTGCGTGGATGGGCGCGGCGGCAGGCCACAGGGTGGCCGTCGCGGGTCCTTGGAGGACTGCGAGAGGACGTCGCCGGGGCGTGCGGGGGCGCCGGGGGCGGCCAGAAGGCTTGACTCGGAACGGCGCTTTCGTCGCTCCGTCTCTCTCGCACTCACGGGGCGTTGCGTGGCGGTGAGAGAGAGAGAGAGAGAGAGAGAGAGAGAGAGAGAGAGAGAGAGAGAGAGAGAGAGAGAGGGGGGGGGGGGGCGCCGTTCGGAATGAGGCTGCGGGACGGACACGTCAGCGCGAATCTGCGGCTGAGGCGGGGGGAGTCCGCTGGCCGCTCCAGCCGTGGCGCCTGACGCAGCCCTGACGCCGCACTCGGCCCCGGCAGACTCGGCCTTGCCCGGCCGGCTGCCTGCTGGAGTCCCGGCTGGAGTCCCGGCTGGGGTCCTGCAGGGCCCCGAGGGGGGCTTCCGGGACGGCCGTCGAAGGTTGACGCTACACACCCCGCCGCGGCGCTCTATGCCGCCGCTCGGGTGTGAATGTACGGTCAGAAGGTGACGCCACGACGGTAGCGCGGGACGGGGCTCGCACGCCGAAAACCTTACGACGTATTGAGCATAACGTAAGGTACAAACTATTCAGTTTGTTAATCGTAAGTTACTAAGTATTTTCTTTGAAAGCTTATGTATGCTCAAAATACTTGGTTATAACTAGCTTCTTTTGTTTGTAAAGCTCAAAATAGTTTGTAAAATTTTAAGAGTGCGAGATGCGTCAGCTTCGGCCGCGTGCTGCCGGAATGGTGGAAGGACGGACGCCTGGCCGGGCCGGCCGGGAATCGCCCAGGAGCCACGTCGCGTCGCCGCCCCGCCCTCGCCACGCGTCGCGGCCTTTCCGGACTTTCCGCCCCGGCCGCGGACAACAACCTGGCTGTCGGACGGGCGCGTGTCACTCGCCTGGTCCGTCATCCGCGGTTATTGCGGTTTAGGCTCACCAGACTTCAACAAAGTTGTCGCGCGTGTCGCCCCACAGTGGGCCAGAAGACCGACGGAGGAGGTCAAAGTCCCGGACGCGGGTTTTGAGCTCCCGGGTCGCTAAACGGGACTCGAACCGAACGTCGTGTGACCCCACCAATGGACTGCTCTCCGAACGAGAAATCCATCGGTGGGGTCACACGGTCAGTTCGAGTCCCGTTTAGCGACTCTGGGAGCTCAAAACGCGTCCAGAGTTTTGGCCGCCTGCGCCGGCCTCCTGGCCCACTGTGTTTGTTTCGCCCAGGGCCGCGAGCTTCTTGCAGTGGACTGACTGACTGGCACGCCGTGGCCGTGGCCGCGCACTCGACCGGCCAGGCGGCCAGATATCGCACTGTCGGAATAATTGGGAATGTGGTGGCGCGGCTGCAGCAGCCTGGCGCGGCGCAGCGCGGCGGGTATATTGCCCTGCGAAGTCCCGCGCACCGCGCCGTGCTTCCACCACGCCGCGCGCACCGCTACACAGTGGGTCAGAAGACCGTTGAGGCGGCCACAATTCTAGACGCGTTTTGAGCTCCACAGTCGCTGAATAAGAGTTGAATCGAACGTGTGACCCCAACAATGGATTGCTCTCCAAACGGAGAATCCATTGGTGGGGTCACACGTTCGATTCGAGTTCCGTTTAGCGACCCTGGAGCTCAAAACGCGTCTAGAATTTTGCCCGCCTCAACGGTCTTCTGATCCACTGTGCGCTATTGATTGCCAAACTTGCCTCGCGCGCGTCCCGCCCCGCAAGTTTCCACTGGATGGCGTTCGTGAACTCCAAAGTGCCGTTTTCTCCCGTGCAGAAGTACGGCAGAAGCCGCGGCCGCGACCCAAGTTGGCCGCGCCTGCATCGCGGCCCTAGAGGCGTCGCCGCGACGACGCTCCAGGCCACCGAGGGGGGAGAGGGCGGCGGGCGGGCGGCGGATTCGCGCGCCGATTTATTTGTTTTGTTAAAAACGGCCGATTGGACGGCGTTTTTTTTTCCCCCGACAGTGTCGTTCTTGTGCAGTGCATTGGCCCGGCGGGGAGCTAGCGCGGCCGTTGCTGGCGCTGCAGTATCGCGCGGGGCGGCGCGGGGCGGGGCGGGGCGGCCGTCAACGTCAGCAGCATCCACCGACGCCGGCCCACGCCGCGGGAGCTTTTCGTGTCCTTTTCTCTCTCTCTCTCTCTCTCTCTCTCTCTCTCTCTCTCTCTCTCTCTCTCTCTCTCTCTCTCTCTCTCTCTCTCTCTCTCTCTCTCTCTCTCTCTCTCTCTCTCTCTCTCTCTCTCTCTCTCTCTCCTCTCCTCTCTCTCTCTCTCTCTTCTCTCTCTCTCTCTCCCTCTCTCTCTCTCTCCTCTCTCTCTCTCTCTCTCTCTCTCTCTCTCTCTCTCTCTCTCTCTCTCTCTCTCTCTCCTCTCTCCTCTCTCCTCTCTCCTCTCTCTCTCGGCCAGCGGGGTTGAGGAACGCACGACGGCGCTGGCTGCGCTGGCTGCGCTGGCTGGACAGGGGAGCACCGTGCTGACGCCGCCTCGCTGCTTCCTCGTCTCGTCTCCCCCCCCGTCCGTCCAACGAGAGGGCCTCGGCCACCTTCCGCGAGCCGCGGAATGCTCGCGAAGCGCCGTGGTGCTCTGATTCCGAGGGTCGTTTCCGTCGCGCTGTCTCTCTCGCACTTGTGGGGCGGCCCGTAGCGGTGCGAGAGAGACGGACGACTCTTGGATTCAGTCTGATGGGCGATGATGAAGCGGCGCGGGCGTGGGCATGGTGGGCAGGCTGGGCGCCGAGGAAAGCAATCGGCGCCCCCGCCACCGCCAGCCATGGCGCCGCGGCCTCGCGAGGACCGCGAGGGAGGCGCGGCGGAACCGCGAGTTTGGAGAGGAGATTGGGTTGGAGGGGGCTAAAGATGAGCGCCTGCCTGAAGCGGCCCGGCGCTGTTTCTCGACGCGAATTTCATTCCCTCCTCATTGCGCCCTGGCCGGCCCTGCCAGCGCCCCGGCCGAGGCCCCGGCACCGCCCCGGCCGGC
Source organism: Stenchaetothrips biformis (assembly GCA_030522485.1). Taxonomy (NCBI): domain Eukaryota; kingdom Metazoa; phylum Arthropoda; class Insecta; order Thysanoptera; family Thripidae; genus Stenchaetothrips; species Stenchaetothrips biformis. The sequence goes on from CM060088.1 coordinate 15,142,297, forward strand.
CGGCGCCCCCTCCCTCGCCGCGTGCTCCGCGTGCCGGTGAGGGTAGTCGGGCCAGGGGGTGGGGGTGGCTGCCGGCGTCGGGAATGGCTGGCCATGTCAGCTTGGCCCGGCCCATCGGGCCCCGGCTGGAAGCTCCACCCCCCGCAACCCTTTACACCCCCACCCTCGCGCCGCCGCCCCCCCGCGCTCCTTGCGCCCCGCGAGGGCGTACGGCTGCGAAGGCGGCGAGGGCGGCGGGGGTAGACAACGCGCTGGCCGGCAACACAACAACAACACCGCCGCGGCCATACAGGAATGATCGCGGCGTTCGCCGAAGAGGCGCTCCTTGGCGTGTTTGCGCGGCAGGCACGCGCCGCCGCTTGATGCTGGCTCTGGCGTGCTGCGGTGGCCACCCCGTCGCCTTGTACGCGCACCGCGCCGCACCGCGCCCAGCGGGCCGGCGTCGCGTTGTTGTTGCGACTTGCGGTTGATACCCAACATCGCTCCTTCTCTCTCTCTCCCTTTTTAGCAGATGATACATTTATGTACACAGCTATTCGCGAAAACGGAAACAGAAATTAAAATGATAAATGTGTCATAATGCTTGTACTGTCAGACGGGGAGAACGAGCGGATGGGTGGTCGGGCTAGAATATTTGGCCGGAGGGCGCTCCGCGTGCCCTGCCCTGCGCGTGTTCGCCTCCCTCCAGCTGGCCTGGCCTTCCGCCCCACTCCCCCCTTGAGACGCCGCACGCTCGCTGCCGCGCTACTCATGCTTGCTTATCTTGGAGGTGTCGAGTGACGACCGGACGCTGCGGCAAGGCTGGAGTGTCAAAGTGGCGGGCGCTGCGCCGAGGCGCCCTAGTACGGAAACCACTTTTACGGGTATTGAGTATTCATGCGATTGGTCATCATATTAAGCATCCTCGCGTTGAAACTAAGAAAATGATACCCAACACAAGTGGTTTTGGGCATATCAGTGTACTGTCGACATTATGAACATGTTAACACAGAGTTAAATTCAAATGTCTTAAAGTTTCTATATCAAGATAAACATTATCGTGATTTTCATTGCGCAAGATATTTGTTACATAAAAAGTTCCGAGTTTTCATTAGTATCATCTGCTTTCACGTTAGCGTTAACGTTTCTCTCCCCCTCTCTCTCTCTCTCTCTCTCTCTCTCTCTCTCTCTCTCTCTCTCTCTCTCTCTCTCTCTCTCTCTCTCTTTTCTCTCTCTCTCTCTCTCTCTCTCTCTCTCTCTCTCTCTCTCTCTCTCTCTCTCTCTCTCTCTCTCTCTCTCTCTCTCTCTCTCTCTCTCTCTCTCTCTCTCTCTCTCTCTCTCTCTCCCTCTCTCCCTCTCCTCTCCTCTCTCTCCCTCTCTCTCTCTCTCTCTCTCTCTCTCTCTCTCTCTCTCTCTCTCTCTCTCTCTCTCTCTCTCTCTCTCTCTCTCTCTCTCTCTCTCTCCCTCTCTCTGTTCCCACGGGGTGGGAGAGAGGCAGAGCGACGCTGTTCTGCACGGAGGCGCCGCTCCTTTCCTAGTGGAGCGGGTAATCTCCTGGAAACTTTGCTCGGCTCATTCCGGCCGCCGCCGCGGCGCGGACCTTGATGGATTCGCTGCAGCTGCGCTCCGCCGCTCGTGCACCCTGCCGCCTGACTCGGCGCTCTGTCTCTCTCGCACTCGTGGGGCGCGCCGCAGGGGTGCGAGAGAGACAGAGCGTCTGTTCGGAACCTGCCGCCGCTGCGGGGGCCCGGCCGGTCAGCGCGGAGAGGAGGTCGGAGAGGGAGGCGCGCGGACTGGAAATAGACAAAGTTGACAAGGCGCTGCTGCCGGCTTGCCGCGCTGCTGCGAATAAAAGTTTGTCCGGCGTGCTGCTGCCCTGGTGCGCACCGCCTGGCTGGCCGGGGAGTTGGAGTTGCGGCAGGCAAGGCAAGGGGCGGCCTCGGGGCCTCGAGCCACGTGCCTGACCCGCGACTGAGGGAGAGTCCTCCGCGGAACGTCGCCGCGGTGCTGGTCCTGGTGACCACGACTGAGGGAGAGTCCTCCGCGGAACGTCGCCGCGGTGCTGGTCCTGGTGACCACGACTGAGGGAGAGTCCTCCGCGGAACGTCGCCGCGGTGCTGGTCCTGGTGACCACGACTGAGGGAGAGTCCTCCGCGGAACGTCGCCGCGGTGCTGGTCCTGGTGACCACGACTGAGGGAGAGTCCTCCGCGGAACGTCGCCGCGGTGCTGGTCCTGGTGACCACGACTGAGGGAGAGTCCTCCGCGGAACGTCGCCGCGGTGCTGGTCCTGGTGACC